>SKCR01027510.1:0-586218 GCA_019454045.1 Zanthoxylum bungeanum | reverse complement strand
ATTTGCTTTGACCAGATGATAATTGATTATACAATCATAATATTTCCCCAATTCTAACCATATCTGTTGTCTCAAATTCAGCTCATTTTGAGTGAAGAAATATTTAACGCTATTGTGATCCGTATAAATCTCACATTTCTCCCCGTATAAGCAGTGTCTCCATATCTTTAGTGCAAATACTATCGTTGCTAGTTCCAGGTCATGGGTCGGTTAGTTCTTTTCATACTCATTCAGTTGCCTGGATGCATAGGCGATTACCTTGCCATTCTACATTATTACACATCCCAATTCGCTTTTAGTGGCATCACCGTACACTACAAATCCGCTTTGATCATCTGGTTAGCATCGGGGCAATCACCAACCGCTTTTTCAGCTTTCGGAAGCTCTCTTCACACTTCTCATTCCATAGAAATATTGCATTCTTCTTAGTTAGAAAGGTCAAAGAGGTAGTTATTTTGGAGAAATCTCGTACGAATTGTGTATAATAGCCTGCTAGTCCTAGGAAATTTTGGATTTTCGCAAAATTTCCCAATTTACACGTGTATGTAGAAATATTATAGAAAGACATATGACGATGAAAAATAAACTTAAGTAGTTAAGGCAAACTAAAAGAGAAGCAGATGAGATGATTTATGGCTTAAGAATAGGCATGATAAAATAAAGATATAGGTATGTACATTAATTAATATCTGATTAATGATAGATAAAGATGATTATGATGAAAAGATGTACATGGAAATGAGTTAATAAATGGAATAGTAGTAGGACTGACAAGACAAGTAATGTGGATTACGCTATAGAGTCATCTAAGATATGATATGAATTGAGATATAGGATTATGGGTAGGTTTGGGATTAGCTTGACATACAGAATACTTATTCAGTAAAATTATTTAGGCATTCAAAGGAATGCTATTAGGATAGCCTTTATAATAAGTTATTGATATTGAAGAGGAAGAACTATTCCTTGGGGTTATGATGATTCGAAGATTAAAGAATTGTAATAACCAAATTTCTCTATAACTGTTAAATTAAAATTATTAGTGGTTTGGATAAATTTTTTTGAATTTAAGAAAATGAATAAAAAAAAAAATGAATTTAGTAAGGCCATTAGGAAAGTAAATTCGGGTTAATAGACCAAGCCGATTTATATAGATAACCAAGCTCAATTCCAAGCCCAAATCAATTCCATTCAAGCATGAAAATCTAGCCCAATTTAATAATTAAACCAAATCAAATTTTTGTCAAAGACTAAAATCCATTAAGCATTTTTGGGGTTAATAATAGAAAATAAAATCAAGACCAATTGAAGTACAATAATATGAGCCCATGGTTGACAATTTGGAGAGCTTTCTAGACAAATTTACATGTAACTAGTCACAAGTAAAAAAAAGCTTTAGTTATTGTATTTTTTTCCATTTTTGGCCGTGGGTTTGAGAGGCAAAAGGGAGGAATTTCAGCCCCTGGTATAAGAAATTTGAACAGAAAAAGAAAGAAGAAGAAGAAGCCAAACCTTGGTGATTTCTTTATGATGTTTAGAAAGGGTGTAAAATAATTAGGTAAGCCTTCTCTATCAATTTAAGTTTCAGAATTTTTTTCCATGTCAGGGTAGAATATTTATGTATTGAATTGTTTATAGAATGATGAAAAATGGTCATGGAGTGTTGAATTGGGTCCTAGAAGCTTTAGGAGCTTAATAGCACCATGAACCCGAATTGAAGCTTATTTTGGACAGGGTGTAGTGTTTTATTTGTAAAAGAGTTCTAGATCTCCAAATAGGGAACCGTAAATTTATATGAAAACTAAATATAATAAGGACTAATATAGTCAAAAATCAGAATTTTTTATGTTGATATGAATTTATAGTAAATTTTGAAATGTTGTTATTCTGCACCTAGGATTCATTCGGACAAGTTGTGATATTTGGATAATAGAATGGGTTTTGGACATCCGTTTTATAAACCATAAAATTATATGTAAATTAGATATAATATAATTCTAACATATTCAAAAATTAGAATCTTTTAGTAAAATATGAATTTATGGTGAATTTACAAAATGACATGTAATGCTCCGATGCTTATCTCTTTCGCTTCTGAACAACACGGTAAATATTTGGATATAACTTGAGTTCTAGGCTTCCAATTGATAAACTATAAAATTATATGTAAACAAGATTAGTTAAAGATTAACATATTTAGAAAGCATAATTGTTTTTATTGAAATATGAAATTATAGTAACTTCAAATCAAAGATGTCTTGCATGTACCTGATTCTGTCCACCCCTGAATAATGTACAATAAATTAGTTATCAATTGAGTTTTAAAAAATGAAATCGAGATTCGTAAAACACATAGAAGGTCATATGGTAAGAATCTCAACCCCAAATCTATTACCAATTGATTACCGTGAATTTTTAAAGTTAGTCGATGTGCAGTAAATATCTCAACATTAGGGCAGATTTTGAATTTTAATATCTTAGCTTGCGTAACTAAAAAAATTAGAACTCCGTAAAATTTGTAGGAATTCTAAATGTCCTAGTTTTCAGTAGAAATTATGTTTCATGCGTGACATATTATGTTTTTATGTAAGATAAATATATGATGTTAATTATTGTAAAGCAGTAATGTCCATGTATAGACCGCTGTTGGAAACAACCATAAGTACTCCATGAAATGGACTCGGATTAGCTCTGAAACAGTCAGTTGATACTGAATTTTACTTCAAAATGATTTTTATACTTCGATTTATGATTTATGTTTTTTGAATTACGAATAACGATTTTACGATTTGTTTTACGATTTATGAATAATATTTATGTTTTATGATTTAAGTTTTATGATCTATGATTCACAAAATATGGTTTATGATTCACGATTTATGATTTATGAACTGAGAATTTTGATTACAGATTATGTTTCATGAATTACGTGTACATATAATGTTTTATAATATATGATTACAAATTATGATTCATGATTTATGGTTATGGATTTATGATTCATGTTTATGGTTATGCTTTTAAAGTAATTTTTTTCAAGCCACCAGCAAAGTGCCTTCTCTGATTATGTATGATTATGATATGTTTCTCTGCTCACGAGTATGAGTATGTCTCTGCAATTGCGGTGCTAAGTCCCGCAGAGTATGAGTATGTTTGTTTGTCATATGAGGCTGATCACCTCTATGGTATGAGCACAGTACATGTTCCCCTCTCTACTCTTGCAGGGATGTGTTCTCGCAAAAGTACGAGCATTGTTATCCCTATGTCATGGCTTATGTTTTACAGCATGTTATTTTTACTGTGTGATTTATGATGACTTACGATGACTCATAAGAATTCAAGTTATGTATTTTTTATGAATGAATTGATTTTATTGCACGTGTTTTATATAACAGTTAAGGGTGTTTTAACCATATTTTCTTTAAACAATTGTTATTATAATTTTATAATATTCACTCACTGAGTGCTCCAAAATACTCACCTTACCATTTCAATATTGTTTTTGTAAGATTTCCAAAGGATGAGCTCGTGGAGACAGATACTGTTTTTCAGTCACTAGGGTATCATGGATCCATCTAATCGAGTACATTGTACGGTCATGGTTAGGTTATGCGTAGTTTCATGTCAAGAGAGTGTATATAAATGAACATGTTTAGTATTTATGATACATAGTTGGGCACATAGCCCTAAGTTTCTTATATGTGGATTGTATGTATGATGATATGTGTAATGAGTCCTGAGGCTGAGGGATGGGGCAACCTATCGCGTGTCGGTAGCCTCTTCAGAAGGGGGATGTTATAAGTTTTCACAGACATATGAGATAAACACTCCTCGTGAAATTCTCGCTGGTTAGTTCGATGGACATGAATCAATCATGCGTCCATGTTATATACCTAGTGGTTGGAGCTCTGCTAGTAGTCTATGAAGATCAGCTACCCCACTTAAGGGCAGATCATATCAACAGCTAGTCTCTCCGTTTTATGAATGTCATGTTATATACCTAGTGGTTGGAGCTCTGCTAGTAGCCTATGAAGATCAGCTACCCCACTTAAGGGCAGATCATATCAACATGCTAGTCTCTCTGTTTTATGAATGTCCTGATTATTCAAAAATTATGACTGAGCATTTAGGAATAATGATTCTCATAAGACGTGGAATTCATCCTCTTATTATTCCAAGGGCTTTATTATGAATGTCAATCATCCAAATAGATTTTACGAGACAAATAATAAAGAATGTCATTTCATTGATTAATGAAAATATTACATTCATATTATCTTATAAAAGCATGTGTATTTAACCCACCCACTAGTTGGATATAGGGAATATTCCTAACAATATTTATATTCAGAAAGAAGCATCGTCGATAGTATCAAGTTTTTAAAACCCTCGCAACCAGAGAATCCTCAGAAGTAAACAACCGCCAGCCTTGCTTTGCTAACATTGATTGATTAAACCACTCTAGATCCCTAAATCCGAGACAACTCTTTTCCTTATCCAAACAAAACTTACACTAAGAAATATAATTGTTAAAATGTTATAAAAATATAACTGACTAAAATGGACATAATATTTGTACTTTGTAACTTTTTTTTTTTTGCAATTCAAAATAATTGGTAGGGTAATATTTGTAAATTTTTCTTAAAAAACTGATAACGAAATGCCTAAATACAATTACCATCAATTAACTTCCTTTCAAAAAAAATATACAATTACCATCAATTAACAACAACACTGTATAACTGTTAAAATTGATTCTCAAAATAATATATATTTTTTTTCAAAATATGAACAGTATGCTTTTATTAATTTTACTTGATCTCTAACATATATATGTTGAAAGAGGTCAAGGATTCTAGTTTAGGGGATAAAGTAAAATTGAAGTCGTCAAGTGTGAAGATTAAGGTGCAAGGTTAAAAAAAGGCTAGTGGATGCTCTTTAAAAGAAAATTTTGCAATTTATCTTTCAAAACAACAGGCAAAATGTAATATATGATTTTTTTGGGGGTATTTGGATCATTGTTATGATGTTGGTCTGTTAGCTTGTTCGAACATCCTTGATCCAGCATTCGTAATGCGTTCTTTAGTCATATTCGAATGTTCTTTCCAGAAAGCTAACGTGAGTATCTCGTTCGTAAGACCGTTCAAACGCTCAGTGTAGGTATATATGCACATTCATATTAGTTTGTAAAAAAGTTTGAATGCTTATGCGTATTTTCTAGTGAGGCACGCGACCTGCAGCTTTAGTTTAGGTTTTGGGAAGCCTAAACTATTTAAGGCTTTGGATAATAGCTTTTTGTAACTTATGGGAAAAAGATTAAAAACCTTAAAATCTCCTATTATCCCTTGAAAAATTTATTCTTTGAAGATCAAAGCCCTAATCTTTTCCTGAAATTTGTTTTTAGCCACAACAGCCAAAACAGATCCTAAACTGATAAAGGTCATTGGAGGTGTTGGTTGTGTAACATCCCGCCAAAGGCACGATACTATCGACAAGAGACAAGGACAACCTATCTCCATAAGCATATGAAACTGCTAAAATTTCGGCATGATGTATGCTAAAATCATGCAACCTGGATAAAGGTCTAGCACCTTGGGATGACCTATAATTACAATCGACCACACAAGAGGACCTCAGGTTTATACTCAAGACACATCATATACTAATACTTAATATTAAGGTCTCAGTGCCCCAAAACTATACATACAAACCATAACTCTTATTTATATAAATATAACAACCTGCATTGTATGATACAAAACATAACCAACACAATTCTTATACTTCTACTACATCTCCCAAGACTCTAGAGTCGCTGGCTGCAACTTGGGTGATTCGTCGCCTCGAGCATGACATTCCAAAAACTTGAAGGGCTGACCGATCTAGTTGTCAACTTGCAAAACTAGCAAACTGTTGTGGTGTGCGTTATAAAACTCAGTAAGTAACCACACTCATACTATAAGAGATAAGAATAAATCTTTGTAATAGTATATATATAATCATATAAATATAAGTTATTAGAAAGTCTCTAAAATATTGCATTGAAAATCTTTCAATCAACCCAAACTTTAAATAAAGTCTTAATAAGAATTGCAAATTCTAAATCATTTGAATTATGAAATAAAACTCTTTCGTCATATATCCGAAAATAATACATATTTAAAATATCATCAAATCAGAATGTTTAAAACTTCCTTTGGTAACAAATCAATGACTAATCGTTATACGGAAAACCTTTCAAGCTTTCGAAATCCAAGTTACATATGGTTACATATACGAAATCAAAAACATAACTTTTATAGAATCTCAAATCCTTTACCTAACATTCGTACATACACAACTTCAGAAATCTTACTTGTACTCATACATATACGAAAAACATTTTAAATATTAGAGCTTTCATGTATACCTTTCACATACAAACCTTCGAGAACATACTTTCACATTCGAACCTTCGAGAAATACATACTTGTACAAATCTAAGACATTAACTCATTCCGGACCTTTTAAACATTGCTACCAACAACATAGATGTATAAAAATTTCAGGGATCAAAAGTCGTCACTTTACAAGATTGGAAATTAGAATGTGCAAAGAATACATGACTGAATAAAAAACAAACATGAGTACTATACAATCAATCTCATCCAATACTAAAATCGTCAAAATTTTCATATGGACAGTACCCTATACTAGAAGCGCAACATTTTCAAAAACATAAAATAAATAATAACATAATACAAGCACCGTGACAAATATCACAATTTAAGCAAAATCAAATATGTCTCAAATACATCTCTTTCGAAAGAAAATCTTTTTGAAGACAAACTCTTCAAAATACTTTTCAGAAAACTATAAACAAAGGTATTCAAAATATATAATAAAAACTAGTCTGCTATAAATGAAATCAAATTCCAAAACTAATATCATCATAAATCAATATCTAGCGTCCAACTGGACGAACAAATCAAGCGTCCAATGCCTGGGTCGTGCAATGAACGAAACAAGACCATGTTAACAGAGTAGCGAGTCCGCCCATTTTCAGATCGAAATGACCCTATACAAGCACCACGATAGTTTCAAAAACATGAAATAAAAAAAAAGTATGCGTATCATGGAAGAAACATATCATGTCATATCAAAGGTGAAATCAAATACATTTTGTTTAAAAGTAAAAGTTTTCAAACAAACTTTTCAAATCACGTATTCCGAAAAGTAAACAAACAAGAACATCCACTAATATATAAAGCTAATCACATATCACGTATCAAACCTAGCAACCTTGACAAATAACTCGTATATCGAGATACAATATCATTATATCACATATCGATCTAAGAGTATTTATATCAACATATATATAATACACACACACACATATTGAGATACAATATCATTATATCATATATTGATCTCTCTCTGAATGTTTATATCACTATATCCAATTGTAAATATATATACACACACACACATTTATATATATATACACACACACACACATCTACTAAAGAAACACCAAATATTATGTCAAATATTCATCGCAAGGAATACTTACTTGGCTACGTGAACACTCTTGATCCTAGTCAAATATTTCAAAATCAATAGTGAAAAATGATTAAAATCGTCGTTATTCAGAATTCTCGACTAACTATAAAAAAACATCATGCTCTTCCCGAAATAGTCAATCAAGTCCGACTCCAACGATTTCGGTTTCATACTCTTAAAATATTTATCTTTACAAATCTATCACATTAGATTCACTTTCTGACCTAAAACCCAAAAATCATCCAAAAACTCCAGAAGTGTTACGAATAGATCCGAAATATTTTGGATCATTTTGGGTCCTCCCAAAACCATTCAAATACTCTCAATACATCATAATATATCATTTTAAGAAAATCAAATAGCTTAAAACATCAAATTACGCATTTTCAGGAAATCTTTCGAAAAGTTTCCGAAAACGCTACAGAAGAATCCTGGACCGTCTGGAACTTTCCAGAAACATCTAACATCATTGTAACATCATAATTAGCCCATATCTATTTTTACATTCATTTAAACATCATCTTGTTCGTGAAACCAAGTTTTACTGGAAACTCACTTAACTCGTCGGGTTGATCTAATTCTTCCCAATTTCGTTCGGATTTTGCCAACAACACAAATACAATACATTCTAGCTTATTCAATTTAATACAAGTCAATACATTACTCTACGACACTATTGGAAGCATCCAAAAAAAAACTAACTTCACTAATATAGTGAGATTTTTATCAGGATATCTTAGCGAAATTTCGAGGGTACTGGCGGACTCTCAAAGCTCCCACGAATGTGTAGGAATCGATGGAAATCAAATCGGAGCAACCGGGCGAATGGTTTTCACTATTCACCATTCATTTCTTCATTATTTTGTAAGAAACCAAGCACCGTTCGGAAAAACTACCACCGTAGCCTCGTAATATGTTCCATGAGCTTTGATTTGATGGGAGGATTGCATCGTGAAGCGAAACGATGGGCTGGAACTAAAATGGGTCACACACAGGTGTATCTCTTCTATTTCCACCATTTTTCGGTGATCTAAGACCGGTCTTCGTCCACAACCTGACGCACAATGGTCAAGCACACCTAACGGTGTCGTCGCATCGGCCGTAGGTGGCTAGATCGTGGCCGACATTGGCCACCTTATCTTGTGCATGTGTAAGGACTGAGGTGTCATGTGGGCTGATTTGGATAACTTTGGTCATTTGTTTATTTATGGAAACTTAAGGTATTTATTGATAATTTTCATAAAATTAGATTCTGGTCCCCACGAAATTATAAATAGGCCCATGTGATTATACTATCTCATAAATGAGCATTTTTTAGACTCTTCTGCTTTAAATTTCAAAACATGTTTAACATGAAAATCTTTTATCTTCGAAAGATCTTTCTAACGGATTAAAAATCAGCTCAATCGGAGTTTGTTTGCTATTTATATAGTAAAAACAATTACTTATTCATATAAAAATATCCAAAAAATACTTGTAATAGATCCTTTCAAGTTACGCGATGTTCAATGCAATAAAATTTCACTTTAAAATATTATGATCTATTTATCAACACTTAGACTCTTGTTCTCCAAAATCGTCTCATTCCGAGATCTTAACTGCGATCCCGAAATATTTCAAAACTGTTATGATAATCCGAGATATTACAAATTGTTAGAGTTTTGACTGTAGTTGAGTTAGTGTGCTCATTGATGAACCAATGAAGGTTTTTGGAGAAGGTTTTTTAGTGGGGAATTTGAAGAGTTCTTCAAGTTATTAATGTAGAGGATGATAGAGTCGACAAGATTTGTCTAGATTTATTCCATCACTCTAAGTACTTCTTTATTATGTTAAGGGATTTCAGGTGGTCGTCTTTACCTAGAGTGGTTTTTCTCTTTAAGAGTTCTTCAAGAGTTTTTCATTGTTGGAGTTGGTGCCCGTCATACTAACATATATATATATATATATATATATTATTTGGAATAAATGATGAGTGGAAAATATATCAATATTTACCGCCCCTTTTACTTAATATTTTGTTTAGTTTCTCGGGGTTTGATGAACGTTTTGATGTGTTTTAGTTTATTTTGCAGATAAAATAATATTGGGACTCAATGAAATCATTTAGGACGAAAATATGGGTCAAATAAGGGTAAAAATTGGACTTGACATATTAATTTTGGAGATTGGAAACTTGAAAGGGCGTTTTTTAACGAAGTGCAGTTTTGGAAATTCCAATTTTGCGCATCTGTTGTATTGTGGGCATAACTTTTCACTCCGATATCGGATTGAGCTGATTCAAGTGCCAGATTAAAGAAGACTCGAAGATATACAACCTTGTAAGACAAAATAATTTCGAATTCTGAATATTTCATGACCGAAATTGATAAATCATCCAGCAATGTGTTGTGTGTAATTATTAAAGTCATTTTCAAAGCAAAAAATAAATTAATAAATAAATTATAAAAATTATCAAATCACCACCAAACATGATAAGCAATTAGTGGAGTAATTAGTGGAGCAATTAATAATGGATTTGGTGGATTAATTAGTGGAGAAATTAATAATGGATTTGGTGGAGAATTTGATGGATGATTTGATGGAGGCAAAATTTTACCTATAAATACCAAGCCATTTCATTTATAAATTTTCATACTTTCTTCTTTGAAAATTCCTAATGAATAAATAAGAAGATATTATCTTGTTTGTTTATTTACAGTTTCCAGTAATTAATTTCCGCTTTCGCACTTTCTTTTCTTTACTTTTCAGTTTTTACTTTCCGCAATTTACTTTTACGCACAAACCTTTTCTTTCTTTACTTTTGTAGTTTTTATTTTTCAAGCAATGATGAGGTAACTCCCCCTTGCTGGGGTAAAAGGTAAAGCTTTTATTATTGCTATCTAGATTAATCTCCCTTAAATATAAAATATAAACTATTTAAAACCTGACTTAATGAGGATACCGCTATATTGGCCGGTTGGAAATTAATTATAAATTTGTTTTAACCTGACTAAGTATGGATACCGCCTGGTTGGTCGGTTGGTAATTAATTATTAATTTGACTTAATCAGGATACCGCATATATGACTGGTTGGTAATTATCACGCAAAATTAATATATTATATTAAGGGAGATATCTAAAATAGTAGTAATAAAAGTTGATCCTCTAACCCCAGCATTTTCTTTTATTGTACTTTTACTTTATTTAATTTCAGCAATTTATTTTCAGTAATTTACTTTTATTTTTATTTTTTTTACTTTTTACTTTTTACTTTTTACTTTTATTTTATTTACTTTTCAACAATTTACTTTTCAGTATTTAATTTTTAGTATTTTACTTTATGTCTTTTATTTTTTTACTACTTGTAAATATGTGTCGTAACTAAGCCAATTATCTGGGGTTGTGATGAAATCCAATATCACCGGTTTATAAGGGGTTAAATTATAGTTTGGGTAATAAAAAAGTTTATTTAATGAGTCTTAATCTTAATGCTTTTTATTAACTGGCCATTAATAAAATTAAACTGGTAAACTTAAAATGAACTAGACATAGGGATTTTAAGTTTAAGACCTTAGACTCAATAGCCCACGATCTTCCTTGAGGATAGATAACCCTTTAATAGATTTACTTACTGGATATGAATATACATGTCGGGCGGGGGTAGCCATAATTGGAACTTAATCTTAATGAATCCAGGTAATTTGGTTGGCATAGACATATGGTTCAATTGGGTTATACTGGATATTTGTAGTTGACCATCGGAAGAGGCTTTTACATAATTTAGTGTTCCAGGTTAATAAATCAATATTTTTCCCAACTATAAGATAACCACTTCATCTTTAAAATGATACTGCAAAGAAATCACAACCCTAGATAGTTTTTAATATTGAATTTTCTTAAACCTACTTTCGAACAATTTAATTTACTTGTTTTTAAATTTAGAATCATCACCTTATCAAATCAATCAAACAACCTGTTAGATACTAGTAATCATTTGACCTCATAAAATTAATAGATTAGATATTAAGTCCTCGTGGGATCGATACTTTTTATACTACTTGAACGATACGTGCGCTTGCGTTATACGCGTGTGTAAGCACCGGTCAATAAAATAAGTAATTTCATCAATATATTTTATTTTATATATAGTAAAAACTTAACAGACCCTAAAATGATTAGTTATGATACCGTTGCAAAAACGTCACGATTGACATTGAGTTGTATCATAAAAATATCATTTTATTTAATTTTTCCTGGTCAAGATTTACATTACTTGGTTAGTAAGTAAACCCGTAGAGACGAGTACATATACTATATGAAAATAAGCCTACCTTTACAGATAATTCGTGACGGTTTCTGAGAAAAAAAAATCCTTGTGTCACATATTCTGATAGACTGGTGATAAAATATTTTCTGTCAGGAAATTTATGACGGACATATGATTGAATATTGTCTATCATGAAGGTTTGTGACGAAATTATGATATAATATTTTCTGTCACAAAATTTTACGATGGACTTTGTAATATCCTGAGTTTTCGATGCAATTCTGGAAGGTTCTCGGATTGAAGTTTGGGTCTGGAAACGAGATAATGTTTGAGAATAAGAATTTAAGCATTGAAAATATATTGGAATGTTTTAGAGTGGCATCTCATTGGTTTGGAAATCATGAAATTCGAAGGAATTATCTACATGATTTTTTAGATACGAAGAAAGTTTCATTGTTTTGGCTATAGAAATAACAAACGAACTCTGATTGAGCTGATTTTTTATTCGTTAAAAATATTTTTTGAAGACGAACAACTTTTGTATTGAACATGTGTTGAAATTTACATTAGAAGAGCCTAAAAAATATGAATTCTAAAAAAATACATTGACATGAACCAGAATGAATTAGATTGATTCAGTGGGTTAAGCGAGTTGCTGGTAAAACTGGGATTCACATACATCAATGTTTGGATGAACGTAACGATAGATATGGGTTAATTATGATTTTGTAATGATATTTAGATGGCTTTAGAAAGTTTCACAAGGTCCAGGATCATTCTATAGTGTTTTGGAAATTTTTTCGAAAGATTTTTCGAAAATAAAAATTCAAGGATTTAAGCTAATTAGATGTCTTAAAATAATATATTATGATGCATTAAGAGTATTAGAATGGTTTCAAATGAAACTAGAAAAATCTAAAATGTTCCGGATGTGTTTGAAACGTTTCCAGACTTTGTAGAGGGATTTTTGGGTTTTAGGTTGGAAAATGATTTTGATGTGATAGATTTGGAAAGTTAGATTTTTTTAGAGTAATGAAATTGAAATTATTGGAATCGGACTTGAACTGAGTATTTCGAGAAGGTCCGGATGTTTGTTATAGCTAAGTCGAGAATTCCACAAACTACGATTCTAGCCGCGTTTGGCAATTTGTTTTGATAGAATTGACTAGGATTAGGAGTGTCCGCATAGCCAAGTAAGTATTCCACGCAATGAATACTTGTTGTATGGTTTGTTTATTTGCTTGTTTGTTTCTATAGGAAATATATGCTTGTACATACATACATACATACACATATACATACATACATCTATATATGTATGTATATGTATATGTTTTCATATAGAGATATGTCGGTATAACCGTATTTTGAATAAACATATGATATCGTGTTATCGTTTTATGATTTGTGAGTTTCTTGCTAGTGGATGATCGATTTGATATGTGTTTTGTAATGTGTCTAATATGTGTGTGGATACTCTTGTTTAAATTTTTTGGAAAAAATATTTTGAAAAGTTTATTTTCCTAAAGGATTTGCTTTTATTTGATTCTGTTTTATTTTGATGAGATGTGATATATTTCTGTCACGGTACTCATATTATGTTTTTATTTATTTTATGATTTTTGAAACCGTTATGGTGCTTGTATAGGGTCCCGTCCATATGAAAATAGACAACCTACTACTTTGTCAACATGGTTTTATTTCGTTCATTGCCCAGTTTGTGCGCACAACCCGGCCATTGGATGCTTGATTTGTTTGTCCAGTTGAGTTGGTTCATGGACCCTTAATACATGTTTATGATGATATTGGTTTCAGAATTTGATTTCGTTTACAATAGATTGTTTTGATGATATATTTTGAACATTTTTTTTTATAGTTTTCTGAAAAGTGTTTTGAAAAGTTTGTCTTCAAAAGATTTACTTTTGAAAGAGATATATTTGTGACGAATTTGATTATGCTTATATTATGATATAATATGAGCTTTCGATGAGATATGATATGATATATTTCCGCCATGGTGGTCATACTATGTTTTTATTTGTTTTATGAATTTGAAACAACCGTAGTGCTTGTATAGGGTCATGTCCACCTGAAAATGAGCTAACACATTACTCTTTATCGACGTGAGCTTATTTCGGACAATGTCTGATCAGAGCTCACGACTCGGACATTGGACGCTTGGTTAATTTTCGCATGTATTTTTAAAAAACTGGTTTTATAATATATTTTCAAAAGATGAGTTTAAAGGCGATTTCTTTATGTTTTCCGTTTCTATTGATGGATGAGATTAATTGTAAAGAACTTATGTTTGTAATGGGTGTGCGTGAATGGTTTGGTTGATGAGTTTAATCTCTGAAAGTTTCGTATATATATATTGTTAGCTCTATAATGTCTAAAGTTTTAAACAAGTTACAATTTTAGTTTTAAACATGTTTGTATTTCTCGAAAGCTTGTATATGGAAAGTATAGATGGAAACTCCAAGGTTTGAAATACTATTTGTATATATATGAGTACAAGTAAGTTTCTTGTTGTTGTCTATGCTCAATTGATATGTAAGAGATTCGAGAATTTATATAAGCTATGTTTCTGAATTTGTATATGTTTGTATGAATTTTGGATTTGATCATTCGAAAGGTTTTGCATATAAAGCATAGTACGTAAGTTATTAACAAAGAAAAAAGTTAAACTTACCGATTTGATGATATTTCATATATATACTATTTTTTGACATATGAAAAAAATGAGTTTAATTTTCGAAATCAAATACTTTGGATATCACAGCTTTGTATAAGGTTTCGGTTTCATATCAAGTATGTCTTATGAGCTCGGTTTCTGGATAGATATATATGTAAGTATTTTCGGAGGACTTTTTATATGTAGAGTGTAAAGAATAGTATGAAGTTTTAAGAATTTTTTCTAGAAAAGATATAAGTATAATGTTTCTTTAAAGATTTAATTCATTTGTTCGCACCGTTTTTTGACGACTATACAATCATAGATTTTCACACATTTGAGCATATCATCTTAATGTTTTCCTGAGATACATATATGTATATAGATATATATATATAATTATATATACTATCTTCGAGATTTATTCTTATTCTTTTATGGTATAAGCGTGGTTACTCACTGAGTTTTATAACTCACACTATAATAGTTTGCTAGTTTTGCAGGTTGGTAACCATATCAGACAACTATTCAAGTTTTGGAAAGTCATGCTCGAGATGACAGATCAACCAAGTTGCAGTCAACCACTCTAGAGTCTTGGGATGTGTTGTATGAGCTTATGAACCATGTTGTTTATGTATTGAGTTGTGTTGTGCACGCTGTTTTGTATATGTATAAATGCAAGTTTTGATTTGTATCTGTAATTTTGGGCACATAGCCCCTAAATATTGGATGTGGCTTGAGTAGCGGATCATAGTTTCTCTTGCGTATTTGATTTTTATTATAGATAGTTTTGGTGGATTGTGTTACAAGTTATCTAGTTTTAAGGTACGTCATGTCCATTTTTCGATAGATTTGGGGCTCAATGATATGTGTTGTTTCTATCTCATGCCGGTAGCATCCTATCTCCAACGGTATGTTACAGATTAGGTATCAGAGCAAAAAGGTTTAGATGTCGGTGATTGCAGCTACATGATATCTGATCTTCTAAGTGAGTTTTCTGTTATGAATAGACCATATAGGTCTTATGTTTACAGTCTGATTGATCTCTCTGGTATAATATATGACATGCAATGATTTTGATTTTATATGGGTTAGATCCTTTTTGATGTATATGGTCTGACATGATATGATATGACTTGGATTCGATAAGGATGTAATGGATTCTATATGATCTAACATGATATGATTTGGTGTGATTTGATTCGATGCAATTTGATGTGATATGAATGAGATTGTTATGGATTAAATGATTTCGTGTGATTTGACGTAATTTGAATTAATATGTTCTGATTTGATATGATCTAATCCGATTATGATCCGATATGTTTGAAATCTGCCGAATGTATGGGTTTTGATAGGATTCTGTTTTAGCATGATTAAAATTAATCTGATGTATGATTTCTGATTTGAGTTTGATTAGGTATTGACTTAATTTGATATGAGATGGTTAATTTGATTTGCTATGGCCTGACTAGAGTTTGATATGGTGTGTCATGATCTGTTCCACACTGAATTCTTGCATAACTTTTGACGACGTGTAGAGCAAGATAGCTTTTGGATATGGATAAGGTAGTTTTCGTATGTGCTTCTGGTTTTGAATGATCCGATATGAGGGTAGAGAAATTTCGAGGATGAAATTTTATAAGGAGGGGAGAATGTAATATCTTAAGTTTTCAGAGCAGTTCTGCAAGGTTCTTAGATTGAAGTTTAGGTCTCGGAACGAGACGATATTGGAGAATAGGAGTTTAAACATTGAAAATATATTGGAATGTTTTAGAGTGAGATCTCATTGGTTTGGAAATCATGAAATTCGAAAAAACTGGTTAAGCGATTTTTTAGATACGAAGAAAATTTTGTTGTTTTGGCTATAGAAATAGCAAACAAATTCCGATTGAGCTGATTTTTTATTCGTTGGAAAGATTTTTCGAAGACGGACAACTTTTACGTTGAACACTTTCGAAACTACATTGTTAGGGACCAAAATATAATTTTATGAGTGTTATTTTGTAAATTTAAGAAAGTTTCCTAGAAATAACCTTAGTTTTCAGAAATCACAAAAGGAAAAAAGTTTCATACCCCATTCACCCGACCCCTTGAACGTGTGAGAGAGAGCAGTGGCTGCCGACCGACACGACACCATCGACCGATGCGTCGGACCACCCTGGTCCAATGGTGGTAGGCGGCCAGCCATATCTCGCCAGAAAACGACAGAACGAATGTAACGATGAACACATGTCACCATTTCGATCCCGTCTCATCGGCTCAATTCACGAGTCGAGCCACCCACCAAATCGAAGCTCTTGGAATTTACTACGAGGATGTGGTAATGGTTTTATCTATCGACGCTTGATTTCATGCAAAACAAGGAAAAATTTACGATGAACAGTGATACACATTCGACCGAAAGCTCTGATTCAAATTCTGTCGATTCATATGCGTTCGTGGGAGCATTGGGAGTCCGCCGATAGCCTCAGAAATTTGGTAAGACGCCTTATTAAAAATCTCATTATTTTAGTGAAGTTAATTTATATTTGGATGCTTCTAGAAGATTCTTAGAGTTATATTTTGATGTGTATTTAATGAATTGTGCTAGAATATACTGAATTTGTATAGTCAATAGAATCCGAGTGAAATCAAAACGAATTTGATCGATCCGGTGGGTTAAGTGAGTTTCCAGTAAAATATGGGTTCGCGTACATCGATGTTTAGATGAACGTAACTATAGATATGAGTAAATTATGATGTTGTGATGATATTTAGATGGTTTCGGAAAGTTTCAGAGGGTCCATGATCATTCCATAGTGTTATCAGAAATATTTTCGGAATATTTTCCAAAAATACGAATTCGAGGATTTAAGCTAATTAGATATTTTAGAATTGTATATTATGATGTATTAAGAGTACTAGAATGGTTTCGAAAGAAATGGGAAAAATAAAAAATGTTCTAGATCCGTTTGAAACGTTTACAGACTTTTTGAAGGATTTTTTAGTTTGAGGTCGGAAAGTTATTTTGATATGATAGATTTGGAGATGTTTTGAGAGTTACGAAATTGAAATAGTTGGAATCAAACTTGAATTGAGTATTCTGGGAAGATAAAAATTCCTGTCAAGTAATACACACGATTTGGGGTGACAACATTTGTCTCTCCATTTTATGAATTGCTTTGGATATATTTTTTATTTCCGTTATCTATATGTATGATTTTGTAAAGTATATATTTGAATTGTATTTTAACTAAACATGCAGTGATACTTCAAAAGATAAAAATGTTCTCTATTTAGATAATCGAATTGTTACGAATATTTTACTAAATACTCATATCCCTATTTCCTCCAAAGATAATTTCAGGTGATTTTTTTGGGAAATATCGTGGACAGTCGACTAGAGCACTCTTATAACGAAATTTTATGTTTGATTTAGTTTCATATTTTTGATTAGTGGACGACTTATAAATTTTTTTTTTTTGATCCGTAATAAAGACGTGACATTACATTTTATCATTATTACCAAATATTAAATAATATTTCACTGAGTAATATTTTATTAGGGTATACACGAAATATTATTGCTTCAATTCCTTACAAAGTAGAAGTTGTTTATAATTAATAAAATCACCACATGCATCAGAATTAAAAATTCATGCCTAAAGCAGATTTATTTATATAGCAAGACAATAATAACTTCTATATGTCTGACCATGCATCGTCTAATACAAACCTGTGAGTTGGGAGCTTCGGACTTATCAGGAAGGATGATTTTAGAGTCAATTAAATTCATGCTGGCATCGGCGGGATGCTTTGTTCATTTCTAAAGAAATTATCAGGATCGACCATAGTTTTCACACGCACCAGCTTGTAGAAATTGTGCTTGAAATATTTAAAGCCCCAAACGCTGGCTTCTTCGATGCTTGTAGTTAAGTTACCTTTGTTATTTGTTCCAATGTCAAGATCCCTGTAATTAAGATATGCTGTCCGAGGATTTTTGGTAACAAAGGGAGTCATATAATCGAACAACTTTTTGAGCAAATTATAGTGCTTTTGATATGCTTCAGTACTTTCTGCTTCTTTCCAGGACACGAAGTATGCAATTGAGTATATGTTGCCAGCTCTATGTGGGAATGGAATTTCGGATTCTGAAATCTCACTCATTTTCCCACCAAAAGGAAAAAACACTAGACGCCCGTTGGTTTGTGGATCTTCTTTAGAAAATATATCAATTATCCCTTCTAATGCATTTTCAGGAATTGGCTGTGTCACAAAATCTGCTTTTCCTTTGAAAAATATTTTCGAAAAATTCCTGTGAAACAATACATCCACATCAATGGACTCGATAATATCGAATCCATCAAAGAAGACGCAAGATTCAACAAAGCTCATTTCTCTGCAATCTTCTTTAGTCAAACCGAGCTCAGGGAAGCTCTCATGCATCAATGGAAGTAACCTATCAGTCCCACCAAGAAACAGAGATGGGAATAAAGCCACCGAACTTGAATTCACTTTCTGTAAGATGGGTTGGATGAATAAATCTTCATCAACTCTGTCTGCAACGTACTGCCATTTGTGAAGGAGCTTTATTGCATTTTGTTCTAAGGTTCTGACGACGTTGAATACAGTCACAATTGATGGAACATAAACTAGGTTTATTTTCCATTCAATAATGATTCCAAAGCTACCTCCTCCTCCTCCTCGAATGGCCCAAAATAGATCTTCTCCCATTGATTCTCTGTTCAGAAATCTGCCTGAAAAGAATAACAACAATAATGAAAATGAAAACAACTCAACATATGTTTTTTTCTATTTTTTATTTAAGAAGTCTAACTAAATTAATTTTTGTCTCCCAAAGATTCGAAACAAAGAGTCATTCAAAGGAAGGAGGAGTCATTTAAAGGAAATTCGTGCTGTGATTCAAATTAACATATATATGAATTATGATTGCTTTTTGTAATCATCAACATATGATTGACTGTCTTGATTAAAAAATAATTGATTGATTGATTCAATCAATCATTCTATAATTTCTCACCTTTGACATCAATCAAGTGAGCATCAACTATATGATCAGCAGCAATACCATGTTTACGCAATAAGGTACCACACCCTCCACCACTAAAATGTCCACCAACACCCACAGTAGGGCAAGTTCCAACAGGATAAGCAAGATTCTTATTTTTCTCCGAAATTCTATAATTAAGTTGACCAACAGTGGCACCAGATTGAACCCATGCTGTTTTTTCTTCCGCATCAACTTTGATTTCACTAAAATTTAACAAATCAACAATGATAAACGGAACATCAGAAACAGAAGAAAGACCCTCAAGATCATGGCCCCCACTTCGAACTCTAATTTGCAGGCCATATTTTTTTGAGCATTTAATGGCTGCTTGAATTTCGGATACGTGAAATGGGTTGATGATGAATTGAGGTTTCGGGTTTGTGGGTGTTGAGTACACAAGATTTTTTATTGAAGACTCCAATACTGAAGAAAATGAAGAGTTGTTTGGAGTGTAAATCACTTCAGCAATAGTGTCGGATTGTAGAGAAAGGCATTGAAGAAATTTTTCATGATTTTCAGCCTGCCCAGAAAATGATAATAAAAGAACAAAAGTGAATGAGAGAATGTTTGAGCAAAAGAAACAGTAGAGCTTCATTGCTGTTACTGATATATAGATGAAAGATGCAAATCAAATTACTCCAATTCCTATATATACACTAAGTGAAGAGGGTATTCAAGAATCAAAAGTCAAACTTCATATTAAATATACTTTATGTTAGTTTTCTTTTTTTTGCCCCCTTGTGTTATTATTATTATTATTATTATTATTATTATTAATTTTTTTTCCGCGAAGCAGTTTGGCCTTTGACTCTGAATATCCTCTTGCTTAAGTGTGAGCAAATTTAATATAAACTATTTGTACCCTTGATTACAATAAAAAATTTATTGCATGCAATTCTGAGAGGCTTATGGGATAACACTCTGAAACATCTGCATGCAATACTATTTAGTAATTTTAATTTAGACATAATTCTTGACTGGAATTAATATGATTATCATGAAAATAAAAAAATCTCAACAAATAAAATATATACATTATTTGAAAAATTACGTAACTTTTACGGTTCTGAACCTATGCGGAATTATTTAAATGTACTCTATCTAAGAGACGTCAAAGGTAGAGTGTCTATGGTTAAGTTCAAACATCATAGGTCTAACCAATTGCAACAATGAGAATTAATGCAATAATAAAATAATATATCAAAATAATAAAACAATCAACACCAAGATTTTGTTAATGGAGTGGAAAGTAAAAAATCACTCCGGGTATAGGCTACCATCTGAATTTACTATAATAGTGAAAACTTACAGCGATGGTATAAGACCTATAATAACAACTTTGCCGACTCAAATACCTCTAGACTGTAATAACCACTAGAACTCCTCGAGCCCGCACCAAACATCATTCTTCAGGACCTTTGAAGTCTTTGAGTGAATCCAATCTGCGAACTCGCGACGTCGGAACTTCGACTACCAATCACCTCCTTAGAACTCTAAAGGGTTAGGGTATTGGGTAAAAGTTGTGGTTTGTATTTATGGTTATCAAAGAACAAAATCACCAAACCTAGAAGATAGGAGAATCAAGAAGTCTTCAAGGTGATGGCAGGAAACAAAAGTTGTATAAGCTCTGAGAATTGTGTTTCCAGCAAATCAACCAATCAAGGTTAAAGTGGCTAAGGCTGTGTTTAAATAAATGTTAGTGATATTTTATATCGTACTGGAAGTGTATGATGTCAAATTTTAATAAAGATAAGTGAGAGAGTATCGAACCCACATGGATTGTATTGAACCGATTGATCTCATGGTCGATTCTCTATTCGATAGATTGAATCTACTGGTCCGATCCAATTTTTAAAACATTTCATAGTATTGGTCGCTTCTTCCCTTTTTTTTCCACGTGACCATTTTGTGACGCTTACGTGTGTGGGGCACCAAGTTTATTGTGATAATCCGAATTCATTAGTACTACTAGAAAAATAATGAGGAGACTGAAAGGGGATAAAATGGTGAATAAATTTATTTTATAAAGTATTAATATTTTGTGGTTAAAAATAATTTTAATTAGAAAATAAAAATATTTTATGACTTGTTTTAATCATCATTTAATTCCCTTTTAGTCTCTGTATACATAGTAGAGTCCCTTGTTAAGAGTGGCTCCAAAAAAAATAAATTTTGTGTAATAATTAAGATTTTGGGTTGTGCCGTTCAAGCGACAACAGTAATAACTGGAGCCATCTTTACATATATTCTATTTAAGCTAACTCTACCCTTTTTTTTCTTTAAGATGAAATTTATTCAACAATAAAAATATTATGAGAATATAATTACATGGTCATTTTAATTCGATTATAAATTAGAATACCTTAAGATTAAAAGTTAGTTAAAATATGACCTAACAACATAAATTAATTTATGTATTATATAATCCCGTAATCAATATGAGTACATATTCACACTTAAATCTATTTTTAATACAAGATGAATTACGAGATCAGTCTAGTATTCTCAACTCAACCAACTAGTTGGTGATTAACCTAATTTTTATCTTTTCTCTAGAGAATCGATAAACCTAATTAAAGTGGTTTTCATAATTTTTCTTGAGATTGTCAAATTTTATTCTCAAAATCTATATTTGTTCTCTAATTTCATCATTGGACCCTAAGAATTTATAGGCTAAATCAAGAAATCTGACACACTCAACTAAAACATATAGTCAATTTTTTATCTTTTCTCTAGAGAATCAATAAACGTATTAAAACAGAAATCAGAAACCCAATTATTCAAAGGCATTAAATTATAGATTATTATAAACTAAAAAATATATCTGACATTTTAGTCTAATTGAAGAGGATAATATTAAGATTAAGCTTCAATTGAGAAGAAACAAATCCTCTGTTAACACACAATTACTCATGTTCATATACAGTCAGAAACAAAAAGAGTAACTAAGCATTTAAAAGTAAAATAACAAAATTTCCTTACAAACCAACCTCTACAATATTGTATTACTTTCAATAACTTATTGGAAAGGTATTTAGACATCATCAATAAGTAAGAAAAATAATTAAAATTGAAAATACTATATTGACCAAGAGTGAACTTGAAAATTGTGCCTCTATTATTATTGGGTACCATCAAAAGAGGCACAATACAATGAACTATTACAAAAGAAGAAAAAAAAATTATATTTTTTAAAGAAAAAAGGCAAAAATAAATCTTCAATCTTCAATTTACCAATCTCATTCTCCTCGTCGACCTTCATGATGAGAACAATTGTTTGTAAAACATTAAATATAAATTGAGATTTATTTTTTATTTTTTAAAAATAAAAAAGTACCATTACCGAATATTTTAGAACAGTGGAGAACATCTGATAGATTGAGCTTTCTATCAGTCATCACAATAAATATAATTATACGGCTAAGCACCGGTTCCGATTCTATTCGGAACCGATTGAAACTAGATCATTTTTTCGTGTTTGAAGATAAAACCGGTTGGAATCAGATCATTTTTTCAGGTTTGGAATCGGAACCGGTTAGAATCGGACCGGCTCCGGTTTCAAAATGGGAGAACCAAATTTAAACGGTCCGATTCCGGTTTCGTCATGGAAGGAACATGAACCGAATTTTGGAACCGAAATCAGAACCTACTCTGGAAACCGAATTTCGGAACCGGAACCTGTTTTGGTAACCGAATTTCGAATTCGGAACTAGAACCTGTTTTGGGAAAAGAATTTAGAACCAGAACCAGAACCAAATTTAAACCCAATTTAAACTCAATTTCATAAACAGTTTTAAAATCCAATTTAAACCCAATTTCATAACCCAAATTAAAGCCCAATTTAAACCCAATTTCATAAACAGTTTTAAAACCCAATTTAAATCCAATTTCATAAACCAAATTAAAACCCAATTTAAACTCAATTTCATAACACAATTAAAACCCAATTTAAACTCAGACACTTCCTAGAAGAATATTATATATTGAGTCAAAAATATATATGTAATATGCAGTTTATTTATTGTTTTATTTTTGCATGGACAATTGCCAATAATATTATATAATATTCAAGTATGAGAAATAATTGTATTTTCAAAGACAATAAAAAATAAATATGGTAAATCAGAATCGGACCGGAACCGAATTGAAACCAATTAATAGGTACCATATTTAATTTGGTAGGTTCTGGTTCCATGCGGAACGAAATTGGAACTTAATTGGAACCGATTAATAGGATATCATATTTAATTGGGTAGGTTCCGGTTCCACTTACTTAGGAACCGAATTTTTCCGGGTAAGTTCGGCTTTCACACGAAATCGGAACTGAAACCGATTTTACTCACCCCTAATAATAATACTTGCATTTCGTTTTCTTTAAGACCGGAAGCAAAGCAGAGCAGAATTGATAGCAACCATTACTATTAATTGAATTTTATGTTTAGGTTTTAATTATTTTAGTTTTAGGTTTTAGTACGTTAAAAAAGATAGATTTTATGGTTAGGTTTTAATTAATTTTTAGGTTTAATACGTTAAAAAAATGTGACGTAAGGTTTAATTATTATTTTTTAATTACAGACTTTAATTTCAATTATAATAGTGAAAGGAGATTTCAATTAGGAGTAATTCTTTGGTGCAACGGAGGTATGAGTGACGTGTTACCACCAACGAATTAGAAAATGACATGTATAATTTAATACATATTTTTTAGTTGTTTTTTAATTTTTTAGCACGTGTGACAATTGATGATTGGCTTGTTGCATGGATGACGTGGTACCATTGTTGTATTGTAGATTTTCTCTTCAATTAGAATAGGAAATGTTTTTACTTTTAAATAGATTAGTATTTTTTTTAATGTATACGCTAATATTAATTTAATAATTATATAAAATATAATTCTAGATTTTGATTTCAGTTAGAATAATTAAAGATTTTGAATTCAATAAAATTAATATTTGTCTTTTTAATATATTTTAGTTTTTTAATTTTATATAATTATATATTTTGATTTCAATTAGAAAAATAAAAGATTTTGAATTTAATTAGATTAATATTTGTCCTTTCTAATATAAATTTTTAAATTAAATTTATTTTTAAGGATCCTAGTGGCGCTTTAAAGGAGCAAGAAAATTATATATATATATATATTATATATATATATATTTTCTCCTATGTAGATCCGGCATGAATTTTTCATATATAAATTCAGTATTTTTCATTTTGAAAATTCACGTTAAGAGATTTAATATCTGTGGTTTTTATAGACCCCACAACTTTTAATTTATGTTATAATTTGCATCTTTTCCTCCTGCGGCAAGATTAATTTTAAAACTAGCAGCCATGAATTTGATCAATAGTAGTCTCTATTTCAGAATTGGAGGCACGTGGGGCTTCATTGTTCCGGCAGAGTGGACACGTTCAACTAGGTGATTATCAAAGGAGTGGAGACTTGGTATTAGTATTGCGAGTTTATCGTATCGCAAGTAGATGATGTCAAATTTTAGTAAAAGATAAATAGAGTATTGAATCCATAAAGATTGTAGTCAAATTCTCACTCATTATTATAATTGATAAACTTAACTTTATTTAGAAAGTAATTTAAAATAAATTAAACTGAAAATAAAAACTAATGGAACAAGATATTAAAACGTTTAATTATGAGAAATCAAGATGAGAGAGATTTTAGAGTCTGATTTCACCTAACTATCCCTTATGTATTTGTTATGCCTAATCAATTATTATTCAATTTCTTAGTTTATAAGCCAAAAATCCCAAGTTATTATTGTTGGGATTTATGCCCTAGAGCTTCATGTGTTGTAAACAGAATTGTTTATTGAAATAAAACATGCTTTATTCATTTATCAAATTTGTTTGATTTAAATCACATATTGTAAATTGTCTTGATTATCCTTGATTACTCATGTACCTTAAGGCTTAGTGTATAAGTAGTATACATAAGAGGATTTGAGCCTGAAGTTAGTAATCTAAAATAGTCCGTAGAAAGCAAACGAAGTGGGAATTTTGTTTGTGGTTTATCTTTAGCTGCGGTCCATTCTATATATTGATATAACGACCTTGATCCGAGATCGTTCATGTAGTGACATGAGAATGAAGGCACCTTGTATGATGTGATCATATAGGACTTGACCTAGATAAATATGAATATCTTTTTAATATCCGATAATCATAGAAATTCATTTTATCTACTACGAACTCTTGCATGTCTGGCTATGTCCTTTGATTTACTATTGTGAGGTTGGAAGAAGCATTCCTGACCAATAACTACATATATTGGGGATATGATTTGGTGTGTAGCTGAGAACATTTTACATAGACATGGAATTCACTCCTTCTTACGAGAACCAGAAGAGTATCTTGCTTAAGAGTTGTTTCGGTACTTGAACAAAGAGCGCTCGTCTTTCTATTGAGATTAGAAAGAATTATATTCATAACAGTTATGAATAAATTATTCATTAGAGAATCATTGGTACTTAAGGTTAAATAATTAGAGGGGTATAATGGACTTATGACCCAGCTCTAATTATGGGATATTCGTGAAAGGCTAATCCGTATGTAATGACAATATCAATGGACGACCGAATATGTTCAGATTATTGTTATTTCCATTTACGGCAACGAGAGTGCAACTTTAAGTTTTTAGTGGAATAACGCAAAGTTAATAATTTAGAATATTTAGTTAATGAAATTAATTAATATTTCGAGATTATTGGAGCTCAGAATCGTAGGTTCATTTGGTCATCGTACTAGCCTGATTAATTGTAGCAAACCTAATATAATTGGATTGTCTAATTTTATACTAACATAATATTTATATATTATTAATGAGATTAATAATATAATTTGTCGCAAATGAAAACTATGTTAAATTAGTTTAACTTAATGTTTTCTAGAATTCTTTGATTATAAGATAATCAAATCATGATTATAAGATAATCAAGTTACTAATAATTATTAGATAATTATTACATCATAAATAAGATGATTACATCATTATTATGATAATGATAAATGAGTCATCATGGAGACAAGAACACATGGAAACTCAATTTTCATGTAGGATCCTGCATGAATTTTTCATATATAAATTTAGTATGAAAATTGATCTTCCCCCCCCCCAACTGACAACTGACACATTCCCCTCCCCCTCTCTCCTTTGAAATTTACAAAAAAACCCTTATCAATATTTACAATCCTTTTTTTTTTTTTTTTTAAATTTACACATTATAAAATTTAAATATTTTATTAATAATTAATAAAATGTTAATTTTTTTTTTTATTTTTGTTAATAAATATTACATATTTTTTATCTATTCGTTTAATTTTTTTAATTCATTTTAATTTAATTAAAACTACTTATGTATAAAAAAAATATTTTAAACAATATAATTTTTTTATTATTTTCGAAATTTATAAAAAAAAAAAAAAAAAAAAAACCAAAAATTGGCCCCAAGGGAATCATCCCCTTGGGGCCTGGAGCCCTGGACGATGATCGTCCAGGGCGATTGTTCCCCTTTTGAGGGGAACAATCGTCCCCCCCCCTTTTTTTTTTTTTTTTTTTAATTATTATATATTATTTTTTTTTAATTTCGAAAAAAAAGTTTAATAATTTTAAAAAAATTATATATATATATATATATATATATATATATATATATATTAAATTTAAAGTTGTGTTGAGTTACTAGGACGTGACAATTTAATTTAAACAATATAATTTTGGACGATAGGATCGTCCAACTTTTTTTTTTTTTAATTATTTTATATTATTATTTTTTAATTATTTCAAATCTATGAGAAATATTTTATAATTTTTTGATTTTTGTTAATAAAATTAATTCATAAAATAAACATAGATTAGATTAATTCATAAAATAATTTTTTTGGATTTTTTGATTTTTCTAATGTACATGAAAACATTTTTATAATGTATAAGTAGTGTTAAATAAATTAAAAAAGAATCACAAAAATTAAATGAATAAATAAACACAAAATAAATAATAATAACATATTTTTTTTTTTAAATTTATCAAAAAATATGTTATATATATATATATATGTATATATATGTAGCCCCCAAGGGGTGTGGCTTGGTGGTGAGGGTCCAGAATCTCACCTTGAGGTTCTGGGTTCGAATCCAGGGGGTGCAACTTCTTGTAAGAGCCTGGGGTAGCCGGGGGTTTTACCTGCGCCGCGGCCCAGAATGGGTGGTTTGGTGGCGGGGTTTCCAACGATTTCAAAAAAAAAAAAAAAAAAAAAAAAAGTATATATATGTATGTATATATCAATAAATAAATAAAATTAGATTTATATAGTTTATTTGAAAGTTGAAAATGGAATTTTGGTAAAAGGAAAAGGGTAAATAGGGAATTACAGGGGAGACAAAAAAAGTAAAATGTGTAAGGGGAGGTGGGAAGATAAGCCCTCATTTAGTATTTTGTCATTTTGAAGAGCTACGTAAAATTATTCTTTTATTTTTTATTCAACGCGTTACATGTAGGATCCTGCATGAATTTTTCATATATAATTTAATATTTTTCATTTTGAAGGGCTACGTAAAATTATTCTTTTATTTTTTATTCAACGCGCGTTACATGCCATATATAGAGAAAATATGGGACTATCTACTGCTAACGTGCCATATGGAAACTCAATTTTTTATAAAATAATATCATCTCAAATTATAAGTTTAACCTGCGTAAAGTACCGAAAATTATATTATGTGTGTGGGGCCCGTCTATTGTGAGAGAGATGATATATACATCCGGCACATAATATACCACCTCGTAAAGTATGGACCTAGACTAATTGTACTAAAAGAGATGAAACAAAAAAAAAAAAAAAAATTCTTCAGTGAAATATTTGGGTTCTTTTGGACAATTCTTCTCTCTCTGTTTGTTTTTGTGTGGTTGGTTGGCCTTGAATGAAAATTAATACTCGTCTCTTTCAATCTCAAGACCGATTTTATGTCGGATAGCTTTGTGAATTTGCCGCACATGTATCACGTTAAGAGATTTTGATTATTCATCGTTTGAGATGAGAGTGAGGGTTGATTGGAATTTTGCATAATGAATTTGCCAAAATTGGAATTGTTGCTATTATGAATTTGGCATTGTATCACTTTTTTTTTTTTAACGTGACAATATCGGTGGTTGTTATAGACCCCACAACTTTTAATTTATGTTATAATTTGCATCTTGTCCTCCTGCGGCAAGATTAATTTTAACACTAGTAGCTTTGAATTTGATCTATAATAGTCTCTATTTCAGAATTGGAGGCACGTGGGGCTTCATTAAGCCGGCAGAGTGGACACGTTCAACTAGGAGATTATCAAAGGAGTGGAGATTTTGAGTTAGTGTTGCGAGATTATCTTAAAGCAGTTATACGGTGTCAAATTTTAGTAAACGATAAATAGAATGTCGAACTCACAAGGATAGTAGTCAAATTCTCTCTAATTAATATAATTGATAAACGTAACTTTATTTAAAAAGTAATTTAAAATAAATTAAATTGAAAATAAAAACTAATGGAACAAGATATTAAAACGTTTAATTATGAGAATCAAGATGAGAGATATTCTAGAGTCTGATTTTACCTAACTGTCTGTAGAGATGGCCACAGAGGTGGGCGACACTGTTCAGGTTCGCGGCCCGATCGGGAGTACAGAGTAGCCCGCGGGGGACTAAACCGGAGAATAAATGGAGTCGCCACCCAGTGTGAACTGGGAAATGATTTAAGGCCGCACTCACCCCTCGCAAGGGAAGACTTCAAACCGTTGGGTTCAGAATGGTCACTTACTTATGCCAATTGTAATGAACAGATTTATGCGATAATATAACCAAATCTTATGCAGCACATGCAAGATAATTTAAACAACACACAAGTTTGCACACCCATAAACGTAAATAGAAAATGAAAGCAAATAATAAATAAACGCGAGAATGTAAATAAATAATAACAATAAAAATGTTAATAATAAAAGCGGATAATTAAGTGCGTATGCAAAAGGAATAACCCAAAGAGGCAAACATGCACGGAAGTAAACGTGAAGTGATACGGCAAAATGAATAGAGATAACTAATAGGATGAATATGAAGCGATAAATAACAAACAAAAAGGTGAATAACAAAATTAGAATACAAAGGGTGCGGCCCGGCGCGGCAAAACATCGTGGTAAAGGTAGCGTTTTGACTTTTCCCTCAAATTGAGGACCTTTAGCTCAACGCAAATAGCCCATGCACACTAGATAGCAATGTGTAAATAAATAAAACAATAACAAGCGAAAAGTAAATGACATAATAATAAAAGAGATGCGACCATGGCCAACATCTATATGGGACCTTGTATGCCTGATTGAACGTATTTCACATTCAACCAAGTATACTTCGTCCGGCGCGGCAAAACGTCGTGGTAAAGGTAGCCTTTAGGCATTTCCCTCGAATAAAGGACCTTTAATCCATCATGATTAGCCTATGCGCACTAGATAACCATGTATGAATAAACAAAGCAATAATACTCAAAAAGTAAATAACATAATGATGAAAGAGATGCGACCGCGGCCGACATCTATATGGGACCTCGTATGCCCGATTGAACGTATCTCACGTTCAATCAAACGTACTTCGTCCTACGCGGCAAAACATCGTGGTAAAGGTAGCCTTTAGGCATTTCCCTCGAATAGAGGACCTTTAACCCGCATAATTAGCCCATGCACACTAGATAGCAATGCATGAATAAACAAAGTAATGATATGCAAAAAGTAAATAACATAATGATGAAAGAGATGCGACCGCAGCCGACATCTATACGAGACATCGTATGCCCGATTGAACATATCTCACGTTCAATCAAACGTACTTCGTCCGGCGCGGAAAAACGTCGTGGTAAAGGTAGCCTTTAGGCATTTCCCTCGAATAAAGGACTTTTAATCCATCATGATTAGCCCATGCGAACGAGATAGCAATTCATGAATAAACAAAGTAATGATATGCAAAAGGTAAATAACATAATGATGAAAGAGATGCGACCGCGGCCGACATCTATTTGGGGACCTCGTATGCCTGATTGAACGTATCTCACGTTCAATCAAACGTACTTCGTCCGGTGCGGTAAAACATCGTGGCAAAGTAGCCTTTAGGCATTTCGCTCGAATAGAGGACCTTTGACCCACATGATTAGCCCATACGCATTAAGTAACAATGTATGAACGAGCAAAGTAATAATATGCAAAAGGTAAATAACAGAATAATAAAAGGCGTGGAAAAACATCGTGGTAAAGGTAGCCTTTAGGCATTTCCCTCGAATAGAGAACCTTTAACCCACATGATTAGCTAATGCGCATCAAGTAACAATGCATGAATGAACAAAGTAATAATACGCAAAAAGTAAATAACATAATAATAAAACACAAACGATTAATGAGTACAAAATTAAATTACAAGAGGAAACGTGTGATTAAGAGTTTCTCAAGCGGTACATGGAGTTGTATCCCAAGTACAGACCGTACTACTGTATATTCGGATTCGGCTACGGAATTTATGTCTGGGTTTTCATCCGATATACCTCAAGAGATAACACTCGACCATTAACACAACGCAATCATTAACCCAATGTTGACATACATGAAATATGATAATGCATATGATGAAATAACAATATATAACCGAAAAGATAAATGATAAACTAAGTGCGAAATAATAAATGAAGATAAATAACACAAAATAAATACGGAATAATAGAAAACAATAAAAGTAAATTAAATGCGAAATAAAAAAAGACCAATAACAAAATAAATACGGAATATTAAAATAAAGATAAATGCGGGATAAAATAAATGACGGAGCGTCAAAGAGAGATGTGACCAATAGTTTGACCGTTTTTAATGAAGGACTTCGCATACCCTGTTGGACGTATTCCACATCCAACCAAGCATGCCGTTTCCAGGAAGAAAAAATAAAATATAACAAAGGGTGCCCTCATGTATTACCTTTTAAGTCGCTTATCGGGAGTGCATTGGGACGTCGCTGTAAGGGTTAATGTTCTGTAACTTTCTGATTTTTTGACTCGGGTTCGCCGCTATTTTGCTCGCTGTTTTCTCCATTTTTTGTTGCTATTTTGGACTATTTTTGCTGCTATTTTGCTCGTTATTTTGCTCGTTGTTTGGGGACTTTTTATCTCTATTTTGGCTACTGTTTTGGACTCGGTTTTGAGGTAATTTTTTGGACTGTTTTTGGGACTGCAGGGGGAAGTTTTCTATCTTGGTTTAGGGGTTTAGTTTGCTTTGTTTTTTGGTCGGTGAGATCGTGCGTTTGTTTACTGGTTTATTCGGTGATGGAGTGGTACGGGGGGTGTAGTTTGGGTCGGTGAAGGGCGTTAGGTGCTGCTATGTTCTCGGTGATGCTTGTGTTTGACGGGAAAGGTTCACGATTTTTGGTTGATATGGGTTGTTGGTCTTCACGGTCTGGTGGTATGTTGTCCACGTAGGTTTGGTTTTGATGGCCTGCTGTTCACGTGAAAATGAGAGGAAAGAGAGAGGCCTAGGCTTGTTTTTTTTTTGGTTTGTTGTTTTTGTGTGAAGAGCCAATGATGATTATGGTTGGTTTAGGTCTCTTTTTATAAGAGTGAGCTAGGGTTTATTTGTTTGTGAATGAGATTTCAAAAGGAAACAAAATCATGCAATAAAGGGGATGCATTTAATTTAATTATTTAAGGAAATGATGTTGAGTATTTTGGTGGGAGAAATATTTGATTTTGGAAGGTTATTTATTTAGATTAGGAAAGTGATTTGATTTAATTTAAGAAGGGGATTTGATTGGATTTTGACATGTTTTAAATGTGTTTTAAGTATTTGGATGGGATTTGTGGGCCTTGGGCGTGTGGCTTGGCTCTTTGGTTGGCTTGGTTGTGTGTGGGCTTGGGCGCGTGGGTTGGTGTGTGTGGGCTTGGGCGCGTGGCTTGGTGTGGATTCCAGGAATTTTAGACCGAGGCTAACATTTAAAAATGGGGATCCATCGAGCGAACCCGAGATCAAGCAAACGAATTAAATCTGAGGATGTACTTATTTTTGAATTTTCCCTTCCGTAACTTATCAGGTAGTGCCTCCATACGAGGCTCATCATCAGGCTTTTATGCAAAAATGCAGTGTCTACAATCACCCCCACTTTGATGGGCTTGTGCAGTGTGTGACAGTGACAATCCTATCAAAGTCATGCATGCATTTTTATTTACCTGGCTCGCCAGCTGTTGCCTGACTTGCCTATTGTTCTGAGATGCTTCAAACTGAGTTGATGTGGTGGTGAGGTGCTTCGACCCCTGGTCTATCTCGAACCGTGCTCCATTCCCGGAGCGCCATTCTCGGCTTCCTAGTCCTCATTCCCGAGGTGTCGCTGATGTGATGGTTCATTCCCGAACAGTGCTCCATTCCCGGAGCGCCATTCCCGACTTGCTAATCCTCATTCCTAAGGTGTCGCTAATGTGATGGTGGTGGTCCATTCCTGAACCGTGCTCTATTCTTGGAGCACCATTCCCGGCTTGCTAGTCCTCATTCCCGAGGTGTTGCTGATGTGATGGTTCATTCCCGAACCGTGCTCCATTCCCGGAGCCCCATTCCCGTCTTGCTAATCCTCATTCTCGACGTGTTGCTGATGTGATGGTTCATTCCCGAACCGTGCTCCATTCACGGAGCGCCATTCCTGGCTTGCTAATCCTCATTCCCGAGGTGTTGCTGATGTGATTGTTCATTCCCGAACCGTTACTGTATGAGAAGGGGCAGACTGGTCGCCCCTAGACTTGGTTTATCTTTCTGTTCTTCACTGCTGACACTAGGTCAAAGTAGACCATGTGATGTGACGTTCCATACCAACTTACTATACTGTCTTTTACGAAATAGTCCCAATAGTTATAGATATTATCATCCTCAAAGGATGCCCAGTTTCGAAACTATAGAACCTTCAAAGTACTCGTTGCAACTCAAATCCGACTATTTGAATAAACGATCTGAACCAGACTCAAAGTGTGTGTGTGCTAAGGTTCTTTTACAGCTTGATCCTTGGGTAAGCCAACTCAATGATTTTGTTTCAAAGAATGGGATCGATGGGTCAAACCAACCTAGATGTCTTGATCATGCTTTACAATTACTTCTCCATACTCAATGTGATATGATTTTCTTTTTCTTTTCTTTCGTCTTTTTTTTCGTCTTTTTTTTACACACCTACCCTTTAAGGTAGTATTTCTCCACATGGTGGTCCTAACATTCGCCCATTGGTAACTTCACGCTTATCGGTTATATGTGGTTTATATTTTCTCTAAAGACTTTTATTTTGTTTCCAACCATACCACATATCATAACACAAGTAAGTCGGGATGGACATCTAAGCGAACGGTCATTCATCGATCCGCCATTTCTTCAACTAGTCACCTTGCCGACTACCCAGGCTTCCGCTGCTAAAATCCTGTAATCAAGTGCTCACGAGTCTAGCTAAGATCAACTACTCAAAATATCGGATGAGAGTACATCTCACACTTATCGTTTATAAGGTTTCACCCTAGGGAAAAAAATTTCATCATCGGACTTATGCCTAACCATTAAGGACTTTTTTTTTTCCATTGAAATTCTTCTTTCCAGCTGCTGATAGTGTGGGCCTCGACCCTGGGATTCATTCTGAAAACTGCTGGTAATGTGGGTCTCGGCCCTGGGATTCATTCCCGAAATTGATGATAGTGCAGGCCTCAACCCTGGGATTCATTCCCAAAACTGCTGATACTGTGTCGCCGTTCTCGGCTTGCTTGTATTTTCCGTATTTTTCTTCTTTTCTTCGAAACCTGCGAACACAAAACAAAAAAAAAATTACGAGTATGTGATGTGTATGCATGCATGCATGTAAGTATTTTCTATTCCGCCGGGTTAGGCTTTCCCGCAAGTTCTCCCGGTGATCGCTTGCTCTTCTCTTCTTCAGGCAAAATATAACTTCAACATGTCCATATTTATTGGCTCGGTGAACTCATTCCCTTCCAAATCTAACAATCTCACTGCTCTGTTTCCCATCACTTTCTTGACTATGTAGGGTCCTTCCCAGTTGGGTCTGAACTTCCATCTCGGGTCTATTATCGACGGCTTTAACTGCTTGAGTACTAGATCACCTTCTCTAATCTTGATAAGGCGCACCTTCTTATTGAATGCTCGGGCCAATCTCATCTGATATAACTGCATATGGTGTGAGGACTTCATTCTCTTCTCATCTAGTAATGCTATCTGTTCGAATCTCTGCGAGGCCCATTCTTGTTCAGGTAACTCTGCCTCTGCTTGTACCCGCATTGACTGTATCTCTATTTCCACCGGTAATACTGCTTCCATTCCGTAGACCAAAGTATAAGGCGTGGCTCTCGTTGTCGTTCTCACAGAAGTTTTGTACCCCCACAGGGCGTAGGACAGTTTGTCCGCCCAATCTCTGTAACTTTTCGTCATCTTGGCTAGTATCTTCTTTATCGTCTTATTGGCTGCCTCGACTGCCCCATTTTCTTGTGGTTTGTAAGGTGACGACTTATGATGTCCTATTCCGTACTTCTACAGCATCGCCTTTGTTTCTCCTTGAAACTGGACTCCGTTGTCTGTTACCACGTGATGTGGCATTCCGTATCGACATATGATGTTTTGGGCGATGAACTTCACCATCTTCTTTGCTGTAACTTTACGAAACGAGTCAGCTTCCACCCATTTCGAAAAGTAGTCTACCGCCACTACTATGAAACGATGTCCATTTTACGCGTATGGTCAAATTTCTCCGATCATATCAATTCCCCATGCTGAAAAAGGCCACGACTCTGAGAGGTCGTGCAACTCCGTGTGAGGTAAATGGTTCAAGTTATCGTGTGCTTGACAATCGTGACAATTGTTGTGATATTTTTTATATCGTACCGCAAGTGTACGGTGTCAAGTTTTAGTATAAATATGAGTTAAGAGTGTCGAACCCACAGGGATTGCGTTAACTCGCACTAAGTACTACAATTGATAATCCTAACTTTATTTAGAAAACAAATAATAAAGATTTAATTAAATAAATAAATATAAAAATAATTATATAGGAGGAACTAATACGATAGAGATTCTGGATCCTGATTTCACCTAGCTGTCTCCTATGTATTTGTCATGCCAATTAATCTTTGTTCAGTTATATTATTTATAAGTCAAGATCCTAAAATATTCACTCCCTCTCTCGAGCGCCGAGTGAAAATATTATCAACTATAGACTTCGATATCTCTATAAAAATCCAATAGTTAATAACTCATTACGATTTGTGATTCTATGTTAACGACTTCAAAGGACTACATATTCTCTCGAACTCTATAAAATCCTAGGTTATATTCTCTAGATCTATTCAAAATCCCCTCTCTCGAGTGATAGATTCTAAACATTCATCATCTCAAATTGTGGCCAGCAATCAAGAAGCATTAAACTCAAAAGAATATAAATAAAATAATAAAACTTCATAACAAAATTGATAAACGAAATACAAGGTTCAAGCATCAATTACATCATTCTCCAGAATTAAGGAGTAAATTCATGACAAAAGATAAAACAATAAATAATCAAGCCACGAATCTAATGGAAATCATTAGAGTTTTAAGAAAGAAATAAGAAGATAAAACCCGAATTGAATCTCTTCCTCTCCGGATATTAAAGCCTTTGTCTCCTCTTGTCGCTCTTCAATCCTCTCCTTAGATCTCTAAAAATATGTATTTCGTGTTTTGCGCAGTGTATTAGCCTCCTCTTTTATTGTTGGATAAACTGTTATATTTATACTGGGTGCTGGGAGTCTTTGGGTAGCATTAGGATTATTAAAAACCCTAAAAATTAAATCCTGAAATGCGCGTGCTTCTTTTCTCCGCAGCGCCGCGGCGCCAAAACCTCGGTAAAATGTATGAAGATTGCATCTTGTGAAGGCGCCGCGGCTCTTATTCCCCTGGAAATTGTATGGCTTGTGGGCGCCATGGCGCCCTTGCTATTTAATTTGTCATCATGTGGCGCCATGGCGCCCAAATTTCTTGAAATTGGGTAGCGTCTGGACAGCCTTTGCTATTTAACTTGAGTGAGGCACCTGGGCGCCTTTGTTCTTGTAATTGGGTGAGGCGCCTGGGCGCCTAAGCTTCTAGATTTTGTATGGGTTTAGGCGCCATGGCGCCTGATGATATGTGCCATGGTGCCAATGCTCGTATGCTCGTCTTGTGTTCCCGAAACTTCCCAAAATACGTGCAATTGTTCCCCGATCCATATATTGATGCTCCTACAAATAAAACATAAAATAAATTATAAATGATATTAAATTTCTCGAATTATAATAAAATAATAAGCTAAAGATATTGGAATAAGTGGGTATAAACCACACTTATCAAACACCCCCAAACTTAAGGTTTTGCTAGTCCCGAGCAAAATATAAAAATAAAAACTAAATTTAAATTAACAAATAAAAATAATTAAATTAACTAAGCCACTTTCGTAGGGATCACGATTGCATTTAGCATATGCAACAAGCCTTTAAACCCCTAGGTGGCCCTAGTGGACGAGTTATAGTCTCGTGAGGGCTTACAGTGACGACACCCACAAACTTCATTCACACACAATCATGCAAAAAATATAAAAATAACAAAAGATAGTCTCGATAGTTGCACATAAAATTTTCCTCAAAGAAAACTTATAAATGAAATTAGAGAACCTTCAAAGTACGCAATTGCAACTCAAATCTAAATTCTTGAGTAAATCATCTAGGCTAGACTCACGGTGTGTGTGTGTAAAGGTTCATTCACAACTTTGATCTTAAGTAAGCTAACTCAATGATTTCGTTTAAAAATTAGAATCGATGGGTCAAACCAACCTAGATATCTCAATTATGCTCTGTAATTGCTTTATTTTGTGCTCAATATGGTATGATTTTTTTTTTATTTTCTTGTCTCTTTTTTCTTTTCTCATTTTTGCACTTTTTTTTTTCAACTCACCTACCCTTTAAGGTAGCATTTCTCCTCATGGTGGTCCTAATACTCGCCCATGGGTAGCTTCACGCTTATCGGTTATAGGTGGTTTATTTTATTTCTTTAGAGACATTTTTCTTTTTCTTTTTTAGCTATACCATACTTCATAACACTAGCAAATCAAGATAGATATCTGAGCAAACGGTCATTCATCGACATGCAATTTCTTCAACTGACCACCTTGTCAACTACTTAAGTTTTACTGCTAAAAACCTATTTTTAAGTGCTTACGAGTCTAACATAGATCAATTATTCAAGGCATCAGATAAAAGTAAATTAGGCACTTATCGTTTCTAAAATTTCACCCATAAACAAACAATATTATCACAAGATTTATGCTTTACTATCAAAGACTAAAACAATTTTTTTTTTTTCAAAAAATTTAAACAACTAAATAGCAAGTAAACAACATGCACACACCCCCAAACTTAAAATTTACATTGTCCTCAATGTAAGATAAATATCAAGAGCAAGAGTGAGGAACAACACTACCGTGCATGGAGTTGATCAGACTCTTGCTGGTTAGAATTTGGTTGCACGGGCGTTGTGTGTCTCGTGCTACCTGCATAAATAACATGCAAATAAATAAATAGCACACAATAAAATAAAATAAAATAAAAAGTAAAGAAAATAATAATAAAAGAAATGCAAGGGTTGCCTCCCCGCTAGCGCTAAGTTTAACGTCTTCAGCCAGACGCAACCACCCAAATGGTTATGGTGGCTTAAAAGTAGTGAACCGGGTAATCTCATCTGTTTTCTTCTTTGGTATCCACCGGTTCTTATGACATGAAAAAGATAGTTTGGCAGGCTGTGGTGATTTATCCATAGATGGTCCCCCAGGATATGTAGATTTCCCTTCAATTGGAAATTCTGGACTGCACATTCGGCAAAATTGGCTCGGTTTTCTTTTTAATCTTCCAGGAATTATCTCTAAGTGAGAACTGGCCTTTCTTTTCCTCTTTTTATGGCCCTTTGGGAGTGGTTTCGATTTTAGCTGCAGAGAATTTTCCTTTATACATGGTTGCATTATGCTCATAGGCTGTTGAAATATTGATTCACCCTGTCTGATTTCAACTCTCTTTTCTACTGTATCTATCATGTGACAGTCTGCATCACCTTGAGAACTCGGCATGGCTCTGAAAACACTGAAGGTGATTTCTTCATATTGACCTCTCATTATCAATTCACCTTTGTTCTCTTCTTCTGTTACTGTTTCCTCCTGAAATACCATTTCATTTTCTTTACTGCCTAAGTCCTGAGAGGTGTCTTTAAACTCTTTTCCGCTCCTACAGGTTATAATTTGACTTTGCTCATTGGGGTTGACTTCAGTATCACTCAGAAAATCCCATGTCTGTTGATTGGCCATGGAAGAAGCAAGCAACTCAATTTTTGCTTCTAAAGATTTCATATTTGCCTCTATATTGTCCATTCGTGTTTCGATATTATCCAGCATTGACTCATTCTTCTCAAACCTCTCTGAAGCTGTAGCTACAAACATGATCATGAGGTCTTCTAAGGAAGGTTTCTGCTCAGCTTTTGGATAATTGAAGCCATGAGGAGGTTGCAAAATGTTCTCCATATCAGCATATGAAAAATTCGGATGATAATAGTTAAGCATATGACTGCCTCTACAGTTGTTGAAGTTCCAATTGTTCACATACTGTACTTGTTCAAATCCTGCTCCTCTGTTGGATAAAAACATTCCATTAGCAGAAACAGCTTCAATAGACGGTTGACTCATTTGATTTATCAATACTGCTAGATGAGTCGTGAAGGACGATACTTGAGCTATCAATGCACCAATAGGATCTGCCATTGCTTCTTTTCAAATTCACATCGTACGGAAAATATAAAAAAATAAAATAAAATAAAATAAAATAAAAATAAGAAATAAAAATAAAACTTAAGATAAAAATAAAGAAGAATAAAAATAAAAATAAAAATAAAAATCTAAATTAAAGCTAAGATTACTTGGTAGTAGTATCAATGTGAATTAAACAAACAATCCCCGGCAACGGCGCCAAAAACTTGTTGTGATATTTTTTATATCGTACCGCAAGTGTACGGTGTCAAGTTTTAGTATAAATATGAGTTAAGAGTGTCGAACCCACAGGGATTGCGTTAACTCGCACTAAGTACTACAATTGATAATCCTAACTTTATTTAGAAAACAAATAATAAAGATTTAATTAAATAAATAAATATAAAAATAATTATATAGGAGGAACTAATACGATAGAGATTCTGGATCCTGATTTCACCTAGCTGTCTCCTATGTATTTGTCATGCCAATTAATCTTTGTTCAGTTATATTATTTATAAGTCAAGATCCTAAAATATTCACTCCCTCTCTCGAGTGCCGAGTGAAAATATTATCAACTATAGACTTCGATATCTCTATAAAAATCCAATAGTTAATAACTCATTACGATTTGTGATTCTATGTTAACGACTTCAAAGGACTACAGATTCTCTCGAACTCTATAAAATCCTAGGTTATATTCTCTAGATCTATTCAAAATCCCCTATCTCGAGTGATAGATTCTAAACATTCATCATCTCAAATTGTGGCCAGCAATCAAGAAGCATTAAACTCAAAAGAATATAAATAAAATAATAAAACTTCATAACAAAATTGATAAACGAAATACAAGGTTCAAGCATCAATTACATCATTCTCCAGAATTAAGGAGTAAATTCATGACAAAAGATAAAACAATAAATAATCAAGCCACGAATCTAATGGAAATCATTAGAGTTTTAAGAAAGAAATAAGAAGATAAAACCCGAATTGAATCTCTTCCTCTCCGGATATTAAAGCCTTTGTCTCCTCTTGTCGCTCTTCAATCCTCTCCTTGGATCTCTAAAAATATGTATTTCGTGTTTTGCGCAGTGTATTAGCCTCCTCTTTTATTGTTGGATAAACTGTTATATTTATACTGGGTGCTGGGATTCTTTGGGTAGCATTAGGATTATTAAAAACCCTAAAAATTAAATCCTGAAATGCGCGTGCTTCTTTTCTCCGCAGCGCCGCGGCGCCAAAACCTCGGTAAAATGTATGAAGATTGCATCTTGTGAAGGCGCCGCGGCTCTTATTCCCCTGGAAATTGTATGGCTTGTGGGCGCCATGGCGCCCTTGCTATTTATTTGTCATCATGTGGCGCCATGGCGCCCAAATTTCTTGAAATTGGGTAGCGCCTGGACAGCCTTTGCTATTTAACTTGAGTGAGGCGCTTGGGCGCCTTTGTTCTTGTAATTGGGTGAGGCGCCTGGGCGCCTAAGCTTCTGGATTTTGTATGGGTTTAGGCGCCATGGCGCCTGATGATATGTGCCATGGTGCCAATGCTCGTATGCTCGTCTTGTGTTCCCGAAACTTCCCAAAATACGTGCAATTGTTCCCCGATCCATATATTGATGCTCCTACAAATAAAACATAAAATAAATTATAAATGATATTAAATATCTCGAATTATAATAAAATAATAAGCTAAAGATATTGGAATAAGTGGGTATAAACCACACTTATCAACAATGCTTCTCCAGCTTCGCGCAGTTAGCTTCCATGGTTGACCAGTAGAAACCTTGTCTTACTTTCTTGCGAGACAAATTCAATCCGTTCATGTGCGGTCCACATACTCTGACGTGTACTTCTTCCATCGCTTTCTGAGCCTCTTCATTCCTTAAACACTTCAGTTGGATGCCATTCGCTTGCCTCTTATATAGTTCTCCCTTCAAACTCACGTGTTGGGAAGCCAACTTCTGAATGGCTATCTTGTCCTTCCTACCGGCTTTTTTTGGGAATTCCCCACGTTCTAGGTATCGCTGAATATCGTAGTACCAAGGTTTCCCATCGTCGACTTCTACTTCTAAGATCCTTTCTATCTCGTAACTGGGCTTGATTGCTTTCGTCAACACTACAAGTATCATCACCAATTTCTTCGGGTGCTCCAAAGTTGCGGCTAGGGTGGCTAACGCATCTGCCATTTGGTTCTCTTCTTGCGGCAAATGCTGGAATTTACAGTCAGGGATAGTTTGTGCCAGCTTCTTAAGGTGGAATAGGTAGGGTCTCAATCGTTCTTCCTTCAATTCCCATTCTCCTTGCATCTATCGAACTACGAACATTGAGTCTTTGTAGACCTTTACACTCTTAGCTCCTAAGGTTATTAGCGCTGTCAATCCAAAGGCGCATGCTTTATATTCGGCCATGTTATTGGTTACTCCGAACGTCAGTCTCTTGGCCATAGGCAAGGTTTTTCCTTCGGGGGTTACTATCACGATTCCTATTCCGGCTCCTTTATAATTCACCGCTCTTTCGAAATACATCCTCCATCCTTGGACCGTTATTGCCTGGATTTCCTCGTCTGGGAATTCAAACTTATACTGGTCTCATTCTATGGGTTGTAATGACAGGAACTCCGCTACGGCTCACCTTTTGATTACTTTAGAAGTGAGATATTCAATATCAAACTCCGTCAGCAATACCAACCATCTGCCTAACTTCCCTACTAGCGAAGGTACCGAGTGCAGATACTTTAAGGGATTCTTCCTTGCTACCACTTGGATCTTGTAGGATTGGAAGTAATGACGTAACTTTCTGAAAGCCCACACTACTGCCAAAAAAATCTTTTCTACTTCTTGATAGCGGGCTTCATACGGAAGCATCTTCTTAGTGAGGTAGTAGACTACATGTTCCACCACTATCTCATCTGTTTGTACCATCATTGCCCCCAGCGCTTCGGGTTCTATGGCCAAATACAGTACTAAGGGTTTGCCGGGTCTTGGAGGTTTCAAGACATGAGGTTTCACTAGGTATTCTTTGATCTTGTCAAAGGCTTCTTGGCATTTCCCATTCCACTTCACCGGTTGGTCTTTCCTCAATAGCTTGAAGATGGGCTCGCATACTAATGTCAGTTTGGCGATGAATCGACTGATGTACTGGATTTTCCCGAGAAAGGCTCTAAATTATTTCTCCGTCTTCGGCGCAGACATCTCGGTAATCGCTTTGATCTTCTCACGGTCTACACTTATTCCTCCCATTCCTACCGTATGTCCTAGCAGCTTTCCCGACGTTACCCCGAACACACACTTCTTGGGATTTAGTCACAGGTTGTATTTATCGACTCTCTGACTTCACTATCATGTTGTCCACGTATACTTCGATCTCCTTATGCATTAAGTCATGGATTAACGTAGTGGCCATTCGTTGATAAGTGGCTCCCGTATTCTTGAGCCCAAATTGCATCACCTTGTAACAATATGTGCCCCACTCAGTGACAAAGGCAGTCTTATGCTTGTCTTCTTCAACCATAAGGACCTGATTGTATCCCGAGAACCCATCTGCGAATGAGTACATGGCGGATAAAGCCGCCCTATCAACCAGTACGTCTATATGGGGTAAAGGAAAATTATCTTTTGGGTAAGCTTTGTTCAAGTCTCTATAATCTACGCACATTCTGACCTTTCCATCTTTCTTCGGCACTGGGACGATGTTTGCTAACCACTCGGGGTACCTCACTACTTCTAGAAATCCCACGTATATCTGCTTCTTAACTTCTTCTCTAACCTTTTCGGTCCACTCGGGTCTCATCCTTCGGAGCTTCTGCTTTACCGGCCTCATGTTCGGATAAGTCAGTATTGTGTGTTGGGCGATACTTCTATCTACCCCGGGCATGTCCTCGTAGGACCAAGCGAATACATTAGCGTATTTGATTAACATTCCCTCTAATTCTTTCCGCTTCTCAGAGGTAACTTCACTCGCAATTAGAACTTCCTTGGGGTCTTCAGGCGTACTAAGTTTAAATGCGTTTGTTTTTGTTGAGTTAATATCAAATATGCTCATGTCGTGCAAGTTAAATGGAAGAGACTCAAGCAAATAAGCGAAATGAATGTCTTTATTATTAGCGAAAGCGGGAGTATAATCAAACAAATCAGGAAAATAAACGTCTTCATCATCCATAGCCTTGTCTTCTTTGGTCTCTTTGCTCTCCTCGAGCGTTAGGCTCTCTAGCTGCATCAGCTCCTCTTCCCACTTGTTTTCCTCCTTTGTGACTTCTTCTGCCCGCGGCTCCTTGCCCATCACGTCTTGGAAGATCTCAAATCTGGTACCATGATCACGTTGAATTCCACTGGTTTAGGCTCTCCTTGATACCCCGTAGCTTTCACGAAGTACTCTGTCAGCTTCAACCCTTTCTTCTTAGTCTTCGGCTTATCCTCCTCGGATTTGTATCCCAATCCTCTCATAGTGGTCTGCCCCTTGAAGTCTGGTAGTGCTCCTCTAACACTCGAACTTGTGCCTAACTCGAACTTCATCTTCTCCATGATCCTAGCCACCTTAGGATCCACCTACTCCTCAAAGTTTGCCACCACTTGGAACCTTGTGAAAGGTTGTATCTCCAAAGCGGCCACAACATTGTCTACTTCAGCTCTGATGGTGATGATCTCTCTCCCCCATACGGAAACTTAATGACCTGATGCAAAGTGGAGGGCACGTCCCCAAGCTTGTGAAACCATGGCCTCCCCAATAGCAAAGTAAAAGTGGCCGAAATATCAAGCACCGTGAACTCAACCTCATCCTCAATTGGGCCCACTTTGACTACCGCAGTAAAAATGCCCTCTACTTCCCGCTTACTGTCATCATACGCCTTGATAGTCATGTTGGAGAGACTCAAATCTGTTGCCTTCATGCCCAACCTCGACAGAATCTTCAAAGGGCACACATTGATAGATGAGCCATCATCCACCATCACACAAGATGTCCTCTTCCCCTTCACATCCGCTCTTATAAACAGTGGCCTATTGTGATCTCTTCCCTCTAACGGGAGTTCTTCCTTAGAGAATGTTATCACCTGCAAAGCTTCTTTCTGTACCGACCCTACAAACATTGTGGGGTTGGCATCCTCTGGTACCACTATCTTACTCAAAGCTTCCACCATGGCGCGCCTGTGCTCCTGAGATGCACAAAATAACTCCTAAATGCTCACCTGTGCCCACGTCTTCTTCAACTGACGCACAACCACAACTCCATCAGCATTACCCGCATTCTTTGCCACTTCTCTACCTTCTGCCAACACTTCCTTGCCTTTATCCGCTATATCACCGCAAAAACACCCACTGCATGTCATCACATTCACCGTCTCTTCATCATTGCTCGAGAAGTTCTCCCAGAAATTCTTCCATGCTCTGTCTCATCTTCACTACTGTTATCCCAAATCCTAGGCAAAAGGGTTAGCGGTCAAAGGTTTGGAGGACAAAGCTTTCGGGAAGGCCGGAGCTAATCATGTATGTGGGTGGTGGAACAGAGTAATAGTTAGGTAGGGGGTTTCGGTGTGTGTTGGGTTGTTCTTTTTCTGGGTCAGGTATTTTTGGGGGTCGATGAGGTCTTGGATTTCATGTCTGAGGCGGGCGCAGTTATCGTTGTCATGGCTTTTTTGTTGGTGGTAGTGACAATAAAGGTTCAGGTTGAGGTGTGGTGGTGGAGGGTGTTGAAATGGTTTAGCTTCTAGGGGTTTTAGGAGTCGCTGTCTCTTCAACTTCTCAAGCACCTTAGACAAAGGCTTACCAAGGTTAGAAAATCATCTGTTCTTGATGGCGGCAACTTCAGCAGAAGCAGGCTTAGTTCCTGAAGGCCCCACAATGGTCTTCCTTCAGGCCATAAAACTTCTTATTCTCAGCTTCTTCTTCCTCAATATCCATAACAGTCTCCCGCAACTGTCGAAAATCGCTAATCACAGAGGTCATCCTCCTCAGCTTGCCATAAATAGAGGGCTTAGTACCCTTGATGATCATCTTGATCTGGTCCTTTTCCGAGGGTCGATTCTGCATATTCAAAAGCTGGCTCCTCTAGCGATCTATATAATCATTGAAGCTCTCCTCCGGCTTCTGCTTGGTATTCTCCAAGTCACGAAGCGACAAGTCGATCTCCAAATCCGTGACATACTGATTCAGAAAGGCCTCCACCAATGCCCTCCAATCATCTTTGACCTTTCTCTCCAAGTCGTGATACCACACCACGGGTGCCCCTTCAAGTGACATCCCGAACATCTTCTGAACCTGACGCTTCGACAGACCCACCGAACTCATCAAAGAAATATATTGTCGAAGATGGACCCTCGGATCCCCATTCCTGTTGAACTTGGCTATGTCGGGCATCTTGAACTGAGAAGGAAGCTGCTTCTTGAAAGTCATCACCTCAAAGTCTAGTAAATCTGCATGCTTACCCCTCATCTTGCGGGTAAATGACTCTACATGATCCCTGAGTTTCTGCAATTCTGCCTGAGACACGGCTACCCTTCCCGCGACATAATCAGCCATGTCATCATCAAAAACAGCGATCTCATCACTCATCCTGTTCGGAGGCTCTTCACGCCTGACATTCTCAGAGCTTACTGCCCCTCCTGCACGGGGCACTGCCATACTGGCCACAACGATGGTCAAAGCTTGAAACTGCTCGGTAATCTTAGTGAGATTAGTCTCTAGCTGATCCATGCGAGAACCCTCGTTATCTGACTCAATCATGTTCGATAACTGTTTTTTGACGAGACTTCCTTCTTCTCTAACTGATCGGTGCGTAATCAGAATTCACACCTTTTTGTAGCAATGAAATAATTTTTCTGATTTTTCTGATTTTTTCGTTTGATTTTTGATTGAATTTTTTTATTTATATACAATACTTTCCGTCTATGTAGCGAGTGAAGAACCAAATAATGAATATACGCCTCTGCTTTCTAATTGAGGGTATAAAAAAACAAGCATAGTAACAATAAGAGTTTTTACGGGTTTTGAAATATGAATGATATAATAAATTTTGATTAACAATCAAAAGAATTTGATTTTTTTTTTCTAAAATCTCATGGGGCATACATAATTTACTGTTATTTCATTGATATTCAAAAAAACAAGATTTTACTGTTATATATATTTATACGATACACACGCAAGACTAGGGGTGTCAAAACGAATTAACGAATCGAATTCGTATCGAATCCTAAACAAATCGAATCAAAATGTGATGGATTCGTATTCGATTCGTTTATTAAACGAATCCTAATATCAGGGTTCGTATTCGATTCGTTTATTAAACGAATCGAATACAAATATTCGTTTAGTCAATGATATTATTTAATAAAATAATTTACCACGCTTGATTTATATTAATTCTTCATAAATATATACATATGAAATATGTAATTAATATATTTACTAAAAATACCTCACCAAATATTGAAAATATTACTTTTTCTATGATAATTAGCTATAATTTCTCGAATCTTAATTGAAAATTAACAAGAACTAGTAAAAAAATAATAATAAAACGAATCCTAAACGAATAAACGAATTAATGAGCTTAAATTCATATTCGATTCGTTTGATAAACGAATCGAATCGAATTGACCCATTTATTAAACGAATCCATTTTTTCAAACCCGTATTCGCTTTAAAGCGAATCGAATCGAATCGAATGAATAAACGAATCCTTACCCAAATTGCCACCCCTACTCAAGACATGCTTTAGATTAGCTTTCTATGCGTCCCTCTGCTTTGGCTTATTCCTTGCAGACCTTCTTGCAGGCTGGGCTTTTTGGATTTCTATAAAGAGAAGAAATAATTATATGAATTTTTTATTAAAAAAATATTGACAAACTACTAATAAAAAAAAATGAATATAAGCATTGATCATTTTTTAGTGGGAGTCAATGCAAAGTACGTTTGCTTACTGAATGGGACAAAAAAAAAGTATAGAAGCAAGGATCTTTACCTGCATTTGTCGTTCCCCCTGTCTTTAGAATTGGAGGTAGAGCTTCTTGGATTTCTATAAAGAGAAAATATAATTAGAGGAATTTTTGATAAAAAAATATTGACAAACTACTAATAAAAAATGAATATAAGCATCGATCATTTTTGAGTGTGAGTCAATGCAAAGTAAGTTTACTTTACTTACTGAAGTGAATGGTACACAAAAAAAATAATAATAATAATAGAAGCAAGGATTTTTACCTGCGTTCCCCTGTCTTGCATATGCCTTCAGATTTGGACGCTGAGCTTCTTGGATTTCTATAAAGAGAAAAAAAAAAATTAGATGAGTTTTTGATAAAAAAAAATATTGACAAACTACTAATAAAAAAAGGAATATAAGCATTGATCATATTCGAGTGGGAGTAGGCAAATTACGTGTACTTTACATACTGAATGGGACACAAAAAAAAAATAGAAGCAAGGATTTACCTGAACTCGTCGCTACGTTCCCCTGTTCTGGCCTCTTGAGCGCCTTTAGATCCGGAGGCTGACCTACTTGGATTTCTATAAAGAGGAAAAAAATAATTAGATGAATTTTTGATAAAACAAATATTGACAAGCCACTAATAAAGAAATGAATATAAGCATGGATCTTTACCTTTTTTCTTAGATCACACAAAAAAATATCGGGATACAAAAATCCGTGCAACGAAACAGGTGTCTTTCGACTCCTCTTTGCTGGAAGTACAACAACAGAGGTAGCAGGCAGCTGCTGCACATCATCAACAGCAGGTGGATCGGATGGGTCAGAAGTTATGACAGCAGAGGCAGGAGGTACAGCAGCAGGCGAAGTAGACAAGTGGGCGGTGTAGGTATTAATAGGCAAAAGAGGGAGAGAGGGGATGGAAGGCAAGTCGATGTGGGTGAGAGAGAGACTAGGTGAAAAGCGGGAGGTAGATGAGTGAGGGATGGAAGGGAAGCCGATGGAGGGGGGAGGCAGGCTAGGTGAATAACATGTGGTAGGCGAGTGGGGAGAGGGGATGGTAGGAGAGGGGCACGAGAGGGGATGGAAGGCAAGTCCCTCGGTTCGACAACCAACTGACCCCGAACTCTATCCCACACACGTACATAATCCTTGTAATATGTGGGTGTAACTAGGGGTGTGCATCGGTCGGTTAATCCTTGATTTTTTAACCGTAACCAAAATTTTCGGTTAAATAAAAGTGTGACCGATTTAACCAATTTATGACACATAACCATTAACCATTATATTTCGGTCGGTTATGGTTAATTCGGTTATTAACCAATCCAATAAATTAAAATTTAATAATTTTTATAATTTTTAATTAGTAAAATTATATATGATGTAGGTCGGTTCTACCGATTTTTTCGTAACGTTTCAACCAGTCGAACCACTGACGCATTAAATTTTTTGGATAACTAATTTGATCACATATCTGATTCTAAAAATACCGATTCTAACTAACATTTGATTAAATATATCTATATTTAATTACATGCGGGAGAAATATTTTTTAAACCCTCGATGATTGTCACGACCTCAGATTTCTTTCCAAACCTGCCATGTTAAAAATTTTAAGGGTCACGAATCCACCACGATGCAAAATCTACACATTTGAAATTTTATGTATTTTAACCTTTAAATTCTTGAGAGAAATTAAAAAGAGTCCAAACAAAGCTGTTAATGCAGCTTGTCATTTGAATTTTATCGATTTTATTTTCGGGTAATATTATCAAATCAATATAACTACAACCAATTGAGAGTTTACATGCAAACTATCTTAACTCTAAAAAATTAAAGGATTCGCACGCGTTAATATATATATATATATATATAAATTAATTTCGGTTAATCGGTCGGTTCGGTTATACGAATCTCATAACCGTAACCGAACCGAATAACCGAAAAATTTAAAAATTTTAACCGCAATAACCGATTTAACCGAACAGTAATAAAAAAATGGGTCGGAACGGTTCGGTTAATCGGTTAAAACCGATTAATGCACACCCCTAGGTGTAACATCTCGCCTAGGCCAGGATGCTACCGGCAGGAGACAAGAAACCCATCTCCATAAGCCTCTGGTTCTGACGAAAATTCGGCATGATGTATGAAGAACATCATGCAACCTGGCTTATAGCCAGCATCCATATACAACATAATCATCAAATCTCGACCTCAGGTCGGCATCTCAACATCAAGGCCTTAGGCCCGAACTCAATGAACAAAATATAAATACTTGGCCTCCGGTCAGAACTCAAAATAAAACTATGTTATTACAAAACTATTACATATGTGATACAATGCAAATACAACTACCAAGGGCCGTGAGGACCCATAACTCGACCCAGAACTCAAAAACTTTCTTGACTGCAATTGGGGCAATCCACTGTCTTCAAAGTCTTCACAGAAAACATGCTGGCCAAGTATGTCAGCTACTGACCTGCAAAACTAACAAACTGTTGTGGTGTGAGTCGTAATGACTCAGTAAGTAATCATGCAAATATTAACAAATCTGATTTAACTTTATAACTTAAATACATTTATTCCCACATTACTTGCCATTAGTCTTTTCATCTGAACACACACTTACGTACTTTAACTTCTATTAATTACGTCTGTATTATTCCTTCTTATTAAATATATTAAGTTTTACTTTACTAACTAACAGATTAGGATCCATCACACTTTTGCTGTGCTACTCTGATTTTTCTCTTTATCTTTCTGTATGCTCTGAGCTAATCTAGATTTGACAATTATAATAGCTTTCTTTCTTTTACTACCTTGAAATATCATCAAATCGGTCATATTAAAATTCTATTTCTGTTAAACATTAATTCACTATCACCAACCAAGTATAACCATACATTAGTTTTCGTATCGTTATGCTCTAACATCTATATAATATGTTCTTTCTAAGCAAATATACAACTCAAACAATTATCATTAGCACATATATACCTTAAATAAAATCATGCTATCATGCACTAGTACTTTGCAAAATGTTACTTGTATATGAACATGTTATACATGAAGTTATCCATATGCGATGCAAACATGTCATCATATTTTAATGTCGACAATATGCTTCCAAATGATAACTAGAATATATATGATTCATATGCATAACTGGTGATCTATTTTCAACTTTAACATATCATACAATTTAAGAAAATATTTCTTGAAAACTTTTTCTGAAAGTCTGTTCTGAAAACTCTTTTCTAAGACTCTGTTTTCTGAAAATTTCTTTCTGAAAACCCTTTGCTGGAAACTTTACTTGGAAACTGGTTTCTACTTTAAAATTCTGGATTTCTTATAAAATTGCTGTTTCTGGAAACTTTCTTTTCTAAAAAGCCCTTTCTGAAGGCTGTAACTGAAAATTGAAATCTGAAAACTGTTTCTGAAAACTGTTTGCTATAATCTGATTTCTAAAATCTAGGCACTGAAAATCTGAAAACTGTGTGCTGAAAATCCAAACTGAAAACTGAAAACTGCTCTACATCCAGGACCATAACTCAACTGGACGTCTCTCTACACCCAGGACCGTAACTCAACTGGGTGTCTCTATGCCCAGGACCATAACTCAACTGGGCATCTCTGAACTGGTGGTGCTCTACGTCCAGGACAAACACTTAACTGGCAACGTAGAGCTCTACACCCATGACCATAACTCAACTGGCAGTGTAGCCACCACTAGGGACCAGGTACACGATCCTAAGCCGCCATCCTGGCCCTACATGTGCACATGTTCTCTGTATCCGTCAATTTCAACTGTATCTCAAGTTACATACTAGGGTGAGGTTTTACCTCATGCCCCGAAAATCACATAAAAACTGCTGATAAACTTTTTAAAACATAAATCAAATCTCAAAACTGTAAAAACTTTTTCTGAAATACTTTTCTTTCAAAAGCATCTACAACTTTTCTTTAAAACACTTTAAATTTCGAAAACATTGTTAACTGTAACTCAATCTCTGAAAATCTAAACTTATACAACATGCATATGCATTTCTCATGCTTCTTTCTACTCTAGCCATGATTCCATCTATAATGATCTTATAAACTGTATGCTCAGGATATCAACAGAATGCTTACTCAAACTAAGACATATTAAATTTATCTTACATTTATACTACCAAGGATGTACATACTTCCAATATTATCTTACTAATTCCATACTTATATTTGTACACACGTTCAAAACTCAGATGCTACGTCACCTTATGCACATACACTCAATTAAACATTCTGCAACTTCTCTATCGTATTAGATCCTGAAAGTATAGATATTCACACACATAAAACCATAATTCTAAATCATATACATATATTTATTTTCATATGCAATTCCAATTACACACATACAGTATTTTATATTCTTTCAGATCATATAATTGATCTCTAGGCTTATAGTATCTATAAACTATTTACTCTTTTACTCACATACACATGCTTTTCATAATCCTTACGTCACTTTTCTCTACTATATAACAAAGTATATTACTCACATACATTTACTTTCTTACAAATCGTTATTCTTTAAACTTTAATCTCATTCCCTAGGGTGTAGTTTTTACAACCCCCATACCCAAGTCTCATTTAATTATAACCATAATCATGACATCATTCATATGCTTTACCTATCTCTCTATATATATATTTATATACCGGTTCATACCTATATATGTATCTCTTTACTTTCATAAGCTCATGCTTATCTTTTGTTCATACATCTACTTATAATTGTTTGTTCTTATCTATATGTGTGTATAAATATACCTGCCTCTTTCTTCTACATTCATCTTTATATAAATACACAGGTTTCATGCATATAACTATATACAACTTTATTATATTACTACTTTCGAACAACGATAAATTTCTTAAGTATTCGAAGCATGAGTTACTTACCTGGTTTCGCGGACACTCCGAACCTGGACCCGATCTGTCAAAATAAGTAACAAACACAGTCAGAACCGCTATTTGCGGAACTTTCTACTCGTCTATAATAAACTACGGACTTTCTCGGAATACACGAATCCTCTCTGATTCTACCGTTTAAACTTCATTACTCTAATATATGCTCGTATACTGTTCTAAACTAACTATATGGCTCAGATTCTCATTTTTACGCGTTTGCGGCAAAACTTGCGGAAAAGTTTCCGCAAACGCTACGAAAGGGTCTCGAACCCTCCGAACCTATCCAGAATTACTTAATTACCCTCATAATATCATATTTATATCTTACCCATGATTACGGTCATCTACGCTCATTCGCGCGAGAAACTCCGTTTTACCGGAAACTCGCTAATTCTACCGGATCAATCAAATCTAATCTGTTTCTCTCCGGATTCTACCACATTTATCGCTTTAACATATTAAAACACATCCAATTCATTTCAGGCTAATTCGCTACACTACGGAACTACCGGAAACATCCGAATATAAAACTGTAAACTTTAAAATAACAAATTCTAAACGGAGGGTCGTACCGAAATTCCGAGGCCATATTCGGACTCCCCTCAGCCATACGAACGCGCTGGTGTCATCGGAATTCCGATCGAGTTACTGTTCATCACGGGTTACTATTCACGTGCTGCTTTTTTCCTCGTTTTGCGTGCAACCGGCCGCCGTTCGGAAAAATCAACACCGTATACTTGTAGTACTCATCGAAGGCTTCGATTTGGTAGGTGGCTCGGGCCGTGAAACGAACCGACGAGCCGGGATCGACTAACCCACGTGCGCGACTTTCTTGACGTGATTACACCGGATTCCGGCGTTATTTGGCCGGTCGCCGCCAGATGGAGGTTGGGGATAGGCCGGCGGTCCATTCTGTTGTGATGCGCCTGCCGACGGTGGCCGGAGCGTGGCCGGCGCAAGGGGGAGACGAGGGTTATCATTTTTGGAGAGGGGGGGTCGGTTGGAGGAGGGAGAGAAAGTTAGCCCTTTTTGTGATTTTACAAAACCTTGAGGATTTATATACTATCCTGGAAAATATCAAATGAGTCCCCGCGAATTTTCTGTTTAGCCCCTATCATGGAACTTTCTGGAATTTTGCATTTTCGGAGCCCTTCTGACGCGATTCTCGAAAGATGCTCAAGACGAAAGTTGTTCGTCTCGGAAAAAAGAGTTTGATGGTTCAAGAATCAACTCAATCAGAGTTCTTTGCTAATTCTGAGGTCAAAACAGTAAACTTTACTCATATAGTAAAAATCGCGTAACTGACTTTTAATTCCAAGCGTTTTCCAAAGCGACGAATATTCATAATATATTATTCCAACTCATGTATCATCACTTGAACTCTTGTTCTTCATTATCATCATGCTCCGAGACTATAACATCGTTCCGGGAATCTTCTAGAACAGTCCTGAAAATCTGGGATGTTACAGTGGGCCAGTCCCTGGGATCTCCCTTCCTTGTCTTTGGCAGCACATTAACAACCTCAGCCTCCATCGGTTGCATAGGCAGACATTGCTCCCCACATTGCCTATAATCATATCTCCAAATTATGTTCATGCATATCAAGTCCACTAGAGCTGCGATCAAATTTAGTTGCCTAATTAAATCATCAGGGATCTCTGCTGCTTCAATTTGGCCATATGGCCGCCATTCGATTATCACCTATTTACAACAAAAATATTTCGACATGTAATTTAAAACAAAAGTAAAAATATTGGTTAGAAAACAAAAATTCTAATAGCCATCTTGAAAGTATTTGAAATTTTGATTCAAATCCAAATTCAAGCACCAAATCTTAGACATATAAACACAACATAATGTTATTTGTGCAAAAAGTTCAAATCTGACTATCAACTGGTTGTACGAGTTGCTCTGTGTTGATCCTATTTATGTTATCCCTACATTTTTTAGCAATTATCCTTGCCCAACTTCCAATAAGAGGAAAGCTCAACCTGCTTTAAACCATAATATTCGGCAAGCTGGGGCAGGCGCTCTAGTGCAAAAAGCTGCATTAAAAAAATATCATTTTAAAAAAGAAGTTTATAAAAAAAAAAAAAAATTACAAAGTAAGAGATCTAAGAGATGGAAATGCTACCTGAAGGATCACGAATGAGCCTAAAATATTTTTTTTTTCCTTCTTTTACTTTACGCAAACTTATATGGAGATAAGCCAGCATTGCTGATCCCCATGCATATCCATCAACACTTGAAGTGCCTTCAAGTAGTCTAACAAATGCACCTGGTACTTGGTTGTTCCGAGGCACCAAAACACAACCTAACACATATAATAAGTAGGCCCTAACATACAAATCGATGTTCTCACAATCATTGGGTACATTCTATAAAGGTTTTAACTCCCTCAAAAAAAAATCCGATCTATTACCACTAGGAGCTATGCCTAATAGTCTATTGCACATAGGTTGCACATCTACATCGCTTGCTATGACAACTTTCCCATTAATGGGAAGTCCAATCAAATAAAATATGTCTTCTAATCCTAAATACAACCTACTACTTCCTATGTGAAAACAATTATCTACTATATCATATGATTGACATGAAAAAGATATGAGGTTATGATCTAATCTAATAGGAAAAACATTTGAGGCAAATCTATATAGGCTTGTGTTTTAGTTTGTAGGAGTGGTCAGTTGGCTTAACATGAGGATAATTTCTAATATCCATCTGCAAAAAGAAATCAGAAAAAAATCAGAATGTATAGAACATTTACATTATCTTGAATATATGGTATTAAGTAAAAGTTGCTATAGAAAAAAAAAAAAAAAAAAAAAAAAAAAAAAAGAAGAAGAAGAAACATAACCTAGGGGTGGCAATTTGGGTCAGGATTCGTTTATTCGTTCGATTCGATTCGCTTTAAAGCGAATACGGGTTTGAAAAAATGGATTCGTTTAATAAATGGGTCAATTCGATTCGATTCGTTTATTAAATGAATCGAATACGAATTAAGCTCATTGATTCGTTTATTCGTTTAGGATTCGTTTAATTATTTTTATTTACTATTTCTTATTAATTTTCAATTAAGATTCGAGAAATTATAGCTAATTATCATAGAAAAAGTAATATTTTCAATATTTGTTGAAGTATTTTTTGTAAATATATTAATTACATATTTCATATGTATATATTTATGAAGAATTAATGTAAATAAAGTGTGGTAAATTATTTTATTTAATAATATCATTGACTAAACGAATAAACGAATATTCGTATTCGATTCGTTTAATAAACGAATCGAATACGAATCCTGATATTAGGATTCGTTTAATAAACGAATCGAATACGAATCCATCACATTTTGATTCGATTCGTTTAGGATTCGATACGAATTCGATTCGTTGATTCGTTTTGACACCCCTAACATAACCCTAAAGAGAAACCTAACCCTACAAACTATTGCAGCAACAAAGGCCAAAACCCTAATACCCAAGATTGATTAGTTCTATTTCAATGCAGGCTAGCGATACAGAGCTATGCTGCAAATGCTTTAATAAAAAAAGTTGAATCTGTCTTTCAAGAATGCATCTGCCGTATCCGTAGCTGCTAATGAAAAGCTTTGTGGAGGTATCTCAGAACTTAAATTGCCAACATAAGAGGTTGAAATTTGATTCCCTCAGATTCTTTGGATATCTGATGATGGTGTTCCAGATTTAGGAGTTACTAGTGAAGAATATGCATGTTTTGCTGATGAGGTAAGATTCAAACATATGTATATATTTGTTTTGGTTATACTTTGTGGTTGGAACTTTTATTTCTCTTTTTTTAGTCCTTGTACTAGATTGCGCTGTCCCTTGAAATAAAATTTCTTTTTGCTGGTCTGTCAATCTGTTTCATTTTAATTTGAAATCTCGTGTTCTCTTGTAACTTTGTTTGGCGAGCTTACTAGTTTTTACTTTGAAATAGGTCCATCAACCCGTTCTTACATATCCTGGAGCATATAGAAAAGTCTCTGTTGAGCTGAAGGTTGAGAAATATTCTTTCCTTATTTTCCTTTCCCTTTTTTATTTTGGCTCTTTTGGGAGAAGTGGTGGTGGTGTTATACTGGTATTGGTGGTTTGGTTAATTGAGTTGTTGAATGGAAGCACCGATTAATATGTTTTTTATTTTTGTTTTAACAGATTCATCATTTGTCTGTCAATGCACTTCTCAAAAGCAACAGAGTGAATGAAATGGAAGGAGGTGGATTTGACCAAGATATGATTCATGGATCTCACAATAACCACCTTCGTTTTTCATTTGCGTGTTTAATTAGAGGTTTCCCTTTTACTTTGCAGCCCCCATCCAAAACTTCACGATCCAGTACTTCACTGCATTCTTCACAAGGTAAATGTTGTATGGATGCATGAAGTCTACTGTCTTGATTTTTTTTTTTGATATTTTAAAGAAATTACACTTTCTCAGATAGGATCTTTGTTTATTTTCTTGTTTAAACTATTTTCTAATCCCTGGCCTGAAATATTTTTTTTGTTAAGGTTCTTTACTTAAACTTATCTAATAATTAATTTGCCACGTGATTTCATACCTTTAAACATCACTTTCTGATTTTTCATTATTTGTTACAGGTCATGCAAAAGGTGTTTGCATTGTTGTTGGCTGAATTTCGCAAAATAGGTGCCACAATAATATTTGCAAATTTCTCAAAGGTTATTATAGACAAAGGAAAATTCAATCTCTCTGCAGCTAAAGCTTATTGTGATAGCTTGCTGGAAGCTCTGCGAACTAGGTTGGTCCTATGCAACAATTTGTTTGATCTTTTCATTTTTATTCTTTTCTGTAGTTTTACTGTTTGTAGAGAACTGTTCGAGTGGATTGAGCTTGAGCCAGTGCACTTATGGCATTCCTTGCTTTTTATGGATCAGGTTTGTGACCTTTATAATGATTTATTCTCTGCCCTGTAGGGTAGTTATAATCTTATTTAATTTAATTAATTTATTACTCTGATGTTTCACTTGCTGGTGTTTAGTTTGACAGACAGCTTTTGAACTTTCAAACAATTCCTTCCTCATCCTACAACCCCTCTTTAAAATGAATACAAAATATATATATATATTTTTTATAATACCAATGCAACAAGAATCAGTCATATCTCAATGGCAAGAGACTTAGTGAAGGGTTCATTTTCCTTGTTTTGTTTTCATATTTTGAATACTATCAATTTTTCATATGGGAGGAATTAAGAGCTGTTCATGTAAAAGTTTAGAAACCAGTGTTGCTTGAAGGAATTTTTCCTGGGGTTTTTGGCTTCTCTTAAACTTTGGGGAGACTTTACTGAGCCTATATGATCGGCTGAATTTTTTTTTGTTTTGTTTTCTTTATTAGGATGTAGTTTATTTTGTTGTTATCTATCTTTCCTAGAAATTTGGGTTTCAAAATTTCACTTGCCTTGATTTACAATTTTTAGGATTAAACATTGAGCGTTGCTTTCTTCACGTCCATAGTTTGCTGAGAGCCTGAGCCTATATGATCGCTGATTTTTTTTCCTGTTTTTTTTTTTCCTTTTCTTTATTAGGATGTAGTTTATTTCGTTGTTATCTATCTTTACTGGAAATTTGGGTTTCACAATTTCAGTTGCCTTGATTTACAATGTTAAGGAATATATTACGGAGTCAATCTCCAAAATAGAATTCCTAGTATCTTTAGGATTCATAATTTTATTATATTTCCCTATTAGATGAAGATTTCCTATATTCATTATTATTGTTCATAGCTATATGATTCCTTTTTTATTTTGGTTTTCTATGTAGCCTATATATATAGGCTTTTACCATTGTAAATTCATATAAAGTGAATTCAAGACTTCCTTTCATTATCTAACATGGTATCAGACATCAGATTCTCCTTTTTCTAGTTTCACTCTCTCTGATTCTCATCGGCGCGTGGGGGATCACGGCTACCATAATTGTGTGACCCTCACGCGCCCCCCGTTGCCAACCATCACATTGCTTTTCCTATGCGCCACCCATTCGCGCCACCTATTCGCGCCACCCCTTCACAAGTGTGCTATGGGCCTCCTCCTTTCAGGTTTCGCCTCTTTTTAAGATTTTGCTTCCGCTCTCCGTTGTGATTTCACTCCCTCTTTGGCTTTGGTTCTCACGGGCTTCGGCTCTCTTTCGGGATTTCGCTCCCTCTCTAGCTTCGGCACTCTCGGGCTTCGGCTCTCTTTCGAGATTTCGCTCCCTCTCCGCTTTGGCTCTCTTTTGGGATTTCGCTCCCTTTTCGATTTCGGTTTTATTTCGGGATTTCGTTCCCTCTCGGGCTTCGGCTCTCTTTCGGGCTTCGGCTCTCTTTCGGGATTTCGCTCCCTCTTCGGCTTCGGCTCTCTTTCGGGATTTCGCTCCCTCTCAGGCTTCGGCTCCCCCTTCGGGCTTCGTAGGTTAAAGCTCTCCGGCTTCGGCATCCTCTTGGGCTTCGGCTCCCCCTTCGGGCTTCGTAGGTTAAAGCTCTCCTGCTTCGGCATCATTTTGGGCTTCGGCTCCCCCTTCGGGCTTCGTAGGTTAAAGCTCTCCGGCTTTGGCATCCTCTTGGGCTTCGGCTCCCCCTTCGGGCTTCGTAGGTTAAAGCTCTCCTGCTTCGCCATCATTTTGGGCTTCGGCTCCCCCCTTCGGGCTTCGTAGGTTAAAGCTCATCCATTATCTTAAGGTTTCCAGCCTCCAAGTTTCAAGATTTCCAAGTTTCAGAACTCCGCTCTCCGATTTCAAGATGCAACCTCAAGCTTACTCCTTCGTTACCAGCTTGAGTTTGAGGGGGGTGTTAAGGAATATATTATGGAGTCAATGTCCAAAATAGAATTCCTAGTATCTTTAGGATTCATGATTTTATTATATTTCCCTATTAGATGAAGATTTCCTATATTCATTATTATTGTTCATAGCTATAGGATTCCTTTTCTATTTTGGTATTCTATGTAGCCTATATATATAGGCCTTTACCATTGTAAATTCATATAGAGTGAATTCAAGACTTTCTTTCATTATCTAACATACAATATTTAGGATTAAACATTAAGCGTTGCTTTTGATTTTAACATTTGAAACTACAGCATTGGCGGTTGTCGTGTGGCCCTTGCTTGCCGTGAACTTCACAATGTAAGAGTTTGTATAGAAATAGTGGGAATAGTATATCAGAAAGATCAGTACGTTTTCTGAAAAAATATATCATAAAGATCTCTCTTAAGGGAAATCTCGCAGCCGCTGTTTAACAAACTACTATTACAAAGTTTATTGTAAATATTACCCCAAAATCATATTTAGCATTGGAGTTGCTCTAAGGGAAACCCTACTCTGAATTTAAAGTAATAAGTTGATGAAAATTGACTATAAGGAGCGTGACTTGATGTGTAGGGTTTTAGATCTGTCCTCCAAGTATTGAGTTCAAATTTAAGGGGTGTGTTTTTTGTAAATAAATAATTAAACATCTGAGATCCGAGTAATTAAGTCTGTATGAGTGTTTTAACACCTAGTGCCCTAAAACCAACTGGCTTGGGAGTCACTGACCCAAGGCTCGCTACATGTATTGAAGATGTTATAAAAAAATATATCTGAAATCCGAGTAATTAAGTCTGTAAGAGTGTCTTAACACCACTGTGGATATATGAGCTATCATCCACACTTTGATGGCAGTCACATCAACGATCTAGTCATGATTAGACCTCCGCTTGTTTGTTGGGTGTGGACTGATGCTCATGATATCCTGTGCGTATCAAGATAGGATCAGTCAGTACTGTGTACAGGGCATAGGCATCCAGCATGTGTTTGCGATCTAGTAAATCCATGGTCATGGTATAACGTCGGAAACCAATTCCGAGTGTTATTTTGAGATCGTAAATTGAAAGTCGATTGTATTACACCCAACGAATTTAATGTTCCGATCTATATCCCAGGTATAATACAGATGACCTGTGACGGAGGGATTATACGTATGCAATGACCTCGACTTGCATAGTTTAGCGAGATTATCCGTGGTCGTCATAATCCATGAGTGGGTGGATTATGGACACGAAATTGGATTTCGTGACGGATATACCTAAACTTAGAGAGTCTCACAATATGAAGTGTACTCGTTGAGCACTTGGGCAACACAATATGAAGAATACAGATTATTCATAATACTTCACCTAATTAAATGAGTTAATTCGAATCGTTTAATCGGTTAAACGATAACACATGTAATTAAGGGATTTTGTTCGCTAATAATTATTGTGTATTTGTATTTGATACATAATACGATTAGATACACATTAATTATTCGTCAAATGAGATTTTGACACATGCCATAAATATATGTATTTGTTATTTATTGTAAATAAAAATACATATATAATAATAATTATATTAATTGATTATTTGGATATTTAATTGTTAAATATTTGAATAATTAATTAATAAGACTTTTTCATAAATGTTATGATATTTGTCCAATTATTACTGGTTTGTATGGCGTGTATTTATTAAGCTAAATTTTTCCAAATATGATTTGCCAAAAATTAAAGCTTAATAAATTATTTATTGATTTAATTGATTTAAATCACTAAATGGACATTTTTGCCCTTCTAGTTTCGGTCTCCTCTTGTTTTTATTTGAAAAATTATTCATTTCCTTTGACAACCCATCCATGGTTGAAACTTGACCCAAAATAAGCTCCCAAATTTGTTTTGAAGAAACAAGAAGAAAAATGAGGAAAATCAAGAAAAAAATTGAAGGAATTTAGGATTTAAAGGTAATTCTATATCCCTTTGAGTTTGGAAACTTGTTTCTTGTTTTCTTTATCATCTAGCATGATTCTAGGGTTTCTTTTTCTTTAAGAATTTGGGGCTTTTGGTCTTGATGGATGAATTAGAAGAGATTGATGCATGTGTGAAGTGTTTTGGTTAATATAATTGTAATATTAGGCCAAATTATTCAATTGTTGAATTGTTGCCATTCTAGAGTTGTTGATCCACTCTAAAATAGCCTTGAATTAATCTAAAGTTGTTCATGTGTGGTGAGACTCTTTTGGTGTTGTGATTAATTAGATTAATCTTGAAATTGTTGGATTAAAGCATGAAAATATGATGAATTTGGTTACTGGTTCAGACCTAGAACTATTCTGATTTTTTTGGGTGAAAAATGTATTTTATGAATGTTTTGGATCTATTTTGGGTGTTGGAATAATTGCCAGAAAATATTTTCGACTTGAAATAAGCGAAAATGGCCAAAAACGGCGTTACTTGGTGGATTTTGAGCCAATTAGGTGACGGCTGTCCAAACAGTGAATCTGTCACTGTTCAGGCAGGCCGTGAACTGCCCCGACACTATTGAAGCTGACCTGGGCAGTTTCCATCAGTGTCGGGTAGTCGGTTCGGTCAAAAACGCGTTTTAGGCCATTTTACGGAAAAATGATTTTCGTAAAAGTTTCGCGAGTTTTCAACTTTTTTATATCAATATTTGATATTGAATAAATAGGTTTAGATGAAATATGAATAAATTATTCATATTATATATTGAATATTTTATTTGGTATTTTGAAAAAGTTTCAAAATACGATTTCGCTTGACCCGCGCTTCCGCTGCTCCCCATCGCCCAAAACCCCAACAACAAGTACTTTGCTTGTTATTTTACAGATCAATGAGGAAAATTCGTATGTCTCACTGATGGTAAAAGCCCGGCCCGAGCCCGACAAATTAAGTTTAGGCCCGGACCCGCACCAGACCCTCATTTTGAAACCCGACCAGAGATTTTTTCACCCCAGACCGGACCCGGGCTTTTTTGCCACCCTTTACTTATGGACATGAGCTTCAAAACTTATGTGTATATAGTAGTACGTTTACTAATACAAAGTAAACGTATTTTGTTGTGCCTTCAAAACGACAACGATCAATATAAAAAAAAAAAAAAAAACCCTCCACCACTCTCTAAGCTCTCTCTCCCTCGTCGCATCGCCTCTCTCAACTCTCTCAAAGGTAACTCTCTTTCCCTTTTTTCAATTTTCTTTGTAGGGTTAGGTTGATTTGGGTATTATGGTTCGGTTGATTTGGGTATTAGGGTTAGTTTGTAGGGTTAGGTTGATTTAGGTATTGTACGGGCCAAATTTGGACCCAAGGGTAAAATCGACTTTTCGTCTTAAACCCAACAGTATGCAAGGCCTAACAGTATGCAAGACCCAAAATTATTGTACTCTAATTAGACCAATAGCTTCAAGACAATTCTATCTCATTATATACCAACTGCTTCCCTCTTTTTCCTAACACCAAGCATATTCCCACATGCTATGATCTTTCATCAAATACATGAGCACGTTGTGGGACTCATGCCAACTAATGAAGTTATCTTTCTTTACCTATAAGATGGCAACACAATTCACGAAATGAGAAGAGGTCAGAGCTCTCAAACTTGAGCTCCTAAAGCTTCATACTCTATAAACACCGGCTATCGCCCTCACGGCAATCAACAGAAGCCAAGGTAATTTCCGACCTTGTTCTTCTATTATTTACAGCTCATTTCATACTACTGACTTGAGCGTCAGAGTGCCCCCGGCACCCACCACACCGGTGGGTAGTCTGCTCCCGCTCACTCTACCTTTGTCTTGCAGGATCGCTAATGCCCCCAACCTACAAATTCTGATTGTGGACCTCGGCCGAATTCCAGCGTCCACAGGTATTAGGGTTAGTTTGTAAGGTTAGGTTGATTTAGGTATTAGGGTTAGTTTGTAGGGTTAGGTTTCATCTTTGGTGAACTTAGGTTTCTTGATTTTTGCAACAACCAGTCGGGCAATGGTTCTTCGGCACAGTGGAGGTGTTAGGCATGCAGTTCTAGAGTTTGGCTTCTTGTGGCAGCATAGGGCAATAGTTCCTCTCGGTTTCCTGGTGACATGACATTTAATTAAGAAACGCGTCATATCAGAGAAGATTCTGAGACAACTCTTCTACCCTTGATCTCCAATTTCAAAAGAAAAAAACTACTTTTTAAGAATTCGATGTCGGAAATGATATCTGAATAGTCTGAACAAAAACTATATTATTTTATTTTTGATTTATTTTGGAATCAATTCGAACACTAAATTCGGCATAGTAACAATGTTCATTTCAAATAATAATTATTTGAGTTACTATATTAGTGCCCAAAGAGTAGATTTGATATTTGTGTTCCAAGATAAAAGCTGCAAGACGCGCGTTTCAGAACAAAATATGCATTAACGTTCAAACGGGCCAATGAACGCAATATGACATTTGAGAGTTTGAATGATCTTACCAATGCACTATGGACCCCATTTCTATGGACAACGCATTTGAACGTGCCTTACGAGCGACACACTAACGATAAGCTAATATCGTTCAAACAATTAAGCCAACGAATGCTAGAAAAATGCTGATTTCTATATATATTGAAAACTTCTCGAATGATTGCAATTTGATTGAACAAATTTTGTTACGGATTTTGTCAAGGCTCAAAATCTAATATATGTTATTGTGTTAGTGATTTCTTGGTATTATAGTTACATCAATCACTGACACGTTTGCCCCCAAGGGGTGTGGCTTGGTGGTGAAGGGTCCAGAATCTCACTTTGAGGTTCTTGGTTCGAATCCAGGGGGTGCAACTTCTTGTAAGAGCCTAGGGCAGCCGGAGGTTTTACCTGCGCCGCGGCCCAGAATGGATGGTTTGGTGGCGGGGTTTCCAACGATTTCAAAAAAGAAAAAAATCACTGACACTAAAATTATATCATTAAACACTAATATTCTGGTATCGGTTAGATGAATTATTGACACTAACCATCACTGACACTACAAATTAGTATCAATATTTTCACTCTCGAATAATATTGACACTGTTAATAAATGTCACTGAAACCATTTAGTGTTGTGTGATTTATCCAATTTATCATCAGTCGAACCGAATCCTAGAGATCAATGTTATATATTATTACACTCATCACATAATGAACTTTTATTATTAAAGGAAGATAATACATGCATGCTTTGACAACACCACTAATTATTCCTTTATTTAGTAATTCATTTTGGGATAGAAGATGGTAGAAATTCAACCAATATAAGGAACTCTATCCACCAGCCCAGTCTCTTCGTTGACCCAGAGACGAACCTTATCCAGAAAACGAATCCTTATAAAGCATACTGCTCCTGAAGCAGGACATATGAATACATCAAGACAAGGATACTCTTTCTCTATAAAAGAAACAGCTTCCTCCCCGGTTTTACCCACCAGCTCTGGCCATGACATCTCACCTGCAAAAAAATTTCAAAAAAAATTAATATAATGTTTTTTTTAAAAGGGAAAATGACTTATTCTAGTAAAATTTTATGAAAAGTGATTCAATTAATCAAAAAGGTTTAACAATATGGACTAAAACATGTTTTTATTTATTTATAATTATAGGGATTAAAGCTGTTTTAGAAAAAATTATCGTTATCAAATTCTCTCATAATTGGATGTTGTTTTTTTTAGTGAGTTTTAAAAGATGAAACGGGAAATGATTCTTTACTTCAGCTTGGTTCATTTTCACTTCAATTGGAGGGGAAACAAAAAAAGCATTTTATTACTTACTTGGGCATTTATCATCAGATACGGCCATGATTAGGTTTAGCCCACCATCTACAACTTCTCTCAGTGCAGAGACGAAGTGGTTATTGCCATTGGTATGAAGCAATGAAGGCTCATGACGAGAAGCTAAAGAAGGTTTCGAAGCCAATAAGGCAAAGAGAGCGAAGGAGAGTGCTAGTGCTAATAACGAACTCTTCATTGTTAATTAATTGTTGTTTTGAAGGCTCTTTGTTGCGTAGAAATGAATTCAGGAAAGCTTACTATTTATAGAGTTATAAATTCATCCATAAAACTCGAGAAAAACTTATAATGGTATAATGTTATATTAATTTTTCTCATAAAACTGAAATATATATTATTTATTGATTAGATGATTCTATAGAAACAAAAATTTTCCTCATAAAATTCATTCTTAAAATTAGGGCGAGTTAATGAATTAATTAGCTGACTCATTAAATGACTTCAAAAAAATATTCACTCAATCAATTAGCTGACTAAAGGAAAGAAAAAAGTTTAGGCTTGTGCAGGAACACATTTTTGACATAAAAATCTTACCAATTTTGAACCAATTTCGACAGCTTTAAATTGAAAATGATTTTTGGGCCGCTTTAAATTGAAAATGATTTTTGGGTAATTTTGACTGATTAATTAGATGAGTTTTTATTTTTTTCTTTTCGAAAATCATCCAAATTCTTTTTTTAATCTATTTTTAGTTTTCAATACATTTTGAAGTTTTAATGGATGATTTTGTGTGAAAAAATGAATGATTTCATTAAAAACAACGAAAAAGAATGAGAACATACTTAAATTTAAAAGAATTATTATTGAAATAAAAATATAAGTATCTTTATTTTATTATATTTACTTAAATAATGATAAGTTTTTATAATTATATCAAAATATTTCCTATTAATAATTTAATATCACTTAAAAATACTTTTAGATTAGTTAGTATTTTATCATCATAAATAAATGATTTTTAGTGATTTTTATAGAATATTTATAGATAAATTTTATATAAAATATTGATTTTATTTTTGTCGGTTAAATTTTTTACTTAATTTTCGACTATATTTTAATTAATTACAAATCACTCACTCTTTGTATTCGATTGTGAAGACATGAGCTGTTCCTATATAGTACGAGAGATTTTGGATCACAAATTTAATCCACGTGGCTATTCGTAACTTTTTTCCCCTTTAGGGGACCAATTCTGTGATGCTCGTGAGTGTGGGGGCATGGGCGTCGATTTTGATGTGATTAAGGGAATCATTATTACTATAGCACGAGAGACTGTCACCTCCTACAGTGAATTATTATTACTATAGTACGAGAGACAGTCACCTCTAGACCCGGTTAAGCTTCCCATTCGGAATCAAATCGAATGAAATTATAAGATTATTGTTTAATCTGATTTCCATTTCAAGATTAAAATCGAATCAAAATTCATTCTGGTTCTGTTACGGTTCTACATAATGTGAAATAGTAATCTTAAGGTCCGATTCTATTCTGATTCGGTTCGATTTAGAACTGGAACCAAATCATATTTTTTCTTTTTCCAAAAAATAAAGAACCTAATCGGAATCAAACCGATTTTTACCAATTCGATTTCGGTTCTACGATTCCACATTCCTAGAACCGTAAACCAGACGATTAGATTCGGTTCCGAACCAAACCAAACCGTTGACTAGATTCAGTTACACCTTAGAGTGATAAATATTAAAAATATCAAAATTTATATCATAATTAGAGCTTTTAAGTGGTGTGATTTTCCAAGAGACAACAGTCATGTACAGGAAGGGAAATTTATAAAACTAACTAAAAAGATACCAATTTTCTAAAATTAGCCACTATATTTGCCATTTTCATTTACTGCCAGTCTCCGAACACACTGAAATTGGTGTAAAATTCGGAGATCCAAAGTCAAAACATCATATATCTGAAGTTTTTAAAATTTTAAAATTTTTTATTCAATAGTTCATATCTCCGAAGTTTGAAAAAATATCTCAAACCGAGCATTCCCTATTTGTTCTCACTACAAAAACATAAATGTATTTTTATTTGATATGATATTGATTTTGATACTGAACGAAATTGTTAACAATTTTTTATTGATACTTAGGATTTTTATATATTAGTTCGAAAAGATAAATCAAAAACATCAATTACTAATACATCAAATCTGTTTACATAAATTAAAATTATCGTTGACTTGGATTTTGGTTAAGAGGAGTCATGCGTGAACATCTATTGTGTCCACATTCACCATACCGACCATATATGACCTGCATAGTTTGTTCGCCCTGTGACGCTCTTCTATCTGTTTTTGATCGTCCCGTCGAAACATGTTTGTTGGTGGCAATACATTCAAACATGCATTGAAAATCATTAGTTAAAATTATTTTTGAATGTTTTTCCAATGAACAAATAAATAATTGTTAGGGTTGGTGCTCAAAGTGCCAATCCGGATCATATTTATGTCCGATTCATAAATACGAGCGATTCAATTTTCCATAATATAATTTAATTTAGTGGCAGCACCATTGTCTTTTATATGCTTATTCGATCTAATTGCGATTAGATATCTGTTTGCGTTTAGATCGAAACTAAATCTAGTTTAGTGATACTTGTATATTACACAAAGACCTTAGGATTTAAAGTTTGTAATTGACATTGGGAAGCGCATTATTAGTTGTATATCCTTAAATAAATTTCCTGGTCAAGATTTGCTAACACGGGTCGGTTAGTAAAATCCGCTGAGACTAGTACATGTCGCATATCGTGACTTGGTCTGATGGTTTATTCCAATGAACCATGAGTCTCGGGAGACTCGTATAGACATATAGGTGTTTATTTGATAAGACACTAAACGACTCACTGAAGGTTTCCTAATAGATGGTACACCAACGTCAATAGGAACCTTCTCGAGTTGAGCGAGCATAGTGGTCCTTCGACTTGAGATACCACAGTGGGATATATGAGTTATCTTCCACACTTTGATGGCAGTCACGTCAATGATCTATTCATGATCAGACCTCCGCCTGTTCGTTGAGTATGGACTGATTCTCATGATATACAGTGCGTATCAAGATAAGATCCGACAGTCATGTGTACATGACATAGGCATCCTGCACGTGTTTATGATCTAGTAAATCCATGGCCGTGGTATAACATCAGAAACCAATTCCGAGTGTTATTTCGTGATTGTAAATTGAAAGTCGACTTTATTATACCGAACAGATTTGACGTTCTGATCTATATCACTGGTATAATACGGATGGCTTGTGATGAAGGGATTATACGTATGTAATGACCTCGACTTGCATAGTTTAGCGAGATTATATGTGGTCATCATAATTCATGAGTGGGTGAATTATGGACACGAAATTAGATTTCGTGACGGATAAACCTAAACTTATAGAGTGCCACAATATGAAGTGTACTCGTTGAGCACTTAGGCAACTCGATATGAATAATACGGATTATTCATAATACTTCACCAGATTAAGTGAGTTAATTCAGATCGTTTAATTGGTTAAACGATAACACATGCTTTAAGGAATTTTTTCCGCTAATAATTATTGTGTATTTGTATTTGATACATAATACGATTAGATACAGATTAATTATTCGTCAAATGGAATTTTGACAAATGTCACTTCTGTATGTATTTTATTTAATGTAAATAAAATACACTTGGATTAGTTATTAAATTATATATGTTTCATAATTGTTATGGAATATATGTTTAATTACTATTGGTTACACATGGCATTAAAATAAAGGATAAAGTGTTGAATTTTGAATTTTACTACTTTGACTTTATTTTAATTTAATTAAATAATTTACATATGTGATAATGGTTATCACACTTGTTTATTATTTATTAGTAACTTGTGACATGTGTTATTAATATGATTTTATTAGATTTTTTTTTTTTTTTTGCAAAATCCCTAAAATATCATTGTCAAAGTCGGCAACTTTGTATTTAAAACTAGAAAAAAAATTTCATTTGCTTCCTATGGAAGCTTATTGCCGTGAGCCATCTTTCTTAAGTCCTTTTCAAATTGTTTTGAAGAAACAACAAAGAAAAGCATGGAAATCAAAGAAAAAGTTTGAGGAATTTGGAGTTTAAAGGTAATCTTCAAAAACCCAAAGCTTCAAATTAGTTTCTTTTGTTTCTTGATTTGTTAAAATGGTTCTAGGGTTGCTTTTCTTGTAGGTTTTGGGCTTTTGTTGTTGAATGGTGAATTGGAATATTTTAAGCATGTGTGAAGCTTATTTGGTTGATATTAGTGTAATATTAGGCCAAATTAAGCAAATTGTTGATAGGTTGCCATTTTAGAGTTATTGATCCACTCTAAATAGCTTAGAGTTGTTCTTGGGTTGTTCATTTGTGGTGGGACTCTTTTGGTGTTGAATTAATTAGATTAATCTTGGAGAAAATTGGAATTAAAGCATGAATTTTGATGAATTTCGGTCTGCAGATGTAATGACCGGTAGTTATTACTACTACCTATAACGATATTATTACGTACGGGATAAAGGAACGTAAAATAAATCATGTTGGGATTCAAATACAACTATGGGAAGACTTTGAGAATGATCGGTGAATTTTCCGAGGTCCCGAGAAGGGACTGTATCATGTGCCCCTTTTGTACTACTTATAGTATTTGGGGCATAACTTTTTCATATGAACTCGAATATTTATGAATTTTATATCTTTGAAAAGCTTAGACCGAGACCTACAACTTCTGCGTTAAATATTTTTCCAAATTCGGACCAGAACAGGGTCAAAAACACAAATCAAAATCTAAATAAATAGTAACTTCGGGCCCAAATGCAAAAATCCCAAACTTTCTCCATTTTTCTACACACTTATATAACTTTCCAAATATCTAAAGGTCCAACTATATAAATGCAACACTATTTACAAATCCCAAATTTTGGAAATAAAAAAGAGAAGGAAAACCGTGAGAAAAGAGGAGGGAAAAGAAGAAGAAGAATGAGAGAGGAAGAAGAAGAAGAAGAAAGAAGAAGAAGAAGAGAAGAAAAAGAAGAAAGGGAAGAAAAGAACAAAGAAGAAGCCTAGAAATCCTTGGGGGAAGAAAATCAAGAGAAAAGAGGTGAGAAATCCAGACCCTTTTTTAAGTTTTAATGTTTTAGTAAAGATAACTTGGCCCCATATTGTGTTGAGGACTTGATTTTGATGATGATAGCATACTTGTTAATGATTTAAACAATGGAAAGTTAATGAATTTTAGTTTGTGATCTTTTGGGTAAAACTTGGTAGAATGTATATAATAGATAAAGAATTAATGTGATGATGAATTGATGGTTTAGGTGATGAAAATTAAGTGTAAAGATGATGTTTTGTATGTTGGTTTTTGGTTTGGAAGTGTTGGAAATGAGTAGAGATTGAAGAAGTTGGGTTTTGGATGAATTAGAGAAGCAAAACAGATTCTGGAAAACGCAGGGGCGTCGCGACGCCAGAGGAGTTTCGCGTCACGACGCAAGATGAAGAAGATGACCATAATACTGGGCGCCGCGCCACGACGCACGGTCCTTTCTGCGTCGCGACGCAAGGCCAGAATGATACCCAATCAGTTTTAAGTCCCCAGTTTCATCCTAACGCATTAGAAACCACTTTTAGAGACTCGTATCAATTTATTTTCATGTCCTACATCAAATTATGACCATTACAAGTCTTAAGTATATGATTTTTGAGTAAATCTTTAAGTATCAAAGTTGATCGAATATGATGATTCTAACCAAATTTCGACCATAGGTTATCCGCAGGAATCACAATTCCTTTCGATCAAGGAATTTGATGCCAGCTAAGTTCAGAAACAGTGAGTGGACACTTTCCCTTTTACTTGATTTCCATTTTATATTTTTATCAGACTTACATTTTACACTTTAAGGCGTTAGAAACTTTCCTTTTCAGTTATTATTATATATAGTTGTGATTTGAGAAAGGAAATGATTTTAAGGAATCAATATTTACAGATTTAAGTTTTAAAGTATGATTTTCTTATTTTTCGGGGCATGAGGTAAAAACTCACCCCAGTATGTAACTTGAAATACATATGGAATTGACGGATACAGAGAGCATGTGCACATATTGAGGACTGAGGGGACGCTCTTAGATCCTCCAGATAGGCTAGGGGGACGGCGATATGTAACGTCCTTAGACCCCAATTTGAGCTTGGGTGGTAGCATAGATCTGCACCCCCAGCTCCAGTTTGTGGCTTGGGGGACGGCGATATGTAACGCCCCAAGTCCACCAGTTTCTGAGACAGTAGCGGAATGCTTTGGGGGACGGCGATACGTAACGCCCCAAAGTCATGGATTTGCATTACTGGCTCCAGTTAGGCGTATGGGGGGACGGCGATACGTAACGCCCTCATACGTCCAGGTTTTCAGACAGAGATACAGATTTCAGAAAAGTTTTCAATTTTCGAATTTTAGGTTTTCAAAACACAGTTTTCAGAATCCAAATTTTTAGCAACTAAGTTTCAGAAACCAACTTTTCAAAAATAAACAGAGTTTCAAAGACAAATTTCAGAAAGATGAAGCTTTCGGAAACAGAGTTTTCATGTAAAGATGTTTTGAAAACAAGATTTTAAAGCTAAAAGATTTTTAACAGTCTTCAATTTTTATTCCACTCACTTAGATCTATGACGATCTAACCCCCCCCTCCATGTTTATATGTTTTGTAGAGACTCCAGGAGGACAAGCTCAGGAGGATGGATACTGATGCAGTCACCAGGGTTGGAGTCCACCAACATTAAGTCAAAAAGCATAAGGGTCCAGTCCAAAGTCAAGAAGTTATTTGCATATGTTAGTGTCATACTCGTCTGCATAGACAATCATTAAAAAGAGTTGTAAGAAAATTATATTTTGATTTTTTTAGTTATTAAAAGTAAAAAGTAATTATATCGTCTAGTCGAGTTATGGTCTGCATCTACGACATTGCATTCGAATAGTTTAGAATATAGTCAGATAGTCAGAGGCTTAAGGGATTAGCATAGATATCCCCTGCTGGTAACATCTCACAGATCGAGGATGTTACAAAGATGGTATCGGAGCATGGTCTAGGGAGTCAATGACTGCAGTGGACAGAGTGTTGGGGTCTTGTATACGTAGTATATCTGGGATACCCGTATATGAGGCACTGTTGGAGTTTCTAGGTCCCACGGATCGAATACAAGGCATGAAATAAGTGCGAATACGAATCGAGGAAGTTGCGGAATACTTACATCGATCGGTTGAGCGACGCGGAGGCAACAAAACTCCAAAAACGCACTGGTTTTGGTGTGAACTGCAGTGCAGATTTTCCTCACTGTTTTGACTTCGTTTTTCGTCCTTCGTCAAGCTCCAAGCTTCGTCGAACGGTTCCCGGCTCATGGGTGAGCTTCCCTATCACCTTCGCATATCTCGTAGTGTGCTAGCACTTGCGGTTTTTGCCACAAAAACCCAACTCCATGCTTCCCTATGCTCGGCATTTTGATGGAAAATGCAGTGAGCATTTTGCCCATTTTGGGCGTGAAGAGAGTGATGAGAGAAGAGAGAATTAGTTGTGTTTGGTTTGGCAAATTTGTGTATTAAATACACTCATTTGAATTTCACATGTATTTCATGTGAATTTGGCTTTAAAAAGTCAAACCATTTAAAGCTTCCAACCACCCACCACTTCCATCAATCATGAATAGTGACTTGCGTCAATCACTCAAAGTGAAAGACATCAATCACTTGATTGACGAATGATGTGACTCTAGATGCTACTAGCGATTTGACGCTTGATTTGATTTGCCGCACTCGAATTCGAAATACGAATGCGCTCGCAAATAATCTCGGGCTCGGGTTCGCTAATTCTAAATTAACGAACTTTCCGTTGCGTCGCAATTAAATCTAATTTAATTAAATAATCATGCCAAGCATAATTATTATTCACTTCGCTAACGAATTAAAATCTAATTTTGATTCCGCGTCGAAATCTAATTTCGTTTAATATATCCAATATATTAATTGTTCGATTAATTCCAAATTAATCGTTATCTCTCTTAATTGATATTTTATCCCAGATAAAATATCTCCGCAATTAATCCCAGTTTAATTTTCTCTCTCTTCTAATTAATCCCAGATTAATTTAGAGTGCGAGTTATACGTCATCGGTGAATCTTTGGGAAGCGACCTATGAGATCCCCGGATATTTTGGCAGTCAAATCGGTCATCGGACTATCCGAACACGTAAGTACCAAGTACTACATTTTACCGATTTACTAGACAAGGTTGGCCTCTAGCAAAGCGCCATGCCTACCCAATTCTCCGGAAATATCCTTACAGGAATAATGATCTATATCAAGCGTAGTATACCGTAGTATCGTGTATATCAGCCCAGTATCGGATAGTCATGTGCTAGGGCTGGGGCTGGATAAGTGTCTGCCCCGTCCGAAGCACATGTCGGATGTCTGGTAACTAGTCTCTATAATAAGATATACATGACCTTGTCATAATATCCCGATGGCCGGCCAGTACTTAAGAGCACTAATACCGTATCCTGCGTGACATCATCTCCACTATGACTGGAGTGATACTTCCGTCTTGACATCACACCCAATACACTACGACTCTCTGATAAACCCAAAAGTGGTGTACGCAGAACCGGTTAAAGCCCTGTACCACCAAGACCAAAGTCTACCGATTATCGTAAGTATTAGCGATGCAAGTCTCAGGTTAAGACCATACACACCTACCCTGATGTCGGACTCCCATAGACACATAGTCATAATACCAATGGGATTCCGAGGGGTCTATCCAGAGCGAAGCTGTTTCCCGTACCATCGGTGAAACACGACCTCCTATCGCACTTGCATAAGTATCCAATGCTTATATATATGAGAACTATGCCGTTGTGCCCTCACAACGCACACAAGTGCAATACTAGCCTATTCCGTATTATCGATGTCCAGTCTCGATAATACTCCGGCTAGGGATATTTAATGATTAATCCTTCGAGGACTGATACTGTCTCATATCATTCTCAGTCCAGGAACTAATCATAGGGACCTCTCTTCATTTATATATCTAAGGTGATCTAATCACAAATGATGAGAGTACAATCTCATTTGTCACATAGTTAATTTGTACAACAACACCGTGATCTGTACAAATAGTGACGCTATGGGTCATAATTGTCCAACAGGCACTACTTCTCCAGTATCCGATCCTCGAGTACGTCCTCAAGTTTCACAGACAGGTTAGTAAATATTCCCAAATCCTTTGAACTCTTTCCTTTACTTTAGATAGAAATCATTTCCAAATCATCCTAGATTACTCCCTGAAGATCAGTATAAGCTAATGAACCAGATAGGTAAAATCCAAGGAAAGTTATCCGAGAGAACAAAGAGAAAAGAAAAGATGTATAAAAGCTTGAACCAGTTAGAAACAGAGACATATAAAGATAAAATGAAATAGAAAAGCTTAAAGATGTCTATCTAGGAAAGTGAAGGAGAGAGATAAACTAGAAGAGAATTAAGGAAAAAGGTATAAGATTGGTCAGATATAATAGGTAAGGAAGAAAGGAACATAGAATCAGATCAGTACAGGAAATCTACGGTAGCTAAAGAGAATAGTATAGCCCCAGCAAGTACTAGAATTGTTTAAGGAAATATAAGACTCTTCTCCTCCTTAGGAAATTCTTTCAAATGAATCCAACAGCATTCAAAACTTTCCTGTAAATAGTGAATTTTCCGAATAATGAAGAATAGCCAGAGAAACAACAGAAGTAAGAAACCTATAATATAATTGAGAGCTCTAATAGGGCCTAAATGTCGAAAAATATTTAAGTAACTCCAGATACCCAAACCTTGACCCGGATCCTTAAGTGCGAAGTAGAAATGACTAGTTACCTTACTTCTAACAACCCGATAGAGGTAAAAAACCTTAAACTATCCAGTTTTTAAACTCTTCAATGACACCAGATCAGAGAGTTGCTCTAATAAAGCCTACCTCATAGGCATAGATGACCGTAAGAGACCGGATAAGAGTTTGCCTAGGAACTTAGAAGGCAGATCAGCCCGAGTCAGTAGAAATCCATGAGAATATATATGAATAGACCCGTGAGGATAAAAAGAGTTAGAAATAACAAAAGCAGCAGTATGAAGTGTAAGTAGAGTGCCATAGCCAAAACCTACAACAAGGATAGAGATTATGGATTTGGGAAGCAGAAGTAAGATACAGAGGTAGATAGAGATAGAGAAATAGAGACAGATAAGATATAACGAAATCTATAGTAATATGAATTAGAGATGTGAGTTAAGTAATAAAGGATGATACTAAAACTAGTAGTAAAGATGAGTGTTGTAAGATACCATTCCTTCTCAAAAGAATTCCTTCGAGTTGATCCAATATTTTCCTGAACCACATCGTAGTAGTAGCAAGTTCCCTCGAGTATGAAGGACCGTTATAAGACAAAGAAGTAAGAAAGTTAAGGACGATCGTGCAATCTTCAAATAGATGTTGAACGCCATAAAGGTATAGAAACTTTAGATTTTAAAAACTCAGACCTATAGTCAAATAAGACGAGTGGTGACCGAAACAGTAGTTAGTTGCCCTAACTAAGGAATCCGATAAGATAAAGCCCGACCTACCCAGATCCCTACTCTTTCGAGATACAAGTTAAGGGAGTTATCCTGATAGAGTCTACCTCATACCCATCCTATATGAGCAATAGGCTCCATCAGGACATTGAGAACTAGAACAAGGATGAAGAAGTTCCCCGAGATATAAAGAAAAGACTAATGGGATTTAAGTAGTTCCTATCAGTATGAGTAAAGGCGATCATAAGAAAACTGATGTAAGTACATTTTAGGAGATGAAAAGGCCTTGAGAGGTAGATTACCTATAAGAATAACCAAGGGCAATTTTAAGAATGAAACAAGGAAACCCTAGAACAGTGCAACAATCAAGGTGATTCAGAGTAAGGCTTATTAAGACTAGTATGAGTCTAGGAACAGATCAAATGCTATAGAACCCACGAATAAGTTGAACTAACAGAGATTTATTGTAAAGAATAAGGATAGGCTTATGAAATTGTAAGAAATTTAAGAAAGTAATAAGTGTATCAGTATGGACAATAGTATAAAGAGAACACATTAAGGTTTATAAGAAGAACAAGAGGTTGAGATTTAAGAAACAAATAGAGAAATGACTCGTAGTTAGTCTTAATTAATAACGAATATAGTAAGGAAATAGAACTTGGGAATGATATAAGAATCGTGATAAGTAATAAGGGAATTTAGTATATTTTTCTAAGGAAGTGATATAGTAAAGAATTGATAATAATTATGGAACCCTAGAGCATAGTAAAGAAAAGAACTTGTGAAGGAGAGTAATGATAAGTTTAGGCAAATCACAGAATGCTTATGGTATTGAATAGAAAAAGGATTTAAGGAAGAATGAAATGAATGGACCAAAGATTTAAAAGAAGATGATCTTGGGGGTCGAAGTAAATAAAGTTTTCAAGGGAACAAAGTAATAAGGAGTCGAGAGACTAAGATTAAGAAGGAACCTTCAAGAAATCAGAGAGATTAGAGGAACAAAGATTATAGAAAATCATTTATGGGAAAAGTAAGTGAGTAAAATGTGAAGTACTAGAATGAGGAATGAGCCATCATAGCAAAATGAGTCTCATAAAGAGGATAGCAAAATGATTACAGTAGTATCCAAAGGAATAGTGTAGTAACATGAAGTTAAGTAACAAAAGAGTAAGTTAGAAAATTTTTAGCTGTAAACCAGTATAAGAAAAGACATCAGATAGACACGGAAGCTCTAGATAAGGGCATGTATCATCAAGGTACCGAGAGTTTGAGATTAGGTCCCACCCTCCCAACCCTCGAATAATACCGATAACAAATGGAACGGAAGTGCAACCTTGAGATACTCCAAAAGCAAATAACAAGAGTAGTGATAAAAGACTGAAACGTATGACCCTTAAGGACAACATCAAAACAGAATAACAAGAAAAGAAAAGATTCCGAGTAATAGATAAAAAAGGGAAATCACTAGATAAAGTAACAAGAGGGGAAGTAGTAACTAAGTATGTGATAAGAAGGTAAATGATAATATTAAGGATAACTACGGACATATGAGATTCAATGTCCTTCAAAGTAAAGAAAGAAGATATGACCTCTAGTAGATGCAAATAGAGAATGAAACAGAAAAGTAAATCAACAAGATGATTGATACCAGCATGAAAAGTAAGATATAGACCAAAGATAAAACATAGATCAAGTAAGCTCTTAGTAAAATAAAGAAAGGATGAAAAGAATACTAAGAAAGAGTTAGAGTGGAATTGCGTAAAGTACCCAGCCCTAGCTTAAGGAGACCAAACCACTACATGTTTGAGATGTTTTAACCACGGGTTATGGGTGGTTTGGTAGGTTTATATATTATAGGGACGGAAAAATAAGTTAGATCAATGATGTAATTCACGGAGATCAAGTGAGGCTTTTGGAAAGACGGGAATGAAGTTGTTAGGTTATGATAGAATAGTACTCAAAAGATGGCAAAGACTTTAAGAAATCGAGATCGGAGGATATGATAAGTACGTAAAGAGGAAATCCAGGTAAAATGACAGAAAAGGGATCAAGAAAAATTTAAAGACTATTGAAGGTTGTAAGGGAATCTAAAGAGTTGATGGTTGAATAGTGAGAACTAACGTTAAGGACAAGTTGGATAATGGAATAGAGGGACATCAACTATAGATATAAGTATTAGAAACCCTCGGTGAAAAGACAAGGTACTCGATATTAAGGATTTACTCAAGTTAAAGAATCATGGGACATGAGTGAAAGTCTATTAGGAAGGAATATTAGAGATAATGAGTATAAGGTTCAGCAAAAGAACAAAAGGACGGTAGTCAAAAGTACTCAGCAGAAGTATTACAGAATAAGGACTTAATAAGGGAAAAAGGAAGCTCTAGTAGTCAGCAGCGGTTAAAGACAAAGAGATGAGTGTAGAAGTATCTTTGGAAATTTGCAAAGAAATAAAACCACAAGTCAGACGCCAAGAGGATTTGAGGACGAATCTTATTTAAGGAGGGGAGAATTTGTAACGACCGGTAGTTATTACTACTACCTATCACGATATTATTATGTACGGGACAAAGGAACGTAAAATAAATCATGTTGGGATTCAAATACAACTATGGGAATACTTTGGGAATGATCGGTGAATTGCTCGAAGTCCTGAGAATGTACTGTACAATGTGCCCCTTTTATACTACTTATAGTATTTGGGGCATAACGTTTTCATACGAACTCATATTTTTACAAATTTTATATCGTTGAAATGCTTAGACCGAGACCTACAACTTTCGCGTTAAATATTTTTCCAAATTCAGACCAGAACCAGGTCAAAATTTAAAATCAAAATCTGGATGAATAGTAACTTCGGGCCCAAATGCAAAAATCCCAAACTTTCTCCATTTTTCTACACTCTTCTATAAATTTCCAAATATCTAAAAGTTCCAACTATATAAATGCAACACTATTTACAAATTCCAAATTTTGGAAACAAAAAAGAGAAGGAAAACCGTGAGAAAAGAGGAGGGAAAAGAAGAAAGAAGAATGAGAGATGAAGAAGAAGAAGAAGAAGAAGAAGAAGAAGAAGGAGAAAAGAAGAAGAAGAAAGGGAAGAAAAGAAACAAAGAAGAAGCCTAGAAATCCTTGGGGGATGAAGAAATCAAGAGAAAAGAGGTGAGAATCCATGACCCATTTTTGAAGTTTTAAAGTTTTAGTAAATTGATACCCATATTGTGTTGAGGACTTGATTTTGATATGATAGCATACATGTTAATTATTTAAACAATGGAAAGTTAATGAATTCTAGTTTGTGAACTTTTGGGTAAAACTTGGTAGAATGTATATAATAGATAAAGAATTAATGTGATGATGAATTGATGGTTTAGGTGATGAAAATTAAGTGTAAAGATGATGTTTTGTATGTTGGGTTTTGGTTTGGAAGTGTTGGAAATGAGTAGAGATTGAATAAGTTGGGTTTTGGATGAGTTAGAGAAGCAAACCAGATTCTGGAAAACGCAGGGGCGTTGCGACGCATGAGGAGTTTCGCGTCGCGATGCAAGATGAAGAAGATGACCATACTAATGGGCGCTGTGCATCGCGACGTGCGGTCCTTCTTGCGTCGCGAAGCAAGGCCAGAATGATACCCAATCAGTTTTAAGTCCCTAGTTTCATCCTAACACGTTAGAAACCACTTTTAGAGACTCGTATCAATTTATTTTCATGTCCTACATCAAATGATGACCATTACAAGTCTTAAGTATATGATTTTCGAGTAAATCTTTAAGTATCAAAGTTGACCGAATATGATGATTCTAACCAAGTTCCGACCATAGGTTATCCGCATGAATCACAATTCCTTTCGATCAAGGAATCCGGTGCCAGCTAAGTTCAGAAACAGTGAGTGGACACTTTCACTTTTACTTGATTTCCAGTTCATATTTTTTCAGACTTACATTTTACGCTTTAGGGCGTTAGAAACTTTCCTTTTTAGTTATTTTTATATATAGTTGTGATTCGAGAAAGGAAATGATTTTCAGGAATCAGTATTTACAGATTTATGTTTTAAAGTATGATTTTCATATTTTTCGGGGCATGAGGTAAAAACTCACCCCAGTATGTAACTTGAAATACAGATGGAATTGACGGATACAGAGAGCATGTGCACATGTTGAGGACTGAGGGTGGTAGCATAGATCCGCACCCCCAGCTCCAGTTTGTGGCTTGGGGGACGACGATACGTAACGCCCCAAGACCATCAGTTTCTGAGACAGTAGTGGTATGCTTTGGGGGACGGCGATACGTAATGTCCCAAAGTCATAGATTTGCATTACTAGCTCCAGTTAGGCGTATGGGGGGACAAGCGATAGTAACGCCCTCTTACGTCCAGGTTTTCAGACAGAGATACAGATTTCAGAAAAATTTTCTGTTTTCGGATTTCAGGTTTTCAGAACACAGTTTTCAGAATTCAAAAATAAACAGAGTTTCAAAGACAGATTTCAGAAAGATGAAGCTTTCGAAAACAGAGTTTTCATATAAAGATGTTTTGAAAATAAGATTTTAAACTAAAAGATTTTTAACAGTCTTCAGTTTTTTGTCCACTCACTTAGATCGTATGACGATCTAACCCCCCATCCAGTTTTATCTGTATTGTAGGGACTCCATGATGACAAGATCGGGAGGATGGATACTGATGCAGTCACCAGGGTTGGAGTCCACCAGCATTAAGTCAAAAAGCATAAGGGTCCAGTCCAAAGTCAAGAAGTTATTTGCATATGTTAGTGTTATACTAGTATGTATATACAATCATTGAAAAGAGTTGTAAGAAAATGATAATGTGAATTTTTTTTTAGTTATTAAAAGTAAAAAGTAATTTTATCGCCCAGTCGAGTTATGGTCTGCATGTATGACATTGCATTCGAATAGTTTAGAATACAGTCAGATAGTCAGAGGCTTAAAGGGTTAGCATATCTATCCCCTGCTGGTAACATCTTCCAGATCGGGGATGTTACAACAGATTAGATTTGCTCAAACTAGAAATTCTAGGATATTTTTGATGTGCTACAAATGTAATGGATGTGTTTTGGGAGTTGGCACAATTGTCGAAAGTATTTCCGACTTGAAATAAGCGAAAACGGCCAAAAACGGCATTTCCGAGTGGATTTTGAGTCAACCGGATGACGGCTATCCAAACAATGAGTCCGTCACTGTTTGGGCAGCCCATGAAATTTCCCGACACCATTGGAGTTGACTTGGGCAGTTTCCATAAGTGTCGGATAGTCGATTTGGTCAAAAATACGTTTTAGGCAATTTTACGGAAAAATGATTTTTGTAAAAGTTTCGCGAGTTTTCAACTTTTTTATGTCAATATTTGTTATTGAATAAATAGGTTTAGGTGAACTATGAATAAATTATTCATATTAGATATTGAATAATTTATTCGGTATTTTGAAAAAGTTTTAAAATACGATTTCTCTCGGACCCGCGCTTCCGCTGCGCTTCATCGCCCAAAACCCCAACAATAATATTATATCTGATAACGTTTCTGGCAAAACCCATTCAGATTGATCACCAAAAGGATTGATAGTTTTAGTATATGCAACACGAATGGTGATTGTTGTGTACATCTTACTACAAATACTAGAGTGTTTGATTCTAGCAGTCGCACATAAACTCAATGCGTGTGCACACAAACGTCGCTCTAAATCAAACTTTCTGCAGATACACGTCTTCTTCCTTATGTTGACAATTTCAATTTTGCCTCCATCATAGACCTTAAACTCATAACGATCAGCTGGTGATACAGACATTCGATTTGATTTCACTATACGTTTCTATACATTTACATGTGCCCACAGGGTCAACGAAGTTACATTCTTTTCTGCTGATTCTCTCCTATAAAAAATCCATCTCTGAAGAGTCATCCTGATATAGTTAAATAAATTAAGCACCGGAAGTGCTCAAATCTCTTTAAGAAAGACATTCATACTTTCAGCAATATTTATTGTCATCATGTTATATCTTCTGCTTGAAAAATCTATTGTTGCCTATCTATTGCACTTTACAGACTCTTCTAAATACTTTGCTTTGTCTACATTAATTTGCCAAAGCTTTTGAAGTTTCGCATAAAGTCTTAAAGTCTATATGACTTGGCAGCAACAAAGTAGGTCATCATAAAATTGTCCATATCATGTGATCTCATCATGAACCTAGCTTTAAGGTTCATAGACAAGTGGTGGATACAAAACCCGTGTCGATCAGAAATGAAAACTATATCCGCCCATCTCTATGCAACCGCGGAATTTGGTCATAAACCAAATCCATGACTAATCATTTTCGGAGTCCATAATATCAAATACCAAGGGATATATCTGGTTATTTCCATCCTTGGCAGTAGCAACAAACAGTGATCCCCACCCCCATTTCGACCCCACCAAATATTGAGCCTATAGCATCTAACTCTAAAAAATAAATCCACCCTTGTATTCATCGCTGCCATTATCTAATTTTTTGCCCATGACCTTTCATTGTAGAAAGTTAGAGATATTTATTCCATTCTAAACTTAGGAGAATATGAAGAAACTTCGAAAAATGGGTTAGCCTTGTAGTGAGAATAAATGGGGAATCCCGATTTTATAGATATTTTTTAAAACTTCAAAGATTCGAAGAATACTCCGGAGATCCGAATCACAATTTTGGAGATTCAAAGTATTGAATAAAAAATTTAAAATCTTCTAGGATCTGAAGTTTTGACTTCCGATTTTCGAGTTTTATATCAATTTCGATGTGTACTTCGAAGATCCAGATTCTCCAAAGTACAGTTCAGAGACTGTGATTGAAAATATAAATGAAAAATATTATGGCTCATTTTAATAAAAATCTTTTTTCTTTGATTAGTTTTATAAATTTCTCATCCATTTAAGTTAATTCTAGTTATCATAAAAAGGAAATTATGAACTAATCATCTACAGTAAGATGGAAAATTTCACTCAATCAATTAGCTGACTGCCGGACTCGAGGAGAGAAAAATGTTAGAAAAATAAATTTGTTAGGCTTTTGTAAGAACACATTTTTGACATGAAAATCCTACCACCTGGCACGATCAAGGTACATTAAACTTACTGCAGATTAAAAGGATTTATATATTTTCATCTACTGTCATTATTTAATAATAATGTTATCTGTGTAATTTTGTTCATCTAAGAAATGATGTATGTAATTTTATAATACTTCAAATAGACCCGTGTGGCCTCTAAGACTGTCCTTCTTTCTTAATTAATAATATATTTATTTAAACATTGCACCAACTTCACCCAACGTTAATCTAAATTAAATTTTTAGATGTAGAATTTTTGCCAAAAATTTTAATTGGTTTGGTTGTCAATGTTAGAAATTGAGTTGAATACTCTTTGTATTTCAATTTGAATATCATTACAGTGTAACAACTTTTATATAGGTGATATAAGAAAACAGAAATAGTAAAGGAAAATCTAAATATGTATACAAATTATGGAAATCGTAAATTTCCTATAATAGGAAGAGATATTGTAATTTCCATTTTAACAATATATCCTTAACACCCCTCAAACTCAAGCTGGTGGAAGAGAAGCAAGATTAAGTTTGGAAACCAACTTGCGAAAGCACCCTGGACGCGGAGGTTTGTGTTGGATAATTATGACCCATATCATCACTATTTGTACAGATCATGGTGTTCACTACAAAAATTATACCCTTTAGCGTCGAAATAAATCGACGCCAAAAACCATATTTTCGACGCAAAATAGTTTTAGCGTCGAAATAATCAGACGCCAAAAGTGGACGCTGAAATGTCGACGAGAATAACTTTTCGCGTCGAATTAAAAAATTGCGACGCTAAAGACTGTATTTGGCGTCCAATATTTTTCGACGCTAAATTAAATTTTCTGACGCTATAGGTTATATTGGGCGACGAAATAAGTCGACGCTAAAAGTTAGACTTTTAGCGTCGAAAGTTTTCGACGCTAGAGTATATTAAAAAAAGTAATATCTGATTTTCTTGTTACTATTAGCGTCGACATGTTCGACGCCAAAATAAATATTTTGGCGTCGACTGTGTCGACGCTAATTGTTAAAAAAATTTGTTTTTTTAAAAAATTATTAATTTACTTCTTTTTAGTCTAAAATAATTGATTTAATATTTAATTTAATTGAAAAAAATTTCTGATTAATAACAGAATTACGAAATATTATAATAATTATTATATTCAATTTTTTTTTAGAAAAAAAACATATTATATTAAAACTATTTGTTCAAAATGTTTATACAAAACCAAATATAAAATTTATTGCTGCTGTGATGGAGGGACGCTCGAGCCCGATGCACCCTGACTGATTGAGGCCTCCAACATCTGACGGAAAACCATCATTTGCTGTTGGAGATCCTCCATCCTCTTCTCGTGGTCCACCTTGACCTGTTTTAGCTCGTCCTTAGTCTGTTGTAGCTCGTCTCGGGTGGTGGCTAGCTCGTCTCGGGTGGTGGCATTTTCCGAATTAACAGTACTGCATGCAGATGACGTCGGCTTCTTACGAGTGCCAAGGCCAACGTTGTAAGCTGTCTGATTCTTGAAAACCAATTGCGACAACTGCTCATCTGGTATCGGGTCGGACCATGTCTCCTGAGTTTGATGTTGGAGTTCCATCATTTCATTCTGTTTCAAAAAATAAGTTAATATTAGAATTTGAGAAAAAAATTAATATATATAATATTAATTATTTTATTTTAAAAACTGAAACTTACATAGCAGCGTTCGGCTTCTTCATTTATCCATTTGTTTCTCTCATTGTAATGCGTCACACGGAAAAAATCTGGAAATGATTGCACTTCACCTGTGTTACTCTGTTATAAACAGAAAATAAATTCAATATTATTCCACATTAGTTAAACCAATGAACTGTTAAATTTTACGTTATGATATATTTACCTCAGAATGTTCGGCACGATGTTGGATAAATGGCTTCGAACCTCCACGGTGGTTAAAACGCAAGTGACTTCAATTTTCCGCATTTGCGTGACATTTATCCTGCATTTACCAACAATGCAAGTACCGAAAACAAAGACAATTATAAATTTCCGTTTATTTCAAAATTTACCTCGTGTTTTTTTGTAGACCAAAGCTCACATAAGAATGTCCAGTCTTGCTCCTCTATAAAATCAGGCTTGTGTTGTGGAGCATTGTGTTGTGGAGCATCTGAAGGTCCATGTTCGTCGAATATTGGTTTCAGGACTTTTGTCCTATAATCTTTATAACTTTTCCCCATGTGGTAGTCAATATATTGTTGGACATTCACTTTGGTCAGATCGAAGGCGAACCACTCCTACATGAATAGCAACCGAGTAAAAATCAGTATAAAATATAAATGTTAACTAACAAACAATATCGAAAACTTACATGTAGTTAAGAGAATAGCTGGTTGATTTTCGTCTCCCACGGTATCTTTCTCCAAGAAACGTAGTTTTTGGGAGCTTCATATCGAGCTACAGCTCCTATGGCTGTATTAAACGCTGAATTATGTTGTCCGACTTGACTGTGTCCATCATCTGATATCTCAATCCGGATACGGCCGTGAGTCTTAACGTACTTAGACAACCCCAGGCCACGGGTGCGTCCTCGACCCTTCGCTGTACTGGACTCACCTGTGCTAGCAGAGGCTCCACCAGGGCCGGTGGTCTTTGCTGATGTAGATGGAGTCGCATTAGCCCGTCTGCGATTGCCCGGTGCCATCTGCAAAAACACAAAAAGTTTCATACCCCACCAGGGCCAGTTGTCCTTGCTTATTTTTTCGACGCTAATTGTTGTTATTTTTCGCGTCGAATAAACTATTTTGACGCTATATGTCCAATTTTTAGCATCGACATAAATTTATACGCTAAAGATCAGAGGATTGTCGGTGGAATCTTCCTAAACCTTTAGCGACGCTACTTAGTCGACGCTAAATGTATAGATTTTGGCGTCGACAAATATATGTGACGCTAAAAGTATAACATTTAGCGCAAAAAATTATTGGAATAGTAAAATAAGTTAGCGTCGAATATATTTCGATGCTATAAGTGTACTTTTAGCGTCGATACTTTTTTTTGACGAAAAAAATTGAATATTTGGCGTCGAATATTGGTTTCGTTGCTAAAATCTTGATATTTGGCGTCGAATATTATTTACGACGCTAAAAGTGATTTTTAGCGTTGAAAATTATTTCGACGCTAAATTATTGGATGCTAAAAGCCATAATTCTTGTAGTGGTTGCTGTACAAATTAACTATGTGACAAAGGAAATTGTTCTTTTATCATTTGTAATTAGATTACCAAGATGTATAAATGATAAAAGGTCCTTATGATTAGTTCTGGATTGAGATGATATGAGACAGTATCAATTCACGAAGGTTTAATCATTAAATATCCCTAGTCGTAGTATTATCGAGATTGGACATCGATAATACGGAATAGACTGGTATTACACTTGTGCGCGTTGTGGGAGCATAACAACATAGTTCTCATATATTTGGGTATTGGATACTCATGCAAGTGTAATATGAGGTTGTGTTTACCGATGGTACGGAAACAGCTTCGCTCTGGATAAACCCCTCGGAATTCCATTGGTAGTATGACTATGTGTCTATGGAAGTCCGAATCAGGGTAGGTGTATTTGGTCTTAACCTGAGACTTGCACCGCTAATAATTGCGACAATCAATATACTTTGGTTTTGGTCATCCAGGGCTTTAACCGGTTCTGTGTACGCCTCTTCTGGGTATATTGAGAATCGTAGTGTATTGGGTGTGATGTCAAGATGGAAGTATCACTCCAGTCATAGTGGAGATGATGATCACGTAGGATACGGAACTAGTGCTCTTATGTACTGCAGTCATCGGGATAATATGACAAGGTCATGATTATCCGATTATAGAGACTAGTTACTAGAGATCCGATATGTGCTTCGTACGGGGCAGACACAATTCCAGCCCCAGGCCTTGCACGTGACATCCGATACTGGATCGTAATACGCAATACTACGTATACTACGCCTGATAAAGATTACATATTCCTTTAAGAATATTTCTGGAGAATTGGGTAGGCACGGTGCTTTGCTAGAAGCCCACCATGTCTTGTAGATAGGTAAAAACGTAGTACGAGGTACGTACATGTTCGGATAGTCCGACGACCGGATTTCCTGCCAACATATCTGGGGATCTCATGGGTCGCTTCCCGAAGATTCACCGATGACGTATGACTCACACTTAATTAATCTGAGATTAATTATTAGAGAGAGAAAATTAATCTAGGATTAATTACGGAGATATTTTATCTGGGATAAAATATTATTTAAAGAGAGAGAACGATTAATTTGGAATTAATCGATAAAATAAATATTCGATATATTATACGAAATTAGATTTCGACGCGGAATTAAAATTGGATTTTAATTCGGGCAAACGAGTTAATTTAGAATTAATTCGTTAGCGATGTGAATAGTAATTTTGCTAGGCATAATTATTTAATTAAATTTGATTTAATTACGTCGCAACGGAAAATTCGTTAATTCGGAATTAGCGAACTCGAGCCCGAGAGTGTTTGCGGGCCACTCACATTTCGAATTTAAGTGCGGCCCACAAGTCACATCAAGCGTCACATCATTAGTCATTCTTGTGATATAAGTCACATCACTTTGAGTGATGTGATGGTTGTCACTTGTGATTGATGGTGGTGGTTGGAAGGCTTAAATGCCTTGTACAATTTTTGGAAAATGAATTAAGTATTTGATTTTTGAAATCAAACACAACCAACAACCAACTCATCACTCTTCTCTCTTCTCCCTCTCCATTCGACCTTGGGCCATTTTCTGCTCTCTCAAATTCTCTCAAAGCCGAGAGTCTAAAGGAAAAAAAAAAGGAAGGATTTGTGGCAAGTTTTTCCTAGTGCTAGCACACTAAAGAGTCATCCAAAGGTGATAGGGAAACAAAACCTTGAGCATGGAATCTCAAAACAAAAGCTTGGAGCTTGGAACACTCAAATGGGGCATGACCGAAAACTTTGAGCATAAATTTTGGGGTTGGCCGAGAGCTTCCATGGAGGAGGAAAAGTTTTGTTGTTCCTCGCATCGCAAATCCGATCATTGTAAGTATGATTTCGCTATACTTCTTTATTGTATTCACATATTTTCATTGCTTGAATGGCCTTGGGACTATAGTAGAAACCCAACAATGGTATCAGAGCCTTGTTTAAGCATGAAATTGGAATTAGGGTAAAATTACGTAAAATTGATTTGAGCATGTTTGGATGAAATTGATTGTTGGAATATGCTTGAATGATGATAACATAGTGTTATGCATGATCAATTTGATGAAAATTGAATTGGATCAACTTTTCCCTAATTAGTTGGCTTGGCCGAAACTTATGCTTACCCTAATGTCATGGTGATTTTGTTTTTTGAATCATTGGATGAGTTTGAAATTCTTGGGAAATGTTGATTTGAGATTTAATTGGATTTAATTTGGAATTGGACATTAAATCCCCATAATTGCCGTGACTTAGAAGCATGGAAAATGATATGATTTTTGATTCAATGATGTTGGACATGTGTTGATGATGACAAGCATAATTAATTGTGTAAATTGGTGTTTTGGAAATATTAATTTGGTTAATTAATTATGGCTATACACTTTAGGTTAATTAAATTGTGAAATTTGGAATTTTGTAATTTAATTAATTGGGCTTATTTTGGAATTGGGCTTGTAAAGTTGTATTTGGGCTTAATGGGCTTGGTTGGGCCAAGTTTGATTTAGGTTAATTGGTTGGATCCAATTGGGACTAAAACCATTTCCATAAAGTCCAAATATGATTAAATGGACCTTTAATTTTATTTGGGCCTAATGGGCCTAAATTGGTTTCTTGACAAATAAGGGTGATTCCTTAATTGGGCTTTGGTATTTGGGTTTGACCCATATTGACCAAAGTCCATGCCTTAAGAAATTAATTGAAAGCCCATTGGACTTTAATTAATTGACATTGGATGTTAATTGGGCTTTAAGACCCGTAACGATTAGATTTAGAATCTAAGTCGTAAAGGCACATTAAAAAGTGTAATTATTTAATTTAGAATTAAATATAGAATTAGTATTAAATACAAATTAGATTGGATTTAATATTGTAGTTTAATATAATTCAAGAATTCGTACTTTGAGTACTTATTCTTAAACGAGTCGGACTCGCGTAAAATCAAATAGTTGTTTGAACATTGGATGGTCATTAATTTAGATTAATTAATTGAATAGATTGATTGATAACATGCTTTGTGTGAATACATGGATGCGATGTATGAATAATGTATATCGGATGGATATTAGATGGGTGAGGGCAATTTTGGAAATTATTGTAATAAATTTAGAATTTATTAATTGGGCCTGTGTGTCCAGCCTATTACCTCTTGACTCTTTGTATTTCTCTTCTCACCTATTCCCCTCAATGTAAATGAGGTTTCTTTAGAAGTGTTATGTAATCGGGTAGAAGTTATATTTGTACTAGCGGGAGAGAGGAAAGGGAGAGATTTGTTCTAGGAACAATGTGTTAAGTATCCATCCGCATATCATTATTAAATTTATTTACGCGCCTTATTATGCTTTTAGAATGCATGCTTAAGGGTGTATGATGAGACCTAACAAAGATAATTAATTGGTTGCCAATTACGCGAAAAAACCCTAAAACATATTAAGCGTTTTTCCTTCCATTGAGTGATTCTTACTCAAGATCCAAGATTGGCACTGGTTTGTTGGCTAAAGTCAAGGCCTTTGTCCATCGCGGATGTGTTTGAATCATAAGGCTTTGTTCCATATCAGTGTCTTGTCCAAGTTAAAATTTGTTGGCCAAAGTCAAGATCACTTCTTGTCCATCGACATCGATTACGAAGCTTTCCAAGGTCAATGGGTTCCGCTTAACTGGGATCATTAAGTTTGTTGTGCCAAAGCCAAAGCTTAGTTGATTCAGAGGAAAAAGGTTATGGAATATATTGGATATATTGGCATATATAAGATATATGTTTCGGACTTGGATGTCCACCTACTGGATCTAGGCATTGGATGAGATCCAATTGATCTTAGAGATCTACCTAGTTAAATATCATACAATTTTTTGGCCAAAGTCAAGGTTGTGTGTTATTTAACGAGATCCTAGCCCACTAGGAAACAAGGTTTCCCGAGTACTCAACAGAGGGTTAGCCGAAAAATAGTGGGAGGCAAGTATTAAATTTGTAAATTTGTTTAGTTACTTGCCAATACGCGCTCATTTAAAATTTTTCGTCAATACAAAATATATTAGTTGAACTAATATTTAAATCGTTGTTTTAATAAAACAGTTGGACTGTATTCAAACTACTTCAAATAATAGTTGATTATATAACTGGATTATAGTAATCAACATATTTGAATTTAACCAATCAAATTATAGTTGATTATATAGTTAGACTATAGTAATCATTATATTAAATGGTACCTGAAATCGTTGATTGGATAGTTGGACTATAGCAATCAAGATAATTGAATGATTAGTGTTTAAAACATAATCCTAGGAGAAAATGTCTTTAAACGGCTTTAATTTTCAAATTGGGAATAAAACCTCAGGATAGTCCTGGGAACTGAGAAGTTATTCTATTTGATAGAACAACCTCTTGGGCCTAAGCCCGGAGTTGAGCAAATAGTAGAACATGATATTCAGAATATTCATGTGATGATAACTTTAGTGCTCAATCCTTTATGCTTACCGCAATGACACTTTAATTCCGTCGTCAGAATTAAGGATTAGATTCTTGTACCATGATGATGAAATTAAAGATCTTCATAGATCTATTTTTAGATCTTAGAAGTACTAATTGCATAAGAAGCTCTTCCGCTCGTGTATGTCAGAGGGTACATCTGTCGAGCACTTGGTGTCATAGATGATTGCTGACATCGATCAGCTAGGTTAGCTGGGCATTACCTACAGGGCCGAGACTACCAAAGATTTGATCTTATAGTCTCTACCCGAAAGCTGGGGCAGGTTCGTTATGAACCAAGAGTAAACTCTTGGAGAGTTGATGGCTATGCTCAAGGAAGCAAAGCCAGAGCTTCTAATAGGGGCAAATGCAAAATCATCACAGTCTTCTGGGAAGACAAATGACATATCCCAAGATGTCTACCGAAACTGTGGCAAATGGGGTCACTGAAGCGTGACTGCCATATGGACAAGGCAGACATGAAGGAAGTGAAGACGGTGCAAGGCTCCGGCTTCAAGTATGTTTGTCATAAACATGTTCGCTATTAGTTTCAAAATTGGATTTTGATACTAAATGTGGTACATAAATATGTACTGGTGTGCACAATCTGCTGATAAGCAGGAGACTGACTTCAGTTGAGATTTATATGCGAGTCGGAAACGGGACGAGAGTCGCTGTTTTAACCGTAGATACCTAAGTTTAGGAACTACCCTTCGGGTGTGTACTTAAATTAGGAAACTGTTACAATGTAACTAGTTTGACTAGAAACATTATCTCTATATCAGGGTTTAACCCGTTGCGGGTACACCTTTATATTCTAGAACACTAAAGTGTTTTATTTTATAAAGATGATATTGAGATAAACACATTAGATGTGAATAAAAATATTTATATTTTGAATATAAATAAATCTCAAACGTATAACGTGACAAACAAATAGCTCAAACTGAATTAATCAGTTGAGACTTATGAGTGGCATTGTTGTCTGGGACACATTAAACAAGACTCGTATATCCACACTTTCGAAGAGTGGGTACTAAGACAGATTTGATTCCATTCAAATAATGTCTACGAATTTAGTTTAATAAACAAAGTGCCTATAACACCTTTTACTTGGTAAAACTGCAAGTGCCACCGATCTGTTAGCCCTCGTTCATAGTGACGTAAGTGGGCCCATGTCTAGCTAGGCTAGAGGTGGATATGAACACTTCGTAACCTTTACGGATGTGGCATCGCGTTATGGTTATGTGTTTCTTTTGAAACACGAATCGGAAACTTTTAGAGTTTCGACACGAAGTAGACAAACAGATCGGCCATAGTATTAAAACCGTCACGGTTAGACCGTGGTGGAAAAAAATTAAGCAATAAGTTTCTCAAATACTTGAAAGAGTATAGTATTCTTTCAATATGGACTCCTCTCGGAACACCTCCATTGAGCGATGTGTCCAAATGGAGAAATCGAATTTTGTTAGACATGATAAGGTTAATCATGAGTCGCTCCGAGCTACCATTTCCTTCAAGGGATACACATTAAACAGTGCAAAACTTATTTTGAATAAGGTTCCATAAAAAAAAATCTGTTTGACAGACTTCATATTAGATATGAACAGGAAAGAAACTGGGTTTTCTCATTCCTGGAGATTTGGGAATGCTAGGCATAAGTTTGGATGATACCAAATTAGAACCCAAATTTGTATAAGTGCCTATTTGTAGGTTATCCTAAGGTAACCAAAGTATAGTACTTATACAACACACAAGAGAACAATGTAATTGTTGCTCACCATGCGGTTTTCCTAAGAGGAATACCTATATGCAGTGGTAAGTGGGAGGAAAGTAAAACTCGATGAAAATCGAAGTAATACTGTTCCAGGCACCGATTCCTTAATGGAACATAAATAGTTCATCAGGGATGAAACTATACCAATAATCTTCAAATACACAAGAATCGCGTTACTCGGAGAGAGTCAGAAAACAACCTGGGAGGTATGGGTTTCTGATCTCACCTCGTAAAGATGTCAATCTTGTTGGGGAATACGAACTGACTACGTATGAGGAAGTGATACAAGGTATCGACTCCCTATTATGGAAAATTGTCATGATGTCCGAAATGGATTCCATGTATACCAACTAAGTTTGGATACTAGTTGATGTACCAGAAGGCATTGTGCCTATTGGTACTATATAAGTCTTCAAGGAAAACATACATGGATGGCAACATACCAACGTACAAAGCTAAGTTTGTAGCGAAAAGGTATCGTTATCAACATTGTGTTGATTACGATGAAACCTTTTACCCGTTGCCATGGTTAAATCCATTTGGATAATGCTTGCTGATGCTGCATGTTTCATTTATGAAATATGACAACTGAACATCAAAATCGCTTTCCTTAAATGGAAACCTTTTAGAGGATGTTTACAACATCCTGGCAGTTTTGTCGTACCAAAATGAGCAAACAAGGTTTGCAAGTTAATTCGATCCATTTATGGATTGAAGTAAGCATTGCGTTCTTGGAACTATCGTTTTGATGTAATCATAATGGTATATGATTTAATTCAAAACGAAAATTGATTCTTGTGTATATAAGAAGGTTAGTGGGAGCGCACTGACAGTGAAAGTCCTAAATAATGATAATATGTCATTTCTTGGAAATGATATTCCCATAATACAATCGGTGAAAGCTTGGCTTTCATAAAAAAAAATTCTCCGTATAATTCTTGGGAGAGACAACCTTTATTCTAGGAATAAAGATCTACTGGGATAGATCTAAAAGTTGTTGGCACTCTCCGAGAACTCATACATTGAAATAAATGTACATGACCTGGTGTCTCATATGCTTTGAGCATATGGAGTCACAATCAGGCCAATCTAAGTGATAGTCACTAGATTGATGTTAAGAACATCCTTTAGTATCTTAGACGAACTAAGGATGTTGTCTTATACTATGGAGAAAGAGAACTTGAGGTGACTGGATTCACCGTTGCAAGTTTCCTAACCGATAATAACGACTATAAGTCGCAACAAAGGTACTATATAGTTTGAATAATGGAACAGTGAGCTGGAAATCTTCCAAGCAAGATACTGTTGCCGAATAAACAACAAAAGTGGAATATTGCTGCAGCTGAGGCAGCAATAGAAGCCATTTGGATCTTAATAATCCTAATCAGATTAGAAATAGTTCTGTTAGCAGCTGAGATAGGCTACAGCACAGGCTAAAGAATTAATGGTCTCATCAACGATCCAGATAGATACTTCAATCATTTCATCTGATTCGTTCGGATTATACATCATGGCGATGTGATGATCGAATAAATCACATCAGATGATAACTTTTCAAATCCGTTGACGAAAGCCTTTCCTCAGTAGAAGTTTGAGCGAACCGTACATAGTTCAAGTGTAGGACACTTGAGTGATTGGCTATAGGCCAAGTGGGATATTGTTGGACAATTATGACCCATAGCATCACTATTTGTACAGATCATGGTGTTGTTGTACAAATTAACTATGTGACAAAGGAAATTGCTCTTTTATCATTTGTAATTAGATTACCAAGATGTATAAATGATAAAAGGTCCTGATGATTAGTTTCAGATTGAGATGATATGAGACAGTATCAATCCATGAAGGTTTAATCATTAAATATCCCTAGTCGTAGTATTATCGAGATTGGACATCGATAATGCAGAATAGACTAGTATTACACTTGTGCGCGTTGTGGGAGCATAACAGCATAGTTCTCATATATTTGGGTATTGGTTACTCAAGCAAGTGTAATATGAGGTTGTGTTTACCGATGGTACGGAAACAGCTTCGCTCTGGATAGACCCCTCGGAATTCCATTGGTAGTATGACTATGTGTCTATGGAAGTCCGAATCAGGGTAGGTGTATTTGGTCTTAACCTGAGACTTGCACCGCTAATACTTGCGATAATCAATATGCTTTGGTTTTGGTCATCCAGGGCTTTAACCGGTTCTGTGTACGCCTCTTCTGGGTATATTGAGAATCGTAGTGTATTGGGTGTGATGTCAAGATGGAAGTATCACTCTAGTCATTGTGGAGATGATGATCACGTAGGATACGGAACTGGTGCTCTTATGTACTGTAGTCATCGGGATAATATGACAAGGTCATGATTATCCGATTATAGAGACTAGTTACCAGAGATTCGATATGTGCTCCGTACGGGGCAGACACAATTCCAGCCCCAGGCCTTGCACGTGACATCCGATACTGGATCGTAATACGCAATACTACGTATATTACGCCTGATAAAGATTACATATTCCTTTAAGAATATTTCTGGAGAATTGGGTAGGCACGGTGCTTTGCTAGAAGCCAACCATGTCTTGTAAATAGGTAAAAACGTAGTACTAGGTACTTACGTGTTCGGATAGTCCGACGACCGGATTTACTGCCAACATATCTGGGGATCTCATGGGTCGCTTCCCGAAGATTCACCGATGACGTATGACTCGCACTTAATTAATCTGGGATTAATTATTAGCGAGAGAAAATTAATCTAGGATTAATTACAGAGATATTTTAACTGGGATAAAATATTATTTAAAGAGAGAGAACGATTAATTTGAAATTAATCGATAAAATAATATATTCGATATATTATACGAAATTAGATTTCGACGCGTAATTAAAATTGGATTTTAATTCGGGCAAACGAGTTAATTTAGAATTAATTCGTTAGTGACGTGAATAATAATTTTACTAGGCATAATTATTTAATTAATTTTATTTAATTACGTCGCAACGGAAAATTCGTTAATTCAGAATTAGTGAACTCGAGCTCGGGAGTGTTTGCGGGCCTACTCGCATTTCGAATTTAAGTGCGGCCCACAAGTCACATCAAGCGTCACATCATTAGTCTTTCTTGTGATATAAGTCACATCACTTTGAGTGATGTGATGGTTGTCACTTGTGATTGATGGTGGTGGTTGGAAGGCTTAAATGCCTTGTATAATTTTTTTGGGAAATGAATTAAGTATTTGGTTTTGAAATCAAACACACCAACAACCAACTCATCACTCTTCTCTCTTCTCCCTCTCCATTCGGCCTTGGGCCATTTTCTTCTCTCTCAAAATTCTCTCAAAGCCGAGAGACACAAGGAAAAAAAAGGAAGGATTTGTGGCAAGTTTTTCCTAGTGCTAGCACACTAAAGAGTCATCCAAAGGTGATAGGGAAACAAACCCTTGAGCATGGAATCTCAAAACAAAAGCTTGGAGCTTGGAGCACTCAAATGGGGCATGACCGAAAACTTGGAGCATAAATTTTGGGGTTGGCCAAGAGCTTCCATGGAAGAGGAAAAGTTTTGTTGTTCCTCGCATTGCAAATCCGATCATTGTAAGTATGATTCCGCCATACTTCTTTATTGTATTCACATATTTTCATTGCTTGAATGGCCTTGGGACTATAGTAGAAACCCAACAGTTTGGTAAACAGATCAGCACGTTGATCTGCAGAAGGAATTTCACAAAGTTGAACATTTCCTAGACTGATATGGTGACGATAAAATGACAACCAGTTTCGATGTGTTTCGTGCATTCATGATAGACATCATTATGCGCTATATAAATAGCACTTTTTTTGTCACAGTAGAGATGAGTAGCATGAGAATGAGGAAAACTCATGTCACTGAGAAGCCAGCGTAGCCAAAGGATTTCTTAATTAGTATCAGCAATTGTACGATATTCAGATTCAGTACTGGAGCAAGAAACCACCAATTGTTTCTTGCTACGCCAAGAAATAAGGGAGTCGCCTAAGAAGAGGCACAAACCAGTTATGGACAGTCGATCAGTGGGATCATCGGCCAAACTTGTAGGGGTTTTAGGGGCTAAATCCGGTAACGCAGCGGAAGCACGGGAAAATCAAATTTTCCGATTTCAAAATTTTTTCTCGGATTAATTAAATAAACATATTTATTTAATATTCCAATAATCAAATTATGAAATAAAATTCAATAAATCATATTTAAGTGAATTTACCGAATTGCCCTTACACTTGTAGTTTTGTCTATTTTAGTCTGAAATTGATCTAATCAATTTTGAATGATTCTAAATCATTTCTAAGATGAAATTAGCATGTTCAAAATATCAAAACACCAAAGCAAACAACCGAATCCCCCCAAATTTCAACTCTTGGCCGAATGCACCACCTTGGTGCCAAAGGTGTGCACTTTGTCATTTCATGCATCAAAACACATCAAGATGTAATCCAATGAACATGAAACTTTATATGCATCATATACACATCCAAATCACACATATATGAAAATCCCCAAATTGGGAATGGGCATGAACCCTAATTTTTCAATTTCTTCAAATTGGACAAATTAGAACAAATTGGTTAAATCAATTACTTTAATCATGTTTCTTCCATCCAATCAAAGTCTCAACACAATGAAACAACTCAAGAAAATCTAGGTCATCTAAGAGTGGGTCAACAACTCTAGATTAGCAACAAGGTTTCCAAAACCACAAAAGAACACTTATTACTACAATAGCCATAAGCTTCCTTCATCACACATGCTCTACACTTTCATCAAAACTTCCATCATCAAAAACAAAAGAATAAAGAATAAATAACCTAAGAACATCATATGTTAAAGCCTAGATCCTAAGGAACATTTTCCTTTCTAATAGTAAGTTGGAAAAACTTACTAAAAATCAAGCTTTCTTTGGTTTCTTCTTTTTCTTCTCACAAGCTTCCTTTGTTTCCATTAATGGAGTTTTCTTTAAAGTGTATTAGGTTAGATACCAAATGAAATGAAAAACAATATATACTTGCATCACAAAGGCCTTGGCCGAATTTGGCAAAGTCATATACAAGAAATATTAATTTCAATTTCATTTGAATTTCATTAAATCAACTTGATAAATATCTTAATAACACTTTATAGATATTTATATTAAGTCAACAAATGCAACTAAGAAAAATATAACTCTTATATTTAAGTGTATTGGCCGAAATTAAAGAAATAAAGGAAAAAGATATTTTTATTTTTCAAACAATTTGAACAAATATCTTAAGAAATCAAAATCAATTTGACAACCATTTCCTTTAATGTAAAGTCAACAATTGCAACTTATAATCACTTCTTAACTTTATCATTTGGTGATATATTTATATTTTAATTATATTAATCATTTAACAATTAAATAATTAAATAATTAATTAAATACAAATATATCAAATATATGTATTATATTTACTTTAAATATCTCAAATACATATATTGATGATATATGTCAAATACCTTTATTTGACTATTTATTAATGTGTATTTAATAATATCATATATTAAATACAAATACACATTAATTAGGAAATGACGGTTCGGCCTTTCGCATGTATTTTTCGTTTAACGATTAAATGATTTATAAATAATCATCATTATTCATAAATGTTGCTCTAGTGCTCTACGAGTATGTTTCATTATTGAGACTCTCTAGATTCATGTATATCCGTCACGAAATCCAATTTCATGTCCATAATCTATCCACCCGTAGATTATGACGATCACAGATAAACTAGCTGAATCATACAGGTCGAGGTCATTGCATACGTATAATCCCTTCGTCACAGGTATCCAGATAATCCCAGAGATATAGATGTGAACGTCAAATCTCTATAGGTATTATCTCGTCGACGTATCTATTAGCAATCTCTAAATAACACTCGGAACTTACTTCCGATGTATACTGTGGCCACAGATTTAACAGACTGCTAAATATATATGGACTACCTATGCTCTGTACACAGAACTGACGGATCCTATCTTGACACACACAGGATATCCTGAGGATCGATCCACACCCAACGAACAGGCGGAGGTCTGATCTAAATAGATCGGTGACGTGACTGCCATCTAAGTGTGGAGGATGTCTCATACATCCACAGTGGTGTCTCAAGTCGAAGGACCACTATGCTACTCAACCCGAGAAGATTCTTATTGACGTTGGTGTACCATCCATTAAGAATCTTCGGTGAGCCATTCAGTGTTTATCCACTATAAACACCTACACGTCTATACGAGTCTCCATAGACTCATGGTTCATTAGGATAAACCATCGGACCAAGTCTCGATATACGACATGTACTGGTCTCAACGGATTTGACTAACCGACCCGTGTTAGCAAATCTTGACCAGGAACTATGTTTGATAATAATCATATCGCAGTGACACTTCCCAATGTCAATTACAAACTAACTTTGTAACTGTGTACTGCATTATATATTATCGGGCCTTTGTCTAATATATACATATCACTAAACCACATTTAGTTTCAATCTAATCGTAATCAGATCGAATAAGTATATAAGAACAAGAGGTGCAACCATAAATAAGTAATATTATGGAATAATGGGATGTTCGTATTCATGAATCATACATAAATACGGTCCGGATTGGCGCTCTGAGCACCAACCCCAACAATTTCTCCCACTTGCTCTAGTGCCAATCCACGGTATCATACACACGTCTCAATGTGCATCGTATGCACATGGCCCTCAAAAGCTCACCCAGTACTTAAGAGTTAGGCAACAAAAACAAGTCCGCTATGACATATTGAGTTTGTCAAACAAACTCCATCGTTTCCCATAGTCAACATCATTCATATTTTGTAGAATATAAATTATACATTAATATGAAATGGATGCTACATCAGTATTGTGCTATAGCTACTGAGTTGTCCAAGTATTTAGGGATCAAATCCAAAATACTATGTGGACAACCGCAAGCACAATAACAATTCAAAACTTCTATTTTATAAGGTCACTATGCAACTTCATAAGTCAATACTTCACAAGTTGCATTTATTCCACTATAAAAGTAGAATCCTTCGTGACACTCCCACTGCATCTTTTGTGACTCTTTATGACGTAGACTGTCTAACGTCATAATTAGTCTCAAAACTAATATGACCCTAATGGTTGCAGACTGTATTCTCCATGAATTAGAAACTCGTTCTTAATATCTCAAAGATCACAAAGAACGTGTTTCAAGATCCATCATATGGTCTATATGATATCAAAATAACTCGTAACAATTACGATTAAATCAATATCTACAATCGCACATTATAAAGTATTTATTATGTCATCATCAAATGATACATAAGATTGATTAGACAACTAATCAATATCTCTTTCGAAAAAGGAATCATCATTTACGAAAGATGAATACTTTATATAAGACACACAATAACTGTCCAACAGTTATACTAACTGTCCAACAGTTATACTAACTGTCATACAGATAGCCTAGTTATGTCCTTTATTAGATCATATCTAATGTACGAATAATAGGAGTATCTCACAAGTCTCTTGGTTTTATATCTTATATAAAACTTTATATCGTATATAACAGAGACTACTCCCACTGTTTTCACGGAGAAAAGAAGACTTAGGTAAATCTTTTACCTCACAAACATCTCATTATTACTATAATAATGACAATGTCATTAAGATATATAACACTAGAAAGTAATATGTACGCTCCCACTAACCCTTTTATCACATATGTATTCTATATACTTTGACAAGATCAGACAATCTGACGATATCAAAAATAGAGAACACATATTTCCGGAAGGCTTATCTGAGTCTACAATAGGCTCTATAAGCTAGCACACTAAACTGCAATCTCAGCAGAACACAAACTCTAGGGCCATTTCAGAATGAACTCTTCAAATAAGCAAATCACAACTGATCTCTTATCTTAATAAGTCATCCAAAAATGCCACTTTGCATTCTTTAGCTAAAATATACAGTTTATTATCAACATTAACCAATATATCTTTAATTGTTCATTTAGTGTGACTAGAGATAAGTTTTCTCAGAATCTACAATAGATTGCTGAGTATAACTTTTCTCACTGTCATACTGTAAAGGTCAAACAAAGTAAGCTCACAATGTTTTCGCTGCGCAAACAATTAGCACATTTCATGAACTAATTCATAATGAAAGCTTAATCAAGTTCAAAACTTGATCGTAGTAAGCTATGAACAATCTTGGATCTATGGTTCAATGGTGAACTTCCAGAATCGATATCAAATATCGCTTCCATTATAAGTTATAGGATAATTTTTCTTCAATAAGAAAACAACGGAACCATTAAGTATCAAATACTCGTGAATGATTCTGTTATCCTATTGGACTTGCACGGAAGATGTATAAGGGTTGTTTCATCTTATTAATTACGTAGTTCCATTTATAATTTATCATTCTCACATTTGACTTCAATAAGTCAAGTCTTTTTCTACAATAGTTAACATCTGATGTTACACACCAAGTAATAAAACGATTTTATTACTTAGAATCGTAGGAAAGATATTCTATTAAAAAGAATACAATATTCTATTAAATAGAATAAACGATAAACTTTTACTTATACCTCCAAGGTGTAAGTAATTTCCATTATATAACTATTATATAAAAGAAACATTCAAATCTTAAACTTTTCAAGATTCGGATTTTCTACCTATACATATCATATATGTAACTGTAGAAATTAATGGAACATTAATTAAAGAGATGAATTAGTGTTACTGGAGTATAACCCCAAGAGTATTGAAACTAATTCGGTAACATTCAATATCAAACGAATCAAATCATATAAGATTCAATTGCTCCCACTACTCAATTCCATCAAGATGGAATCGTGGAAGAATAATATTGAATATGAATTATATTCACTGAATAACCTTAGAACTAATTGCTTTAAATTCATATGTTTGATCGTATCAAAGATCTTTGAACAGTTCAAAGACATGTAATGAATTTTAAGGATCAAGTTTTCAAAATTCTTCAGATTGAATATATTTGAACAAGTCAAAAATGTTCAATCTACGTTTCATCAGAACAGATTGAAAGTTCTTGATACTTTCAAGACTTTCAATATGTGTTCCTTCAGAAACACATAACTAAGTTATGACAATTCATCAACTAAGTTACGAAATAAAGAAAACTACCTTAAGCAATTATTATTTATAAAACTACATACATCCAATGTATCAGTTAAATAAATTTGGTGGTCCAATGACAATCATTAGTTTTAAACGAGATCTTAATCACTTTCCTGAATACAATATTCATTAAATGGACAAGGATGTGTGGTGTGATCTAGTATAAAACCATCTTTTACCATACAGATTGAGCATCCAATACTTAAGTGATTAAATTCATAAAGCACCGTTCTAAATTATTTACTTTACCGAATAATTTTTCTTAATGTTTATCTCTACGTCAATGACACTACTAGTTATTATAAAATATGTAACAATTGTTTATAAAGAACAAGTGACTATCCAATAGTCGCAAGTTCCGATATCAAATATCAAAACAATCGTGAACCAATATTTCAAATAACTAGATGGGAGATCTGGTATCAAATACCTATAGTTGTAGTATTGTGAAAATCGATATTTTCTATACACAACTATACACATCTCCTTTCTTTAGCTTTACTATTTGCATTCAACTATTCACAACAATTGCAAATAATTGATTAGCAAATTGTGTCAGACACATTACCTCTAAAGGTAATTAAAGCTTTGAAATGTCATTACTAGATAAACAAAAAACTTAATAGGGCTTTCTTAATGCCAGTCAGGAATCTCGAGACATGAACTAATTCAAGTCAATTCTTATTGCATAAGAAACTATTGTCTCTAAGGTATTATATCCTAAAGGGGATATCTATCTAGATTATCTATCATGACTTAGAAACTAAGTCATTAACCATCTTTCCTTTTGAAGAAGAAAATCGGAACAACAGTTCCCGATGGTTTAGACTAATCTAATAATATCCTTGTCTATTAGTATCTAGAACCTATTCTAGAATAACTGCAACCAAGAGTCTAGTCTAGTCATAACATATTAAAATATGTGTGCAGTAAATAAAAGTTTAATTCTATCTACTATAGATAAGGAAACAAACAAGCGGCAATTTCCATAATAACATACACTGCCTAAGTTATGGAATATTTTAAACTTAGCAGTGCCTCCCACTATTTTTACGTAATGTCGTACCCCCCAAAAAGACGAGAATTCAATAATTAAATCGAATTCCATAATGGGAAGAGAGACCCCATGAATATATTTCGACTCACAGCAGAGGCACGGTCTCGCCGACGTATATTCACAGGTAGACAACTAATTGTCAATCACTTACTAGTGACTCCAAGATTCCGGTCCTGGCCGTTTCTCTTGTTGTCGCTGCGAAGGCAGGCCCACAAGGAGACGTACCAAGGTTAAACTTGTCAATGATAAACTCAAGTTACTTGCGTAACCCTGACAGCTAGGGCACGTTCAGGATTCCACTTTCGCTTGAATTTATCTAGTATCTAATATACATTCGGCATAAATAAATTTCTATCAGCTACATCCTCACAGCAGAGGCACGGTCTCGAGATGTAGTCAACGAAAAGATATTTATAAACCGTATTGACAAGACGGACCAAGAAAAAAGTATTCCAAATACTAGTTACTTTAAAACCTTATTAAGCGGGGATATTCCATTAAGTGTCATACACCCTAAATCTAATCAAATTAGATTATAACATGCATGTATAAAGTCAAGAAAACATGATTAAACATTGAATAAAACAAGCTAATCATTTATGGAGGCCTAGAATCAGACTCGCTCTGATACCATTTTGTAGGGGTTTTAAGGGCTAAATCCGGTAACGCAGCGAAGGAAGCACGGAAAATCAAATTTTCCGATTTCAAAATTTTTTCTCGGATTAATTAAATAAACATATTTATTTAATATTCCAATAATCAAATTATGAAATAAAATTCAATAAATCATATTTAAGTGAATTTACCGAATTGCTCTTACACTTGGTATTTTGTCTATTTTAGTCTGAAATTGATCTAATCAATTTGAATGATTCTAAATCATTTATAAGATGAACTTAGCATGTTCAAAATATCAAAACACCAAAAGCACAACAGAATCCCCAAATTTCCAACTCTTGGCCGAATGCACACCTTGGTGCCAAAGTGTGCACTTTGTCATTTCATGCATCAAAACACATCAAGATGTAATCCAATGAACATGAAACTTTATATGCATCATATACACATCCAAATGCACAACATATATGAAAATCCCCAAATTTGGAATTGGTCATGAACCCTAATTTTTCAATTTCTTCAAATTGGACAAATTAGACCAAATTGGTTAAATCAATTACTTTAATCATGTTTCTTCCATCCAATCAAAGTCTCAACACAAATGAAACAACTCAAGATCAAATCTAGGTCATCTAAGAGTGGGTCAACACCTCTAGATTAGCAACAAGGTTTCCAAAACCACAAAAGAACACTTATTACTACAATAGCCATAAGCGTCCTTCATCACACATGCTCTACACTTTCATCAAAACTTCCATCATCAAAAACACAAAGAATAAAGAAATAAATAACCTAAGAACATCATATGTTAAAGCCTAGATCCTAAGGAACATTTTCCTTTCTAATAGTAAGTTGGAAAAACTTACTAAAAATCAAGCTTTCTTTGGTTTTTTCTTTCTTTCTCACAAGCTTCCTTTGTTTCCATTAATGGAATTTTCTTTAAAGTGTATTAGGTTAGATACCAAATGAAATGAAAAACAATATATACTTGCATCACAAAGGCCTTGGCCGAATTTGGCAAAGGCATATACAAGAAATATTAATTTCAATTTCATTTGAATTTCATTAAATCAACTTGATAAAATATCTTAATAACACTTTATAGATATTTATATTAAGTCAACAAATGCAACTAAGAAAAATATAACTCTTATATTTAAGTGTATTGGCCGAAATTATAAAGAAATAAAGGAAAAAGATATTTTTATTTTTCAAACAATTTGAACAAATATCTTAAGAAGTCAAAATCAATTTGACAACCATTTCCTTTAATGTATAAGTCAACAATTGCAACTTATAATCACTTCCTAACTTTATCATTTGGTGATATATTTATATTTTAATTATACTAATCATTTAACAATTAAATAATTAAATAATTAATTAAATACAAATATATCAAATATATGTATTATATTTACTTTAAATATCTCAAATACATATATTGATGATATATGTCAAATACCTTTATTTGACTATTTATTAATGTGTATTTAATAATATCATATATTAAATACAAATACACATTAATTAGGAAATGACGGTTCGGCCCTTTCGCATGTATTTTTCGTTTAACGATTAAACGATTTATAAATAATCATCATTATTCATAAATGTTGCTCTAGTGCTCTACGAGTATGTTTTCATTATTGAGACTCTCTAGATTCATGTATATCCGTCACGAAATCCAATTTCATGTCCATAATCTATCCACCCGTAGATTATGACGATCACAGATAAACTAGCTGAATCATACAGGTCGAGGTCATTGCATACGTATAATCCCTCCGTCACAGGTATCCAGATAATCCCAGAGATATAGATGTGAACGTCAAATCTCTATAGGTATTATCTCGTCGACGTATCTATTAGCAATCTCTAAATAACACTCGGAACTTACTTCCGATGTGTATACTGTGGCCACAGATTTAACAGACTGCTAAATATATATGGACTACCTATGCTCTGTACACAGAACTGACGGATCCTATCTTGACACACACAGGATATCCTGAGGATCGATCCACACCCAACGAACAGGCGGAGGTCTGATCTAAATAGATCGGTGACGTGACTGCCATCTAAGTGTGGAGGATGTCTCATACATCCACAGTGGTGTCTCAAGTCGAAGGACCATTGTGCTACTCAACCCGAGAAGATTCTTATTGACGTTGGTGTACCATCCATTAAGAATCTTCGGTGAGCCGTTCAGTGTTTATCCACTATAAACACCTACACGTCTATACGAGTCTCCATAGACTCATGGTTCATTAGGATAAACCATCAGACCAAGTCTCGATATACGACATGTACTGGTCTCAACGGATTTGACTAACCGACCCGTGTTAGCAAATCTTGACCAGGAACTATGTTTGATAATAATCATATAGCAGTGACACTTCCCAATGTCAATTACAAACTAACTTTGTAACTGTGTACTGCATTATATATTATCGGGCCTTTGTCTAATATACATATCACTAAACCACATTTAGTTTCAATCTAATCGTAATCAGATCGAATACGTATATAAGAACAAGAGGTGCAACCATAAATAAGTAATATTATGGAATAAGGGGATGTTCGTATTCATGAATCATACATAAATACGGTCCGGATTGGCGCTCTGAGCACCAACCCCAACAAAACTAGCATCAGAGTAGGCACACAGCTCAATAGATGAAGTAGTGGAAAATAAAGACCATGAAATAACATTCCCTTGATGTAGCGGAGTAAATGATGAACAACATCATAGTGAGCAGAGATAAGGGCATACATAAACTCACTAACATCATGAACTGCGTAGGCAATATTAGGCCGATTAACTGTTAAATAAACCAAGATGCCAACAAGCTGATGATAAAGAGTAACATCAAAAGAAGGCTTGTTGAGATATTTTATATCGTATTGCAAGTGTATGTTGTCAAGTTTTAGTAAAGATGAGTTAAGAGTGTCGAACCCATAGGTATTGTGTTCACTCACACTAAGTACTACAATTGATGATCTTAAATTTAGAAGATAGATAATAAAGATTTAAATAAATAAATAAGATATAAAAATAATTAGATATGAGGAACTAATACGATAAAGATTCTAGAGTCTGATTTCACCTAGCTATCCCCTATGTATTTGTCATCCCAATTAATCTTTGTTCAGTTGTATTGTTTATAAGTCAAGAATCCTAAGTATTCACTCTGTCTCCAGTGCATCAGTGAAAATATTATCAATTACAGACTTCGATATCCCTATAAAAATCTAGTAATTAACAACTCATTAAGTCTTGTGATTCTATGTTCACAACTTCAAATGAACTATAAATTCTCCCGAATTCTATAAAAATCCTAGGTTATATCCTCTAGATCCTATTCAAAATCCCTCTCTCCCGAGCGATATATTCCAAACATGCATAATCTCAATTTGTGGCCAACAAACAAGAAGCATTAAACATAAAAGAATATAAATAAACTTAATAAAACTTCATCACAATATTGACAAATAATACAAAGGTTCAAGCATTAGTTACATCATTCTCCAGAATTAAAGAGTTAGTTCATGACTAAAGATAAAAATAATAAAAACAAGGTCATGAATCTAATGGAAATCATTAGAGTTCTAAGAAAAAAAACTAGAAGATAAAACTCGAATTGAATCTCTTCCTCATCGGTCTTCACCATCTTCGTCTCCTCTTGTCTCTCTTCAATCCTCCTCATTAGATCTCTATAAAAATAAGTGTTTTGTGTTTTGTGTTGTGTATTAGCCTCTCCTATAGGGTTTTGTACGAGCTTGTGTATTTATAATAAAGTTTTGGAGTCCTTGTGCATGTAAAACCCTAAAAATTAGTGTTTCTAGAGGTATGCGCAGCGCCGCGGCCCCAGAAGTTAGGCGTCGCGGCGTCAATCACTTTGTCTGGCGTGCTGTTTCTATATTTTTCGATTTTCACATTTTCTTCCGATGCGTCCGTAGGGTCCCAAAACAAGTCAATTTATCCCGAGATCCATGTTCCAATGCTTCTTACAAATAAAACATAAAAGAATCTACAAATACTTTAAATGATACAGAATCTAACAAAATAGTAAGCTAAGAATGCAGGAATAAATGGGTATAAACTGCACTTATCAAACACCCCCAAACTTAAGATTTTGCTAGTCCCGAGCAAAAGACAAAATAAAAACTAAATAAATAAACAAACAATAAATAAAAACATTAACAATACCACTTTCACAGGGATCACAATTGCATTTAGCGTATGCAACAAGCCTTTAAAACCTTAGGCGGCCCTAATGGACGAGTTATAGTCTCATGAGGGCTTACAGCGACGACACCCACAAATGTCATTCACAAACATGCAATCATGCAAAAATATAAAACAAATAAAAAGCAAATAAAATAATCCTGATAGTTACGCATAAAATTGTCCTCAAAGAATGCTACTAATGAAATCAAAGAACCTTTAAAGTATACAATGCAACTTAAATCCAAATTCTTGAATAAACCATCTAAGCCAGACTCACAGTGTGTGTGTGTAAAGGTTCATTCACAGCTCGACTCATAAGTAAGCCAACTCAATGATTTCGCTTCAAAAATTGAGATCTGATGGGTCAAACCAACCTACATATCTCAAAGGTATATTTGCCTATTATGTGCTCAATATGGTACGATTTTACTTTTTTTTTATTATATTATATTTTAATTTCTTTTCAACACACATACCTTTCAAGGTAGCGTTTCTCCTCATGGTGGTCCTAACATTCGCCCATGGGTAGTTTCACTTTTATCGGTTATAGGTGGTTTATTTTTCTTATCATACCATACATCATAACAATAACATATTGAGATAGACATCTAAGCAAATGGTCATTCATCGGCATATAATTTCTTCAACTAGTCACTTTGCCAACTACTTAAGTTCTTACTGCTGAAAACCTATTGTTAAGTGTTTATGAGTCTAACCTAGATCACTTACTGTAGGAATCAGATAAAAATCAATTGGGGCTTATAATTTCTAAGATTTTATCTAAAGCAAACAAAATTCATCATTAAACTTATGCTTTACTATCTAAGATTAAAAATAAAAAAAAATATTTTTTAAAATAGCAGGAACTATCGATACATGTACACACCCCCAAACTTAAAACTTGCATTGTCCTCAATGAAAGATAAACATAAAGAAATAAAATTAAGGAACAACACTACCGTGCATGGAATTGATCAGGCTCCTGCTGGTTAGAATTTGGTTGCGCGGGCTGTGTGTGGGTTGCGCTAACTCCTGTATAAATAACAAGCAAATAATAAACAAACAATAGAACACAATAAAAATTAAAAATAAAGAAAATAATAATAAAACAAATGTAAGGGTTGCCTCCCTACTAGCGCTAAGTTTAACGTCTTTAGCCAGACGTAACCACCCAAATGATTTTGGTGGCTTCTTCTTTTGTATCCACTGACTGCTTTGACATGAAAAAGATAGATTGGCGGACTGTGGCAGTTTATCCAAATATCCCTTGTTGTTTTTTGGTCATGGAGGATGCAATCTTCCAATCTGTGTTTCTAAAAACTTCATTATTGCCCCGATATTTTCCATGTGTGTCTCAGTATTGTTCAGCCTTGACTCATTCTTCTCAAACTTCGCTGCAGTATTAGCAACAAACATGCTCATAAAATATTCCAAGGAAGATTTCTGCTCAGCTCTTTGATAGTCGAAGCCAGATGAAGGTTGCAAGGCATTCTCTGTATTAGCATATGACAAGTTTGGATGATAACGGTTAGGCACAGGGTTGCCTCTATAGCTGTTGAAGTTTCGATTTTTCACATATTGGACTTGCTCAAAGCTCGGGTCTACTTTCAATAACAGCCTATTTGTAACAGTTGCTGATTCAATAGATGGTTGTACTCGTTGAATTGTTAGGGCTGCTACCTGAGTCGATAGGGTTGAAATCTGAGCTGTAAGTGCCACGAGAGGGTCCACTTCATATATTCCAGCCATTTTGGTCACTGTAGTGCGTTCACTTGGCCATTGAAAATGGTTAATGACCATTTCTTATAAGAAATTATAGGCGTCCTCAGATGATTTCTTGAATAGAGCTTCCCCAATACTGCATCAACCACAGTCCTATTCGAACCATTCAGCCCATTGTAGAACAACTGATCTGGAACCTTGAATTGGTAAAATTAAAATAAACTTGGAAAAATGATTTTAGGTTTTAGCCATAGACTCAATAGCTCACGATCTCACATTGGGGTAAATGTCTCTTAGGAAGATTTCCTTACAAGATAGGAATATACCTGTCGGGTGAGGGTAGCCATAATTGGAACTTAATTTTAATGAATTCATGTAACTTGGATCGGTGGTAAACACACATGTAACACAAGCGCACGTATCGCTCAAGTAGTATAAAATGTATCGATCCTACGAGGACTTAATACCTAGGCTATCAATTTATGAATCTAAATGTTTACAAGTATCTAATAGATTGATTGTTGATTGGATGGTAATTTTTATCTAAAATAAGTAAATAAAACCGTGCGAAAGTAAATTTAAGGAAAATTTAATATTATAAAAATATCTAGGGTTGTGAATCTTTCCAATATCTTTTAAAGATGAAGTGATTTTCTCATGTTTGTGCAATATATCGGTTTATTAACCTGGAACACGAAAATATGTAAAAATCTTTTCCGATGGTCAGATGCAAACACCCAAAGTAACCCAATTAACTATATTCCTATGTTAACCAAGTTACCTGAATTCATTAAGATTAAGTTCCAATTATGACTACCATCGTCCGACAGGTATAATCTTATCCTGTAAGGAAATCTACCTAAGAGACATTTACCCCAAGGTGAGATCGTGAGCTATTGAGTCTATGGCTAAAACCTAAAATCCATTTTCCAAGTTCATTTTAAGTTTACCAAATCAATCTTATTAGTGGCCAGTTAACAAGAAGCATTAAGACTAAGGCTAAATAAATAAACCAATATACTACCCAAAACATAAAATAACCAACTTATAAACCGATGATATTGGAATTCATCACAACCCTAGATATGATATTTAGTTACAACACATATCTAGGATTATTAAGATCTTAAATAAAGAAAATAACATAAAATAAAACTTGAATATAAAAAGGTAAAATAAATAATAAAATAAAATGCTGGGGTTAGAGGATCCACTTTTATTACTTGTAATATAGATATCTCCCTTATTATAATATATAAATTACATGACATTATCAATCAACCATATAGGCGGTATCCTGATTAAGTTAGATTTTTGATTAATTCCAACCGACCATAAAGGCGGTATCCAATTAAGTCAGGTTAAAATCAATTTAATTAAGTCCAACCGACCATAAATGCGGTATCCCACTAAGTTAGGTTTTAAGATAGTTTATATATTATAACTAAGGGAGAGTAATCTAAATTATAATAATAAAAGCTTTACCTTTCACCCCAGTAGAGAGGAGTTACCTCATTATATTTTAAAGTAAAATAAAGAAAGATATATTGTTTAAAATAAAAATTAAATACAAGAAAATTGTAAATAAACAACCAGATACAATCTTCTTAGTATTCTTAAGGAAATCCCCAGAAGAATGTATGAAAATTTCAAATGAATTCGGCATCAATTTATAGGTAAATTTTGCCCTCGCACGTCGCAACGCGTCGTTGATTCTTGACACGTGTACGCGGCTTTGACGAGATGATGACACATGGCTGCCGGTAGAATTATTGGCTCGACATCATGATGCATAAAGGCTTGCACGTCGCGACACTAACGTCATGCTGACGTAAGTAATGACGCGCATCGACAGATCAATAATTGTGATGACGTCTTGATGACGTAATGATGACACATGTGCTGACGTATGTGATGATGTGGCGATGATGCGTGTCGGCAGATCAATAATTATGCTGACGTCATGATGACAAGTGTCAGCAGAACAGTCACTGAGGCGCGTCGCGACGCAGAGAACTTGGGCGTCGTGACGCGTAAAATTACATTTTTACCATTTTGTCCGTTTTTCACTGTTTTAGCCCTGATTTGCTTCCATTGAATCATGAAATCTTATTTATCTATAAAATAACACAAAAAACATCACAATATTCACAAAACCCGAGAACTATACAAAATATTAAGTAAAAGGGGTGGTAAATATGGATATATTTTCCGCTTAACACACCCCAAACCTAATATTTTTCTAGTCCTCGAGAAAAACAACAAAATTAAATACAATAAACACCTTTAAAATAAAAATAAACTAAGCCACTTTCGTAGGGATCACAGTTGCATTTATCATATGCAACAAGCCTTTAAACCCCTAGGTGTCCCTAGTGGATGAGTTGTAGTCTTGTGAGGGCTTACAGTGACGATACCCACAAACGTCAATCAAATGTAAAATCAAACACACAAAATAAGTTAGTGACTAAACAAGAGAAAATCTTATCCAAGTTAATAATTGTTTTCTTTCTTTCTAAATTACCAAATAAGTAAATTCTCTGATTATTTTTACCATTCTCCATATTCACAACCAACAAGGTATTAATAAAATCATTGCTCCCACAATATTCATAAGTGTAGTTGAAAAGAGAGTAATATTTTTGTCCTAAAGTTATATCAGAATTCACACATTTTTTTGGCAATGAAATTTTTTTTAACATCTTCAATCCATGTAGCGAGCTTTGGGCCAGTGACTCCTAAGCCAGTTGGCTGTAGGGAACTAGGTGTTAAGACACCCATACAGACTTAATTACTTGGATCTCAGATGTTTAAAGGTTATACTATTTTTTTTAAACATCTTTAATCCATGTAGCGAGCTTTGGGCCAGTGACTCCCAAGCTAGTTGGCTTTAGGGCACTAGGTGTTAAAATATCCTTACAGACTTAATTACTCGGATCTCAAATGTTAAAAGTTATACCGTCTGACACGAACAATTTCTGCTTACTGAGGCAAGATGTCGGGTTACTAAGTAGAAACTTTTTATTAATATATATAATTTTTTTTTATTATTCCATCGTTTTTTATATGCTTCCTCCAATTAAACCAGAGCACTAAATATTACAAACTTTTCACTTACAACTCATGGCCATATGTTACCATACATGTTGATAATACCTGTCAACTGAGCATATGAAGATCCAATTGAGTCAGTATTATGGAGAATTCATGAATTTTAATAATTCAAAAGGAAATAAACAAAAATTAACTTGTTACGAAATATGTTGAGATACGTCTTAGAAGTGGAAATTCCTTACACAGCTATCTCAAACATAATTCCACCTGGTTGGTCAAATTAAAAAAAATAAAAATCACAATTTTTTTAATTTTCTTTTTTAAATTTTTGACTAAAAATCAAGCTAAAATAAACGCACAACGAAAAATAAAAATAAGATCCTAGTCAGCAATTCCCCTCCCCCAAACCTAGTTGAGACATTGTCCCCAATGTCTAAAAAGAAAAAAGAAGAGTTTAGAAGATAGTATATGGTTAGCATGAAATTAAAAAGACAACTAAATGTTAAGATCTAGATTTATCCGACGTTTCTTACCATGATCATTATCGGACCAGTTTATCTTGGAAATGATATGGTCAATTTGTGGTTCAACGGCTAAAAGTTGGTCAATTAAATCATGGGTTGTTCTGGTAGTGAAGAGGATATCTTTTACAGGTTTTGAAAGGAACCCATTTCTCTGGGCATCATCAAGAAACACACAAAGAAAGTCATAAAATTCATCAACATTAAACAGTCGAATTGATTTCTGGTGTATGTTCAAGTTCGCCCAAGATAGTACTGTAACAATTTCCTCCATCGTGCCCAAGCCACCTGGCAAAGCAATAAAAGCATCACCATGGTTATTCATTTCAACAAGTCGTTCAGACATACCTGGCATAATGCATTCATCTTCGTTTGATGGTCCGATAAGATTCGCCTCTGCCAAAGGTTTTGGGATGATTCCCAAAACATGACTACCTTCTTCCTGTACGGCCCTTGAAACGTACCCCATTAGTCCAAGATTCCCACCGCTATATACTAAGTGCATATTCCTCTCAGCTATGACTCGACCCAATTCCTGTGCTGCCACAGCGAATTCTGGTTTGGAACCAGAACTAGTACCGTAAAATACACAGATATTTACAACTTGTCTTCATTGGCATTTTGGAGCCTTTGGTGATTACTTTGAATGATTGCACATCAACGGCAAGGAGGTAGTTCAACATTATCATCTTCCAATAGTAGTAGTCGGTTCCGATGTGAAATAGAGGTCTATTTGTCGAAAACCCTTCGGCAAGATTCATTGACGTGTTGTTTGTGGTTCTCATGATCTATTCTCGGACGATTAGGTCTTTGTTGAGAATACCCGCTCTGATACTAATTGAAATTACCTACAAACAATAATAAATAACAACTATACCCAAGAGATGTGGTGAATTGGGTAATAAAAAAGTTAATGCGAAATTATAAATCTTGTCAATTTTACGCTTTCAAGCTTTACCAACAGTTATAAATCACACTATTGATTTGAAGTAAAATTACACAATTTAAAAGATAAAGGAAGAGAGATACAACACCGAGTTTATAGTGGTTCGGCCAAATCACTTGCCTACGTCCTGTCTCTCTTCAAGCACGCTTGAAGGTTCCACCAGTTTCAACAAGCTTACAACTAAGAGATTTTTCAGCAAGGCTTCTCTTAAACCTTTTTCACAAATTCCACCATTGAGATCATAACTCACACAAGGGATTTCAACATAAGTATTTTATAAGATATGGTTTTGTGTTTACAACACTATTTGAGGACTCACTAAGAAAAAATAAAGATTGAAGAGTGAGTGGGTTGCTCAAATATATCTAAGCTAACTAAGATAAAAATAAAGATTTATGTATGAGCTTATGAAATGATGAGAATGAATTGATTAAGAAAATTTATGTTTCTCACTGGTTTTGCTTTCAAGAAAAATGTTTGAAGGTGTTATTCTCCGAGCAAAAATGAATTTGGGGCATATATATAGTAAAATAGAAGTTTGCCCCATCAGTTCTGTCTGAGACCGGTATGACAGTCTGACACCCAATGACTATATTATCGTTTAAAAATATATGTTACACCGGTATGAAACTGGTATGCATGCCGGTTTGAGTCTTGCCGATTTCGGTAATAATGTAAATCCAAAGACTAACCGGTATGGACACCGTATGTACACCGGTATGGTGTATGATGGTTCCACTAGGCGGTTTGCAATTCTCAGCATGACCGGTAAACTAGACTGATATGGGACCAGTAAGATTCTTGTTGGTTCCAGTAGTTGTGCAAAACAGAGCATGGCCACCAGTATGCCGGTTTAGGAGACCAGTATGTCGGTCTCACCGATAAAAATGCAGGTTTTGAATGTTTAAGGAATTTCGCACATGACCTTAATGCTGAAAGTGCATGTCTTGTGAGCTTAGATACATAAATAAACAACTCACTTTACAAAGAGAGACCTAAACTAAGACCAAACAAGATTTCTTCGTTTGAGGCTCGTCTTTCACATCCGCTGCTTTTTATCAGTGAAGCGCTTCGACATCTTTTTATAATATCTCGCCCTTCAAGTGATGGATGAACTTTTCTCAATTATTTTTTGGATAATTTTAAACTTTCGCTTCTGTTGGAAAACGTAATTTTATCAAAAAAAAAAAAAATAAAAAAATAAAAGTAGAAAGATGCATCAATTGCATTTTGAGGTTTTGTAAGGAAATGATTGGTGTATGTGTTTAGAGCTTTGAGAAATATAATAAGACAATAAGATGTTGACAAAAAGAGAACATCACAATAAGAAACTTGTGATTAAATCTTTACCGCAGAATTCTTGTTTCTTATCAAATGAAACACCATTCATTTTGGCATTTTCCACATAGAAATAGAACTTATATTTCAAGAACAATGATGTGTCCACCAAAAATAACACAAAAATTAACATAAAATCATTAAGAGATAAATAATATCTAATTAGAAGATAAATAATTTTACTTGTCTATTTTTTATGCTAACTTTTGTGGATATCATTTTTGTGCTTTTGTGTTATAAATAAGTAATTTTTGTAATTATGGTTCAAGATGGTGTTATCCATTTATCCACATAGGTTAAGTATGAGATTAATTTGTGGTTTACTAACTCTTGAGAACCATCTCCTTATATGTCAGTTTTTAATGATGAGTTCTATCTATAAATATATAAGAAATAGTATTAGAGACAACACCATGAGAGAGCTCTCTCCAAGTTGCAATCATGCAGCACATGATGATGTTGGTATTATAATATTCGGCCGGAAGTAGTTGGATTAGTAAAAAATTTAGCATGTATAGTAATTATTAATCATTGAACACTCTCTCCTTATAAGTTGATTTTTAACTCATTTTTGATATGAAGTGTGGCACAATCAAAGAAAATTAGACTTACTTATTGATTAAAATGATATTTATATTTACATCCAATAATGTAATTTATGAACTTTGCTCATCTACGTTAAATTATTGAACATAATATTAATTTCTTCACTCAAAATCACTAACAGAATCAGCTTATGTAATTGTTCAGTAGAAATTGATATATTTTTTACAATATTAAATTACTGTAAAGTGATCAAACGGTCATTAAAAAAAAGGCAAAATATGTCAAAAACCGGATAAGTCGGTAATAAATATATCATTATAAAACTATTGATCTCTCTCCCTCACACAAAACAAATCCCTCATCACTCTCACGATCTCTGTCTCTCTCACACAAATCAGTCATCATTCTCACACAGTAAAGAGCAATCCAAATTTGTGCCCTAAAATTGCCGGACGTCGACGCCGTTTAACCGATTCTGCTTCTTTGACGTTTGTCTCATCACTTTCACTCTCACTCTCACGATCTCTCTTTCTCACACAACATGAAAATATGCGTTTAGCCTAAGGTTCTGACCCTATGCGGAATTACAAACAATAAATATGACAAGTCCTGATTACTGTAACTATGGAACAGAAACAGGTAGTTAACAAATCAACCAACAATAATAAAATCCACAATGTTAATTCAATGCAAAATATAAATTACGGAAAATAAAACAATCACACAAAATCAACACAATAATTTTGGTGACGAAGTGGAAAATTCTTGCGAGTAAAAAACCACTCCGGGTATAGGCTACCACCCGAATCCACTATATAGAGAAAAACTTACAGCGATGGTCAAGACCTATGGTGGCAACTCCACCGACTCAAGTACCTCAATACTACAAGAACTCAAGGCAACTCCTCAAGCCCGCGAGCCACGGTTTTCTTCAGAACCTCTGAAGTCTCTGAGTAGATTGTATCACCTCTGACGTCGGAACTCCGACTACCAAACTTCCTCCTAAAGAACTCTAAAGGATTAGGGAATTTGAGTTAAGTTGTGTTGTAGGTTTAACAAAGATTGGAACTCACCATTAATGAAGAAGACAAGAATATAGAAAGTCTTCAATGGTGGAATTAAATAATGTTGAAAGCTTTGAAGGATTTTGGCTCAAAGGATTTGTGTTTCAACCGAAGAGGAATGGCGGCTACAAGTTATATTTATAGATAGGGTGAAAATTTAGGGTTTTGTAGGCCAAAAATGTGTTAAGATCGCAGTCGCGTTCGAACGCATACTAGAACGCTCCACGAACGCGCCCTTTCTATGAAGACTTGTTCAAACTCCAATCGAACGCACAACGAACGGATGCTCTCTGGAATGACCCCGTTCGAACTCAACAAGAATGTGACTTGAACGTTTGCTCTCTGGAATGCTCCCGTTCAAATCCAATAAAGAACGTGCCACTAACGCCACACGTTCGAACCCAATAACGAACGCAGCACCAATACCAATCGTTCGAACACTGAAACGAACGCACCATGAATGCATGTCTGATGCACAACAGCCAAAGACCTTTCCAATTGCACAAAGATCTTCACGATAGATTACAACTCAATTGAATTTGTTTTTTCATGGACATATGCCAATAAAAATGGAACTAACAATCTCCCCATTTGGCATTCCGTGACAAAACACTACCTAATACAAAGACTACGGTAAAAGACCCAAAAGGAAATAGTCAACTGTCAACCATCAAAATAGTGACTTATTACAATAGGACTCGATCTAATACCTAAACAAGTAGTCTTGAAATCAATGCCACCTCAGCAACAAACCTGTTTACCTGAAATATCCACAAACAACAATACACCATGAAAAGCATTGGGATTATCAAATATAACATAAAACAGGTAAATCATTTATCTCCCCTTTAATCTGAACTCTCCTTAAACCGGAGATAACGACAGATCACATATTACTCCCCTTTTTTATCATGAAATGACAAATCATGCATATACCTGGATAAACAACAAGCATATTGTTGAACGGACTCCCCCTCATAAACAAGCAAATAAGAACATAAGAATAAACGGGAAGCAAATAATCAAAAGCAATATCCGAAAGTATGCAATAACAACAGACATTAATTGAAGTTATGCAAAATAGATCATTGTCATTTAGAAACTGTAACAGTTGCAATACATAGCAAAAACACTCAAAAGAGAGAGAGTACAACACAAAAAGCGACATTAATGATCTCAAAATAGAAAGACTCCCCCTAACCCTAGTAAAGTCCTGAAAATGAAGCAAAATGACTAGGCGAACCCCGAACTAGCATAAGACATCTCGTCATAAGAGCCAGACTGAGACACTGCAGGTTGGCGAAGAAAATGGTCCTCTAATCAGCGAACAGAAGAACGGACCTCCGAAAGGCCTCCAGACAACAAACGAAGCTCGGCCAAGATAGTCGCATAAGAATCCATAATATGCTGGAAAAAAATCTGGCGGAGTACCTGCGGAAGAAGAGGAGACAGAAGCCGAGGCAGGAGTAGCAGCAGGAGCAGGATCAGAATCAGCCGCTAGAGCAGGAGCAGGCACACGAGCATGAGCGGGGAGATGAGTAGCTCCCGAAGATACAGTCTGGCGACCAATTGGCTTCAGCAGGGGAAGAAGAGGATCATACACAAAATCAGGTTCCAATGCCGAGATGATACAACGAATGAGGCACCCATATGGAAGGGTGTGAGCAGCATAAGAAGCAGTGCAGATGCATATCATCTCCCGCAATATCACACTGAGGATGTCAATAGAGAGTCCCTACTCGATAGCATAGAGAAACGCAATCCTGGCAATAGGTTGGGTGTTTACGTGCGATTTAAACAAAAGATTGTGGCAGACGATCCGATTGAGCAGACGGTAGGGTGGGAGCAATGTGGCAACAACGATCGTACCCCCAGCAAACGGATGATGCTGTCCGGTGGCAATGTCCATGATAAGCTGATCAGAAGGGCCTTCAGTAAGAGGCCAAGGAAATTGAGGATACGGCACCACATGGATCGCAAGGACTCGAGATAGGACAGAAGCATCAATGTCCATGTATCGGCCCCGAATGTACACAGAGAATGAAGTAGCAGTCACCACCTCCATATTGGCTTAAAAATCCTGGATCAGGGAGACAGACGGGCCAACGAAACCAGATAAAAGAGGCCCCCAACCTCGGTTGACCAACATGGGTATGATCCTAGAATCATGCAACTCATCTTCTAAAACGTTGCGCTTCAAACAAAGACTGCGCTGCGAGAAATGATCATCAAACAACCTAGCAGCAGCGGGACTACGAAAATGATCTCGAGGGAGTGAGTCACGGGGATGTTTCTTCGAAGCAACAGACTTCTTAGGCATCTAGAATACACATGAAATGCACACAATAAGAAGCAACTCAAACAGACCTCAAAACCAGAAAAGAAAATAAACTGTGAAATGCGAGGGGCGTTCGAACGAAATTTATTGGGGCGTTCGAACGCGATAGCGATGGACCAAAAACGAAATCATCACAAATAGATGCAAATCGCCACAAACAAACACACACTAGCAATAACAACGCATTCACAAGACACCAAACGCCTTCAATCATTGGATGAAGGCTAAAACCAAATGGACAAAGGAACCCTAAAACTAGATCTCAAAATAAACACGCGAAAACCAAAAAAAAATTGGACTAATCGTTACCTTGAAGAAGAAGAGGCGACCGAAAATAAGTTCAGAAGGATCACCCAAACTCGGATCTGACTTTGAAAGGCAGTGATTTGAGTGGGAGAGCAAAGAACACGGAGAAAAGAGGGAAAATAGAAACGTGCGAAAGAAATACGCACAAAGGCTATTTAAATATCCCGAAAACCGTTCGAACGAAAGTCGAACTCGTGTCGAACGCAAAGCTAGGCGTTCGAACGAAATAGAAATGTGACACGAACAAAAAGATTCTGGAAAGAAAACGTTCGAAATAAGATAAAAATGGTACACTAACGAAATTCGTTCGAACGACAAAGAAAACTTTACACGAACGACAAAAAGAAAGACAGTGCACAACAAAGTAAATGAACCAAAAGAGAAAAATGTATGCAGAAGCTTGAAGCATAAAAACACACACAATGCAAAAAAAAATCTGAGTTAAATAGCACTATTAGTAAGTACAATGAAACCCAGTCAGTATTAAGCTGTATATGACATGAAACAATATGCATCATTATAAAAGTGGCTAAATACAACACTTATGCATATAACATAAATGTAGGGGTTTTATTGCGGAAATCCGATAACGCAGCGGAATAGTGGAAAATCAAAATTTTCTGATTTCAAAACTTTTTCTCGGATTAATTAAATAAACTTATTTATTTAATTACCCAATAATTAGATTATGAAATAAAACACAATAAATCAAATTTATGTGAGTTTACCGAATTGCCCTTAAACATAACATTTTTGTTTATTTTAATCCGAAATTGTTCGAAATGATTTTGGATGATTCTAAATCATTACATATATGAATTTAACATGTCATACATATTAAAATTCAAATTGCAACAAAAATTTCCCAAAAATAACCCCAAAGCCGAGAGCCATATAGAAGTAGATTAATGTGCATTTTGCACTTCCAATATTCAAAACAAATTAAGATAAAATCCAATCAACCCAATATTTTACATGCATCATATACACATCCAAATACACCATATAAATGAAAATCCCCAAATTTGGAAGTGGTCTCAAACCCTAATTTTTCAATTTCTTCAAATTGGACAAATTAGACCAAATATGTTAAATCCAATACTTCTATCATGTTTCTTCCATTACAATAAAGCCTCACCACAATGAAACAACTATAGAACAAATCTAGGTCATTTAAGAGTGGGTCAACAACTATAGATTAGCAACAAGGTTCTAAAACCATGAAAAGAATGCTTACTAGTTCATTAGTAACATTCTATCAACTTTATACATGTTCAACCCCTTTATCAAACTTTTATCCACCAAAAGTAAAAAGAATAAAGACTAGAAAAACTTAAGAACACCACAAGATGTAGCCAAGAACAAGAGGAACATTTTTCTCTCTAATGGCAAGTTGGAAATACTTACTTAAATCTAAGCTTTCTTTGATTTTTCCTTTTCTTTCTCTCAAGCTTCTTTGCTTTCCTTTAATGGAGTTTTTGATAAAGTGTTTTAGGTTATCAAACCCTAAATGAAACAAAACAATATATACTTGTACACTTTTAGCCTTGGCCGAATTTTAGGCTAATAAAATATCAAGATATTATTTTGTATTTCATTTAAAGTTTTGCTTTATCAACTTGTCACTTTATTGATTAAACCATTTAATGAATAAAGCAAGTCAATATTGGCAACTCAAGTCATTAAAGAAAATATCATAACTTAAAAAATATTTATACTTTAATTAATTTAATCATTTAACAATTAAATAAATAAATAATTAATTAAATACAAATATATTAAATATATGTATTATATTTACAATAAATATCAAATACATATATATTTACGATATTAGTCAAATATCTCAATTTGACAATTAATTAATGTGTATTTGAATTAATCTAACATTAAATGCAAATATACAAAAATTAAGGAAATGACTATCGGGTCCCTACACATGCATTTTTCGTTTAACCTTTAAACGACTTTATAAATAATCAATATTATTTATAAATATTGCTCTAGTTCTCTACGAGTATATTTCATTAGTGAGACTCTCTAGATTAAAGCATATCCGTCACGAAATCCAATTTTGTGTCCGTAATTTATCCACTCGTAAATTATGATGATCACGGATAATCTCGCTGAATCATACAGGTCGAGGTCATGGCAAATGTAAAATTCCCCCGTCACAGGTATACGGATAAATCCCAGAGATATAGATATAAACGTCAAATCTCTATAGGGATTATCCAGTCGACTATTCTATTAGCAATCTCAAAAAGAACATTTGGAACTAACTTCTAAATTGTACCACGGGCCCATGGTTTTTATGTGATTGCTAATCATATGGACTACCTATGCTCTGATACACAGAACTGACAGATCCTATCTCGATACACACAGGACTCCCTGAGGATCTATCCACACCCAACGAATAGGCGGAGGTCTGATCTAAATAGATCAGTGACGTGACTGCCATCTAAGTGTGGAAGATGTCTCATGCGCCCACAGTGGTATCTCAAGTCAAAGAATCACAAGTGCTACTCAACCCGATAAGATTCTTATTGACGTTGGTGTACCATCCATTAAGAATCTCCGGTGAGTCATTTAGTGTTTATCCGCTATAAACACCTACACGTCTATACTACTCTCCAAGGCTTGTGGTTCAATGAGAAACCATTGGAATCATATATTCCAGTATACGACATGTATCGGTCTTAACGGGTTTACTTTACTGACCAAGTAGTGTAAACCTTGACCAGGAACTGTCTGAGAATGATAACGTCATGATACAACTCAATGTTAGTTGCGACGCTTTTGCAACAGCATCATGACTAGTCATTCTAAGGTCATTACGTCTTTACCGTATTAAAAGATACATAATATTATAGAGACTGCATATATATTATTCATAATAATAACGTTTTACAGAAGTATTCATAAAGAAATACAACCGGGAATTGGCGCTCTGAGCACCAACCCCAACAAAAACTCACACTTGCTCTAGTGCCAATAACGATTGTATCTAATACCCATCGACTCCACGTGTTTATCAAACAGCTTCGGAGGTATGGCCTTTGTCAGCGGGTCTGCTACATTATCTTCACTCGATACCTTGCTCACGATAATATCCTCTCGCGACACAATCTCTCGAATGATTTGGTACTTGCGTTCCACATGCTTCGACTTCTGATGCGCCCTTGGTTCCTTTACTTGCGCAATGGCTCCAATATTATCACAATATAATGGAATCGTATTCTCGATACTTGGGACAACTCCCAATTCTGTGATAAAGTTCTTTATCCACACAGCCTCTTTTGCAGCTTCAGAAGCTGCAATCTATTCCGCCTCAGTGGTGGAATTTGCTGTTGATCCCTGTTTGGAACTCTTCCAACAAACTGCACCTCCGTTAAGGGTAAATACGAATCCAGATGTAGACTTTCTATCATCGGGATCCGATTGGAAATCGGAATCCGTATACCCGTTGACTTGCAGTTCGTTTCCTCCATAAATTATTAACTTATCCTTAGTACCTTTAAGATACTTTAGGATATGTTTAATGGCCATCCAATGGTCATTACCTGGATTGGACTGATATCTACTAGTTACGCTAACAGCGAAACTGATATCAGTCCTCGTACATAACATGGCATACATTATGCTACCCAAACACGAAGCATAAGGTTGGTTAGACATTCTAACATTCTCATATTCTGTTTGCGGACTCATCTTCTTTGAAAGATGAATCTCATGTCTGAACGGTATATTTGTTGTCTTACAGTTACCAAAATTATACCGTTCCAAGATCTTATCTATGTACGTTGATTGGGATAACCCAATCAGCCTCATTTGTCTATCTCTATAGAGTTTTATCCCTAAAATATATGAAGCTTCTCCCAGGTCCTTCATGGAGAAATTCTTACAGAGGTACGCTTTGACGCTTTGTAACATACCTAAATCATTCCCAATGATTAGGATGTCATCAACATATAGGACTAAAAATACGACCATGCTCCCATTGGCCTTCTGAACACACAAGATTCTTCAGAATTCTTGAGAAAACCAGAAGATCTAATATATCATCGAATCGAAGATTCCGACTTTGTTAAGCTTGTTTAAGTCCATAAATGGACTTTTTAAGCTTACTGTTGGACAAAATGACCCATAGCGTCACTGTTTGTACAGATCACGGTGTTGTTGTACAAATTAACTATGTGACAAAGGAGATTGTACTCTCATCATTTGTGATTAGATCACCTTAGATATATAAATGAAGAGAGGTCCTTATGATTAGTTCCTGGACTGAGAATGATATGAGACAGTATCAGTCCCCGAAGGATTAATCATTAAATATCCCTAGTCGTAGTATTATCGAGACATGACATCGATAATGCGGAATAGGCTAGTATTGCACTTGTGCGCGTTGTGAGGGCACAACGGCATAGTTCTCATATATATAAGTATAGGATACTTATGCAAGTGCGATAGGAGGTTGTGTTTCACCGATGGTACGGGAAACAGCTTCGCTCTGGATAGACCCCTCGGAATCCCATTGGTATTATGACTATGTGTCTATGGGAGGCCGAAATCAAGGTAGCTGTGTATAGTCTTAACCTGAGACTTGCATCGCTAATACTTACGATAATCGATAGACTTTGGTCTTGGTGGTACAGGGCTTTAAACCGGTTCTGCGTACACCACTTCTCTGGGTTTATCAGAGAGTCGTAGTGTATTGGGTGTGATGTCAAGATGGAAGTATCACTCCAGTCATATTGGAGATGATGTCACGCAGGATACGTATTAGTGCTCTTAAGTGCTGGCCGGCCATCGGGATATTATGACAAGGTCATGTATATCCGATTATAGAGACTAGTTACCAGACATCCGACATGTGCTTTGGACGGAGCAGACACTTATCCAGCCCCAGCCCTAGCACGTGACTATCCGATACTGGGCTGATATACACAATACTACGGTATACTACGCGCTGATACAGATCTATATATTCCTGTAAGAATATTTCTGGAGAATTGGGTAGGCATGGCGCTTTGCTAGAAGCCAACCTCGTCTTGTAAATCGGTATAAACGTAGTACGAGGTACTTACGTGTTCGGATAGTCCGACGACTGTATTTACTGCCAATATATCCGGAGATCTCATGGGTCGCTTCCCGAAGATTCACTGATGATGTATGACTCGCACTATGATTAATCTGGGATTAATTAGTAAAGAGAGAAGATTAATTTCTAGAGAGAGAAAATTAATCTGGGATTAATTACGGAGATATTTTATCTGGGATAAAATATCGTTTAAAGAGAGAGAACGATTAATTTGGAATTAATCGGTAAAATAATATATTCGATATATTATACGAAATTAGATTTCGACGCGGAATTGAAATTAGATTTTAATTCGGGCGAACAAATTAATTTTGAATTAATTCGTTAGCGATGTGAATAGTGATTTCGCTAGGCGTAATCATTTAATTACGACACAACGGAAAATTCGTTAATTTGGAATTAGCGAACCCGAGCCCGAGATTATTTGCGAGCGCATTCGCATTTCGAATTCGAGTGCGGCACACAAGTCAAATCGTGCGTCAAATCGCAAGTCACATCAAGCGTCAAATCAAATGTCACTTTGAGTGATGTGACAAGTTGTCATTTGATTTGAGTGATTGATGTGGTAGTTGAAAGGCATTTATTGTTTTGCTTTTTTACTTTTTGGTTTTTGGAATGAAAAGTGGTAAATGGTTTTTTTTATTTTGGAAAATATATAAACAAAATACTTTTATTTCTCTCTTCACTCTCCCCACTCTTCTTTTACGCATCTCTTTCTTCCCTCTCTTTTCTTCTCCTCTCTTCTCACACGGCTTCAAGCCGATTTCTTCACCAAATTTCTGGTTGGACCGAATTTGAAAGAAGCAAGGAAGATGAAGAAGTGCTAGCACACACCTTGGGTTATACATAGGTGATAGGGAAACGAATTTATGAGCTTGGAATCCATTTTGGAGCTTGAAGCTTGGAGCTTCAATAGAGGTCTCCCATGGCCGAATCATGGAGGAACCAAACCAGTCAAAACCGAGCAGCCCACTGCCTTGGAGAGCTGTTGCCGTGAGCTTGGAGGGAGGCAAAAACGCATCTTGTTCTTCGCATCCAAAACCGTTCAATGTGAGTAAAGTTTCCGCCTTATTCCTTTGTGTATTCATACGAATTTTGTGCTTGATTTCATGGTTCTTGGGACCTATATTAGAAACTCAACAATGGTATCTTGAGCTATTATCAAGCATGAAAAAGTTAGGGTTAAAATTGGGGAAAATCAATTGAAGCATGATTTGGTTAAATTGGATGATTAAGTATGCTTGTATGTTGATGAATTGAAGTTGTGCATGATCAATTTCATGAAATTGGATTGGATTCAATTTTCCCTAAATTTTGGGCATGACAAATTGGGTAAAATCAATTGAAGCATGATTTGATTAAATTGATTGATTAAGTATGCTTAAATGTTGTTGAATTAATGATTGATTGGATCAATTTGAAGAAATTGTGTTTGGAACAAATTTCCCCAATTTGTTATGTTGGCATAAAGTGAAAAATTTGGGTAAACTTGATTTTGAGCATATTTTATGAAATTGGATGAATGAGAATGCTTAAAGTATGTTTATTTAAGATTGATTGGATCAATTTGTTGAAATTGTGTTTGGAATAAATTTCCCCAAATTGCTTATGATGGCCGAAATTAAAGAACCCTAAATTTCTTGGTGATTTTGTTTGTTTGATCATTGGATGACTTAAAACAATTGGGTAATGTTGTTTTGAAGTTCAATTGGATTGAATTTTGATTTGGAACAATTTTTTCCTTTTAAAGTGGCTTGGCCGAATTCAATTGAATATGAAATTCATTGTGTTTTTTGTTTTAATTCATTGGATGAATTTAATTGATTTGGGAATGATGATTGTGGATTCAATTGGATTGAAACCGAATCGGATTGGAAAAACCCCTAATTGCCGAGAACAAAAGCATGTAAAATGGGTTTGATTTTGATAATTGTGTTGGACACTATTTGATTTAAAGTGCATGATTAATTAGGCTAATTGATGTTTTAGGAATGTTAATTGAGTGATTAATTGTGTATTACACTTAGGTTAATTAATTATGGAATTTGAAATTTTATAAGTTAATTAATTTGGGCTTATTTTGGAAATTGGGCCTTATAGGTTGTAATTGGGCTTTTGGGCTTGGTTGTACCAAGTTAGGTTTAGGCCAATTTGGTTGGATCCAATTGGGCCTAAAACCGTATCCATAAAGTCCAATTATGACTTAATGGACCTTAATTATTTAATTGGGCCTAATGGGCCAAAATTGATTTCTGGGCTTATGGGGTAACTCCCGGATTGGATTTTGGTTATTCGGTTTGACCCGAGTTGACCAAAAGTCCACGCCTTATAGAAATTAATTAAAAGCCCATTGGATTTTAATTAAATAAACATTAGATGTTAATCGGGCTTTGAGACCCGTTGTGATTAAATTTGGAATTTAAGTCGTAAAGGTTCGTTAATAAAAGTGTAATATTTAATTTGGAATTAAATAGTGAATTAGAATTAAATGCGTATTAAATTGGATTTAATTATGTAATTTAATTTAATTCAAGAATTCGTACTTTGAGTACTTATTCGCAAAACGAGTTTGACTCGCGCAAAAATCAAATCGTTGTTTGAACATTGGATGATCACTAATTATCAGATTAATTAATTGGATTAGATTGATTGATAACATGCTTGTATGAATACATGGTTGCGATGCATGAATAATGTATATCGGATGGATATTAGTCGGGTGGGGCAATTTTGGAAATTGTTGTAATAAATTTGATTTATAAATTGGACCTGCGTGTCCAGCCTTTTCACCTCTATACTCTTTGTATTCTCTTCTCACCTATTCCCCTCAATGTAAATGAGGTTTCTTTAGAAGTGTAGTGTAACAGGTAAAAGTAAATACATGTCCTAGCTTTGGAGAGAGAAAATGAGAGATTTGATCTAGGATCAATGTAAAGTATCCATCCGCATATCATTATTATTTTATTTCATATGCGCTTTATTATGTGTTTAGAATGCATGTTTAAGGGTGTATGATGATGAGACCTTAATAAAGATAATAAATTGGTAGCCAATTGCACACGCGAAAAACCCTCGCTCAATATCAAGTGTTTTCCTTCCATTGAGTGATTCTTACTCAAGATCCGAGATTGGCATTGGGTTGTTGGCCAAAGTCAAGCCCTTTGTCCGTCGAAGATGTGTTTGAATCACGAAGGCTTTGTTCCATATCGGTGTCTTGTCCAAGTTGTGGTTTGTTGGCCAAAGTCAAGACCACTTCTTGTCCATCGACATTGATTACGAAGCTTTCCATGGTCAATGGGTCGCGCTTGACTGGGATCACTAGGTTTGTTGTGCCAAAGCCAAGGCTTAGTTGATTCAGAGGAAAAAGGTTAGGTAATACATTGGATGTATTGGTATATATAAGATATATGTTTAGGATTTGGATATCCCCTACTGGATCTAGGAATTGGATGAGATCCAATTGATCTTCGAGATCTACCTAGTTAATTATCATACAATTTGTTGGCCAAAGTCAAGATTGTGTGATATTTAACGGGATCCTAGCCCACTAGGAAACACGGTTTCCCGAGTACTCTCGACAGAGGGTTAGAGGCTCGCCGAAAAATAGTGGGAGGCAAGAATTGAATTTGCAATACTCGTTCAATTACTCGCCATACGCGCTCGTTCAAATTATTTCGTCATTTCATTAAATGTTAGTTGGACTAATATTTAAATTGTTGTTTTAATAAGCAGTTGGACTGTATTATATTGTGATTATATATATTGGATTATATTAATAAATATATTTGAATTAATTAATTTCGATTTACAGTTTATTTTATAATTGGATTATAGTAATCAATGTAATTGAGGTTAATTAATTTAAATTATATTTGATTATATAGTTGGACTATTATAATCATTATAATAAATAGTACCACAAATCGTTGATTAAATAGTTGGACTATTAGAATCAAGATATAATTGAAAGATTGACATTTAAAACATAATCCTGGGGAAATGTGTTTAAATGGTTTAATTTTCAAATTGGGAATAAAGTTTCAGGATGGTCCTGGAAATTAATAGGTTATTTTATTTGATAAAATAATATATTAAGCTTGTAGCGCAAGGCGCACCTTAATTCGATATTCCAGAAACACGAGGCTTGGCCAAAGGCTTCTGGAGTGTTGAAACAGGCAAAGGCAAAATCATTATAATCTTCTGGGAAGATAAAGGACATATCCTAAGAAGGAATAGAAGACGAGCAAGGCTCTGACTTCAAATATGATTCTCATAATTATGTTCACAACTAGTATTGAAATTGGATTTTAAATACTTAGTGTGGTACATAAAATATATATATTGATGTTCAGAATCTATTTTGAACAGGATACTGACTTCAATTGAGATTTATCTGCGAATTGAAAACGGGACGAAAGTCGCTGTTTTAACCGTAGATATCTGAATTTAGGAACTACATTCGGGTTAGTACTTAAATTTAGAAACTGTTATAATGTAGCTAGTTTGACTAGAAACATTATCTCTATATCGTGTATAACTCGCTGCGGGTGTACCTTTATATTCTAGAACACTAAATTGTTTCATTATATAAAGATGATATTGAGATAAACACATTAGATGTGAATAACAGGATTTATATTTTGAATATAAATAATATCTCAAATATATTACATGACAAATAAATAGCTCAAACTGATTTGATCAGTTAAGAAACTTAATTGTGACATAGTTGTCAGGGACACTGATAAACAAGAATCGTATATCCGCACTTTTGAAGAGCAGATACCAGGACTGATTTGATTCCATTCAAATAAAGTCTACGAATCTAGTCTATTTGGGCAAAGTGCCTAAAACACTATTTACTTGGTAAAAGTGTAAATGCCACCGATCTGTTAGCCCTAATTCATAGTGAAGTTAGTGGGCCCATGTCTAGCTAGGCTAGATATGGATATGAATATTTCGTGACCTGTACGGATGTGGCATCGCGTATGGTTATGTGTTTCTTTTGAAACACAAATCGGAAACTTTTAGAGTTTCGACACGAAATAGACAAATAGATCGGCTAAAGTATTAAACCGTCATGGTAAGACTGTAATGGGAAATACTTAAGCAATAAGTTTCTAGTATACTTGAAAGAGTATAATATTCTTTCAAATTAGGACTCCTCCCGGAATACGTCAGTTTGACGGTGTGTCCGAACGGATTAACCGAATTTTGTTAGACATAATAAGGATAATCACGAGTCGCTCTGAGCTACCATTCACGGAGTCGATGTCCAACATCGATTCTCTATAGGTGAAAGGATCTGTCTCTTCAAATATGAGAACATCCAGACTCTTTTCTTGTATCAAATACAAGCGTTCAGGAGGTCTAGATACCATTTCCGACCTACAGAGTGTGTGTGTTGAAGGTCCTTCATCTACTTGAACTTCAGGTTCCTCCGTTGGTTCGTTGTTTTCAGGTTGGACTTCATCAAGCTCAACCTGTCTATGATTACCACCTTCTGACAAAAATTCTACTTCTAGAAATTTTGCGAAGCGAGCTACGAACACATTCCGATGCTCGGTATCATAGAACAGATATCCCATCGTATTCGAAGGATATCCGACAAACCTAAACTTTTGCCCTCGAGGCGAAAGCGTATCTTGCTGAGTCACCCTGACATAGGCAGGACAACCCCAAACCTTAATGTAACTAAGATTTGGTCTCATACCGAACCATATCTCATACGGTGTCGTAGGAACAGCTTTTGAAGGAATGTTATTCAAAAGATGTGCTGCTATTAAAAGAGAGTAGCCTCATAAGTAATAGGGCAAATCTGTGAAATTCAACATCGATCGGACCATATCCAATAAAGTCTGATTTCTCCTCTCAGATACTCCATTGTGCTGTGGAGTACCTGGAGGAGTATATCGAGCGAGAATCACATTCTCCTTCATATAATCCATGAACTCACCACTCATATATTCACAGCCTCGATCAGATCGAAGGCATTTAATATATTGACCAGTTTGTTTTTCTACTTCATTTCAGAATTCTTTGAACTTTTCAAAGGTTTCCGATTTATGTCGCATCAAATACACATAACTGTACCGTAACAAATCATCGGTAAAGGTAACGAAGTACGAATAACCACTGTGAGCAGTCTGACTTAGTGGACTACATACATCAGAATGTACGAGTTCCAGTAAGTTAGTGGCTCGGTGTCCAACACCAGAAAATGGGGCTTTGGTCATCTTACCCTGAATACAGGATTCACAAGTTGGATAGGATTCAATGGTAAGATCTGGTATCAAACCATTCCTAACCAATTGGGTAAGGTGTTTAACGCCTATGTGACCCAGCCGCATATGCCAAAGTTCAGTATTATTAATTACAGGTAAACTACGTTTATTAACTCCAGTATTTAAAATATCTTTTGAAGTTTACAATGTATAATGACCATGCTGGTTTGGACAACAAAGGATCTGAATATTACTTTTATCATATAAATACAAAGAACTATTCTTAATATTAATACGATAACCTTCTGTATCTAATACAAAAAGAGATATAATATTAGCTACACATTCAGGTACAAAATGACAGTCATATAACAAAAGTGTCACATTCAGCAATGAGATCTCGCATACTCCCACTGCAACTGCATCCAGAGAGTCTCCACTCCCGAATCGCAACTGCATCTCCCCAGGCTTCAGTCTTCTACTTTCCTTCAGCACCTGCAACAAATTGCAAATGTGAATAGGACAAGCAGAATCTAAAAGCCAGTTGGATGTAACAGCTTCACAAGCCAAAGATAAATCAATAATTGGAAAAATAAATGTATCTGATGTAGATGCTCTCTCCCTCCTTAGCTGGGCAATGTAGTCAAGACAGTTCATTTTCCAGTGCCCGACTTTGCTGCAGTGATGGCATTTGTCTTCAAAAGCCCTTTTGGGCTTAGCTATCTTTGCCTGTGGTTGAGGACCGAAAACCTTCTTCTTCTTCCCTTTCTTATTCTTCCCTTTGGCTAGGCCTGGGAAGAAGCAGAAAGAGAAGTAGGTCTCGAAGGGCGAGTCGGTACTGTAGGGGTTTTTTAGGGGCTGAATCCGGTAACGCAGCGGAAGCGGTGGAAAATCAGATTTTCCGATTTCAAAACTTTTTCTCGGATTAATCAAATAAACATATTTATTTAATTATCCAATAATCAAATTATGAAAATAAAATTCAATAAATCATATTTAAGTGAATTTACCGAATTACCATTACTTGGTATTTTTGTCTGTTTTAGTCCGAAATTGATCAAATCAATTTTGAATGATTCTAAATCATTTCTAAGATGAACTTAGCATTTTCAAAACATCAAAACACCAAGGCAACCAAAATCCCCAATTTTTGTTCATTTGGCCGAATGCACCTAAAGGGGGGTTTGTGCATTTTGTCATTTCATGCATCAAAACACATCAAGATGTAATCCAATCAACATGAAACTTTATATGCATCATACACACATCCAAATGCACAACATAAATGAAAAGCCCCAAATTTGGAATTGGTCATGAACCCTAATTTTTCAATTTCTTCAAATTGGACAAATTAGACCAAATTGGTTAAATCAATTACTTTAATCATCATTCTTCCATCCAATCAAAGTCTCAACACAATGAAACAACTCAAGATCAAATTTAGGTCATCTTAGAGTGGATCAACAACTCTAGATTAGCAATAAGGTTTCCAAAACCATAAAAGAATGCTTACAACTACAATAGTCACAAGTCTTCTTCATCATACATGCTCAACACTTTCAACAAAATTTCCATCATCAAAAACACAAGAAATAAAGAAAAGAATAACTTAACAACATCACAAGATGTTGCCTAGATCCTAAGGAACATTTTCCTTTCTAATTGTAAGTTGAAGAAACTTACTAAAAATCCAAGCTTTCTTTGTTTTCACCTTTCTTCCTCTCAAGCTTTCTTTGTTTCTTTAATGGATTTTCTTTGTAAAGTTTATTAGGTTAAGAATAAAATGAAATGAAAAACAATATATACTTGTAACATATTTGCCTTGGCCGAAAATCACTAAAGCAAATACAAGTTTATTAATTTCAATTTCATTTCAAATTAATTTGATCAAGTTGATTAAATATCTAAATAACATTTTATTAGATATTTATCACTTGGTCAACAAAGGCAACTAAGCCTTATAAACAAATATCTAAATCTTAAAATATTTATATTTTAATTAATTTAATCATTTAACAATTAATTAATTAATTAATTAATTAAATACAAATATATTAAATATATGTATTATATATAAATTAAATATTAAATACATATACATTTATGATATTAGTCAAATATCTCAATTTGACTATTAATTAATGTGTATTTAAATTAATCAAGTATTAAATGTAAATACACAATAATTAAGGAAAGGACTATCGGGTCCCTAAGCATGTATTTTGCGTTTAACCTTTAAACGACTTTATAAATAATCAATATTATTTATTAATGTTGCTCTAGTGCTCTACGAGTATGTTTCATTATTGAGACTCTCTAGATTCAGGTATATCCGTCACGAAATCAAATTTCGTGTCCATAATTTATCCGTCACGAAATACAAAAGATCTGTTCTTAATATTAATACAAAAGCCTTTTGTATCCAATACAAAAAGTGATATAATATTAGCTACACATCCAGGTACAAAATGGCATTCATTTAACAAAAGTGTCCCATTCGGCAATGAGATCTCGCATACTCCCACTGCAACTGCATCCAAAGAGTCTCCACTCCCGAACCGCAACTGCATCTCCCCGGGCTTCAGCCTCCTACTTTCCTTCAGCACCTGCAACGAATTGCAAATGTGAATGGGACAAGCAGAATCTAAAATCCAGTTGCATGTAACGGCTTCACAAGCCAAAGATAAATCAATAACTGGAAAATTAAAAGTACCTGATGTAGATGCTCTGTCTCTCCTCAGCTGGGTGATGTAATCAGGACAGTTCCTTTTCCAATGCCTGACTTTGCCGCAGTGGTGGCATTTGTCTTCAGAAGCCCTCTTGGGCTTAGCAATCTTCGCCTGTTGTTGAGGACCAAAAGCCTTCTTCATCTTTCCTTTCTTCTTCTTTCCCTTGGACCATCCTTGGGAAGAAGCAGAAAGAGAAGTAGATCTAGGAGGGCGAGTCGGTACTCCCTTCTTAAGGTCATCTTCTGCCGTGAGCAACATTTTATGTAGCTCCTGGTAGGTACAGACAGTCCCATTCATGTTGAAGTACATCACGAACTGGCTATATGAAGCTGGAAGCGAACCAATAATGACACTCCTACCGAGAATGTCATTCAAGATGAGATTATGTTGCCTCAATTGATTGATCAAATCGATCATCTGAAGAACATGTGGGCAAACATCTTGCCCCTCATCCAGACGCGCATGGAACAGTTCCATTGCGACTTTGTGAACAATCACTTGTTCTTGGTTCTCAAACGATTGTCTCAATCGCGTCATCATACTATAAGAATCTAGCATACCATAGTACTGTTTCTTGAGTTTTGGAGACAGTGAACTGAGGATGTATGATTTAACCCTTAAATCATCATCCTTCCAAGTTTCATAAACTTGGTGTTCCTCCTCCGTAGCATCCGCACCCACAACAAGGGGCAACGGACACTCAAGAACATAACCCAGCTTTTCGGAATCGAGGACAATCCTCAAATCCAATTCCCAGTCGGCGAAGTTCTCAACGCCTTTCAGTTTGTTCGCATCAAGCATACGCGCAAACTGATTTGTGGATTGTGCCGCCATCGCCAATCTATCATATAGATCACGAAAAACGGTTAGCAGAAATTAAGCAGTTTCATATAATATCAAAATCATAAACTAGATCATGGATTTTTAATCTAAAAATGCCCCTCCCACTAAATCATGCAATACTGTAATCCCCAAACAGAATACAAGATTTAATAATTAAATTAAATACAAATAGTGAAAAGTGGATCCCGTGAATATATTTCAGCTCACAGCAGAGGCACGGTCTCGCCTACGTATATTCATCAGGTAGGCAACTCATTTGTCAATCATTCACTAATGACTCTTGGGTTTCCGGTCCTGGTCATTTCTCATTGTCGCTGCGAAGGCAGGCCCACAAAGAGACGTACCAAGGTTAAACTCGTCAATGATAAACTCAAGTTACTTACGTAATCCTGACAGCTAGGGCACGTTCAGAATTCCGCTTTTACTTGAATTTACCTAGTATCTGATATACATTCGGTATAAATAAATCTCTATCGGCTACACCCTCACAGCAGAGCACGGTCTCGGATGTAGTCACAGAGAAGTATTCATAAACCGTATTGACAAGACGGACCACATAACATGCATCAAATACATAATTACATTAAAACCTTATTAATTAGGGATTTTTCCGCTAAGTGTCATACACCCTAAATCTAATCAAATTGGATTATTATAAGCATGCATAAAGGCAAGAAAACATAATTAAACATTGATTCAATAAAGGCTAATCATTTTAGGGGGCCTAGAATCAGACTCGCTCTGATACCATTTTGTATGGGGTTTTTAGGGGCTGAATCCGGTAACGCAGCGGAAGCGGTGGAAAATCAGATTTTCTGATTTCAAAACTTTTTCTCGGATTAATCAAATAAACATATTTATTTAATTATCCAATAATCAAATTATGAAAATAAAATTCAATAAATCATATTTAAGTGAATTTACCGAATTACCCTTACTTGGTATTTTTGTCTGTTTTAGTCCGAAATTGATCAAATCAATTTTGAATGATTCTAAATCATTTCTAAGATGAACTTCGCATGTTCAAAACATCAAAACACCAAGGCAACCAAAATCCCCAATTTTTGTTCATTTGGTCGAATGCACCTAAAGGGGGGTTTGTGCATTTTGTCATTTCATGCATCAAAACACATCAATATGTAATCCAATCAACATGAAACTTTATATGCATCATATACACATCCAAATGCACGAAATAAATGAAAAGCCCCAAATTTGGAATTGGTCATGAACCCTAATTTTTCAATTTCTTCAAATTGGACAAATTAGACCAAATTGGTTAAATCAATTACTTTAATCATCATTCTTCCATCCAATCAAAGCCTCAACACAATGAAACAAATCAAGATCAAATCTAGGTCATCTTAGAGTGGATCAACAACTCTAGATTAGCAACAAGGTTTCCAAAACCATAAAAGAATGCTTACAACTACAATAGTCACAAGTCTTCTTCATCATACATGCTCAACACTTTCAATAAAATTTCCATCATAAAAAACACAAGATATAAAGAAAAAGAATAACTTAAGAACATCACAAGATGTTGCCTAGATCCTAAGGAACATTTTCCTTTCTAATAGTAAGTTGAAGAAACTTACTAAAAATCCAAGCTTTCTTTGTTTTCACCTTTCTTCCTCTCAAGCTTTCTTTGTTTCTTTAATGGAGTTTCTTTGTAAAGTGTATTAGGTTAAGAATAAAATGAAATGAAAAACAATATATACTTGTAACATATTTGCCTTGGCAGAAAATCACTAAAGCAAATACAAGTTTATTAATTTCAATTTCATTTCAAATTAATTTGATCAAGTTGATTAAATATCTAAATAACACTTTATTAGATATTTATCACTTGGTCAACAAAGGCAACTAAGCCTTATAAACAAATAGCTAAATCTTAAAATATTTATATTTTAATTAATTTAATCATTTAACAATTAATTAATTAATTAATTAATTAATTAATTAATTAATTATTAAATACAATATATTAATATATGTATTATATAAATTAAATATTAAATACATATATACATTTATGATATTAGTCAAATATCTCAATTTGACTATTAATTAATGTGTATTTAAATTAATCAAGTATTAAATATAAATACACAATAATTAAGGAAAATACTATCGGGTCCCTAAGCATGTATTTTGCGTTTAACCTTTAAACGACTTTATAAATAATCAATATTATTTATTAATGTTGCTCTAGTGCTCTACGAGTATGTTTCATTATTGAGACTCTCTAGATTCAGATATATCCGTCACGAAATCAAATTTCGTGTCCATAATTTATCCACCCATAAATTATGACGATCACAGATAATCTCGCTGAATCATACAGGTCGAGGTCATGGCAAATGTATAATTCCTCCGTCGCAGGTATCCGGATAAATCCCAGAGATATAGATGTAAACGTCAAATCTCTATAAGGATTATCCAGTCGACTATTCTATTAGCAATCTCTGAAAAAATGTCTAGAACTAGCTTCTAAACTTTACCACGGGCCCATGGTTTTATCTGATTGCTAATCATATGGACTATCTATGCTCTGATACACAGAACTGACGGATCCTATCTTGATACACATAGGACACCCTGAGGATCTATCTACATCCAACGAACAGGCGGAGGTCTGATCTAAATAGATCGGTGACGTGACTGCCATCTAAGTGTAAAAGATGTCTTATGTGCCCACAATGGCATCTCAAGTCTAAGAATCACAAATGCTACTCAACCCAAGAAGATTCTTATTGACGTTGGTGTACCATCCATTAAGAATCTTCAGTGAGTCGTTCAGTGTTTATCCGCTATAAACACCTACACGTCTATACAAGTCTCCAAGACTTATGGTTCATTGAGAAACCATTGGAATCATATATTCCAGTATACGACATGTACCGGTCTCAACAGGTTTACTTTACTGACCAAGTAGTGTAAACATTGACCAGGAACTGTCTGAGAATGACAATGTCATGATACTACTCAATGTCAGTTGCGACGCTTTTGCAACAGTACCATGACTAATCATTCTAAGGTCATTACGTCTTTACCATTTAATAAGATAGATTATATTATAGAAACTGCATATATTATTCATAATAATAATGTTTTATAGAAGTATTCAAAAGAAATACAACCGGGAATTGGCGCTCTGAGCACCAACCCCAACAAGTACTCCCTTCTTGAGGTCCTCCTCCTCCGTGAGCAACATCCTATGCAACTCATGGTAGGTACAAATAGTCTCATTCATGTTGAAGTACATCACGAACTAGCGATAAGAAGCTGAGAGTGAACAAAAAATGACACTCCTACCGAGAATGTTATTCAGAATGAGATTATGTTGCCTCAATTGATCGATCAAATCGATCATTTGAAGAACATACGGGCTAACAGCTTGCCCCTCATCCAACCGCGCATGGAACAGTTCCATTGCGACTTTGTGAACAATCACTTGTTCTTGGTTCTCAAACGATTGTCTTAATCGTGTCATCATACTATACGTATCTAAAATGTCATAGTATTATTTCTTGAGTCCCGGAGACAGTGAACTAAGGATGTATGATTTAACTTTTAAATCATCATCCTTCCAAGATTCAAAAACTTGGCGTTCCTCCGGTGTGGCATCCGCACCCGCAGCAAGGAATTTAAGCAGTTTCATATAATATTATAAGCATAAACTAGATCATGGATTTTTAATCTAAAAATGCCCCTCCCACTAAATCATGCAATACTGTAATCCCCAAACAGAATACAATAATTTAATAATTAAATTAAATACAAATAGTGAAAAGTGGATCCCGTGAATATATTTCAGCTCACAGCAGAGGCACGGTCTCGCCTACGTATATTCATCAGGTAGACAACTCATTTGTCAATCACTCACTAGTGACTCCTGGGTTTCCGGTCCTGGTCGTTTCTCGTTGTCGCTCTTAAGGTAGGCCTACAAGGAGACGTACCAAGGTTAAACCCGTCAATGATAAACTCAAGTTACTTGCGTAACCCTGACAGCTAGGGCACATTCAGGATTCCACTTTCGCTTGAATTTATCTAGTATCTTATATACATCCGGTATAAATAAATCTCTATCAGCTACATCCTCACAGCAGAGGCACGGTCTCGGATATAGTCACGGAGAAATATTCATAAACCGTATTGACAAGACAAACCATATAACATGCATCAAATACATAATTACATTTAAACCTTATTAATTAGGGATTTTCTGCTAAGTGTCATACACCCTAAATCTAATCAAATTAGATTAAAACATGCATGTATATGTTGGGGTTGGTGCTCAGAGCGCCGATCCGGACCGTATTTATATATGATTCATGAATACGAACATCCCCATATTCCATAATATTACTTATTTATGGTTGCACCTCTTGTTTTTATATACGTATTCGATCTGATTACGATTAGATCGAAACTAAATATGGTTTAGTGATATGTATATATTAGACAAAGGCCCGATAATATGTAATGCAGTACACAGTTACAAAGGTAGTTTGTAATTGACATTGAGGAGTGTCATTGCTAAATGTATATTATCAAATATAGTTCCTGGTCAAGATTCACTAACACGGGTCGGTTAGTCAAATCTGTTGAGACCAGTACATGTCGTATATCGAGACTTGGTCCGATGGTTTATCCCAATGAACCATGAGTCTGTGGAGACTCGTATAGACATGTAGGTATTTATAGTGGATAAACACTGAACGACTCACCAAAGATTCTTAATGGATGGTACACCAACGTCAATAAGAATCTTCTCGGGTTGAGTAGCATAGTGGTCCTTCGACTTGAGATACCACTGTGGATGTATGAGACATCCTCCAAACTTAGATGGCAGTCACGTCACCGATCTATTTAGATCAGACCTCCGCCTATTCGTTGGGTGTGGATCGATCCTCAGGATATCCGGTGTGTATCAAGATATGATCCGTCAGTTCTGTGTACAGAGCATAGGTAGTCCATATATGATTAGCAGTCTGTTAAATCTGTGGCAATAGTATACTTCGGATGTGAGTTCCGAATGTTATTTAGAGATTGCTAATAGATACGTCGACGGGATAATACCTATAGAGATTTGACGTTTACATCTATATCTCTGGGATTATCCGGATACCTGTGACTGATGGATTATACGTATGCAATGACCTCGACCTGTATGATTCAGCTAGTTTATTTGTGGTCGTCATAATTTACGGGTGGGTAAATTATGGACACGAAATTTGATTTTGTGACGGATATACCTGAATCTAGAGAGTCTCACTAATGAAATATACTCGTAGAGCACTAGAGCAACTTTTATGAATAATGATGATTATTTATAAATCGTTTAAACGTTAAACGAAATATACATGCGAACGGGTCGAACCGTCATTTCCTAATTAATGTGTGTTTGTATTTAATATATGATATTATTAAATACACATTAATAAATTATCAATAAAGGTATTTGACATATATCATTAATATATGTATTTGAGATATTTAAAGTAAATATAATACATATATTTGAGATATTTGTATTTAATTAATTATTTAATTGTTAAATGATTAATATAATTAAAATATAAATATCTCACCAAATGATAAAGTTAGGAAATGATTATTAGTGTAAATGTTTGACTTTACATTAAAGGAAAATGTTGTCAAATTGGATTTGACTTCCTTGGATATTTATTTTAAATTGTTAAAATTAAAATATCAATTACCTTTAATTTATTATAAATTTCGGCCTACACCTAAAATGGATATAATTGTTATATTTTTGAGTTGCAATTGTTGACTTACTTTATTTCATTAAAAAGTTGATGATTACAAATGCAAGTTGACAAGTTGTAAACTTTAAATGAAACCAAAAATATCTAGATATTAATATTACCTCAAATTCGGCCAAGGGCTTAAATTTGTGAGTATATATTGTTTTGTTTTCATTTTTAGGTTTAGAGAGTTTATAAGTTACAAAATAAACATAATAGAGTTGAGAGAAAAATGCTTGGAGGCTAAAGAAGAAAGCTTGGAAAAAGCATGCTTTTGTAAGTTTTTCTTTAAAGTTTTCAACATAGAAAATGTTTCTAACATCCTTAGCTTCATCTTGTGTTGCTTTGATGTTGTCTCTTCACTTATAGTTTATGTTTTAATTGGTTATGAACTTGGAAGAAAGATGTATGCATGTTTTGTTTCAAAGAGAGCTTGAAATAGTTTCATAAGCTCTCTTTTGATTTTTAGAAAATCAAAGTTGCCATTCTAGAGTTAGTAAGCCACTCATTGGTGACCTAGAATTGTTCTAGAGTTGTTTCAAAGTGGGAGGCTTGATTGGTGAAGTATTGAATGGATTAAAGTGTTGGATTTTGTAAATTTGGTGAAATTGGACAATTTGATGAAATTGAAAAATTAGGGTTCATAACCCATACCAAATTTGGGGCTTTTCATATATGTTGTGTATTTGGATGTGTATATGATACACATAAAATCTTATGTTGATTGGATTTCATTTGGATGTGTTTTGAACATTGAAAATGCAAAATGCACACTTTGGTGCCTAATGGAGGCTCTCGGCCTTATGGCTAAAATTTGGGTTTTTATGTTGCAAATTATATCTTGACATTTGGGACATGTTAGATTCATCTTAGAAATGATTTAGAATCATTCAAAATTGTTTTGAATAATTTCGGACTAAAATGAACAAAATGTAACGTTTAGGGGTAATTCGGTAATTACACAAAAATATGATTTATTGTGTAATGTTTCAGAATTTGATAATTGGATAATCAAATAAATAAGTTTATTTAATTAATCCAAGAAAAAGTTTTGAAACCGGAAAATTTTGATTTTCCGCGATTCCGCTGCGTTACCGATATTCCCCCTTAAAACCCCAACAAAATGGTATCAGAGCGAGTCTGATTCTGGACACCCCGATAAGATTAGCCCTTTAAAATCTAATGTTTGGTCTTTTCTTTACTTGATACATGCATGCTTTCATTTAATTTGATTAAATTTAAAGTGTATGACACTTTATGGAATATCCCCGCTTAATAAGGTTTTAAAGTAACTAGTATTAGGAATACTTGTTTCTTGGTCCGTCTTGTCAATACGGTTTATAAATATTTTTCCGTGACTACATCCGAGACCGTGCCTCTGCTGTGAGAGTGTAGCCGATAGAGATTTATTTATGCCGGATGTATATCAGATACTAGATAAATTCAAGCGAAAGCGAAATCCTGAACGTGCCCTAGCTGTCAGGGTTACGCAAGTAACTTGAGTTTATCATTGACGAGTTTAACCTTGGTACGTCTCCTTGTGGGCCTGCCTTAGCAACGAGAACGAGAAACGACCAGGACCGGAAACCCAGGAGTCACAACGAGTGTGATTGACAATGAGTTGTCTACCTGTGAATATACGTAGGCGAGACCGTGCCTCTGCTGTAAGTCGAAATATATTCATGGGGTCCTCTTCCCATTATGGAATTCGATTTAATTATTGAATTCTCATTTTTCCGTTGGGGATTACGGTATTCGTAAAATAGTGGGAGGCACTGCTAAGTTTAAAAATTCCTTAACTTAGGCAGTGTGTATTATTATGGAAATAGCCGCTTGTTTGTTTTCCTTAATCTATATTAGATAGAATTAAACTTTTAATTCACTGCACCCATATTTTGATATGTTATCTGACTTGACTCTTGGTTGCAGTTATTCTAGAATAGGTTCTAGATACTAATAGACTAGGATATTATTAGATTGTTCTAAACCATCGGGAACTGTTGTTCCGATTTTCTTGAAAAAACAAGATGGTTAATGACTTAGTTTTTAAGTCATGATAGATAATCTAGATAGATATCCCCTTTAGGATATAATACTTTAGATAGAATAGTCTCTTATGCAGTAAGAATTGACTTGAATTAGTTCATGTCTCGAGATTCTTGACTAGCATTAAGAAAGCCCCATTAGGTATTTGTTTATCTAGTAATGACGTTTCTTAGCTTTAATGACCTTTAGAGGCAATGTGTTTGACACAATTTGCTAATTAGTTATTTACAATTATTGTGAATAGTTGAATGCAAATAGTAAAGCTAAAGAAAGGAGATGTGTATAGTTGTGTATAGAAAATATCGATTTTCACAATACTACAACTATAGGTATTGGATACCAGATCTCCCGTCTAGTTATTTGAAATATTAGTTAATGATTGTTTTGATAATTGATATCAGAACTTGCAACTATTGGATAGTTACTTGTTCTTTATAAACAGTTGTTATATATTTTAAATATAACTAGTAGTGTCATTGACGTAGAGATAAACATTAAGAAAAATTATTCGGTAAAGTAAATAATTTAGAACGGTGCTTTATGAGTTTAATCACTTAAGCATTAGATGCTTATTCCATATGGTAAAGGATGGTTTGATAGGAGATCACACCACACATCCTTATCCATTTAATGAATATTGTATTCAGGAAGGTGATTAAGATCTCGTTTAACCAATTATTGTCATTGGACCACCAGATTTTTTTAACTGATACATTGGATGTATGTAGTTTAATAAATTGTAATTGCTTAAGGTAGTTTTCTTTACTTCGTAACTTAGTTTATGAATTTTCATAACTTAGTTACATGTTTATGAAAGAACACACATTGAACGTCTTGAAATGATCAAGAACTTTCAATTTGTTCTGATGAAACGTAAATTGAACATTTTGACTTGTTCAAATATATTCAATCTAAAGTTTTTGGAGAACTCGATCCTCAAAATTCATTACATGTCTTTGAATTGTTCAAAGATCTTTGATACGATCAAAAGTATGAATTTAAAGCAATTAGTTCTAAGGTTATTCAATGAATATGATTCTTATTTAATATTACTCTTCCATGATTCCATCTTGATGGAATTAAGTAATGGGAGTAGTCGAATCTTATATGATTTGATTCGTCTGATATTGAATGTTACCGAATTAGTTTCAATGCTCTTGGGGTTATGCTCCATTAACACTAATTCCTCTCTTTAATTAATGTTCCATTTGTTTCTACAGTTGCATATATGATATGTATAGGTAGAAAATTCGAATCTTGAAAAGTTTAAGATTTGAATCTTTCTTTTATATAATAGTTATATAATGGAAATTACTTACACCTCGGAAGTATAAGTAAAAATTTATCGTTTATTATGTTTAATAGAATATTGTATTCTATTTGATAGAATATCTTTCCTACGATCATAAGTAATAAAATCGTTTTATTACTTGGTGTGTAACATCTGATGTTAATTATTGTAGAAAAGACTTGACTTATTGAAGTCAATTGTGAGAATGATAAATTATAATTGGAACTACGTGATTAATAAGATGAAACAACCCTTATACATCTTCCGTACAAGTCTAATAGGATAACAGAATCATTTACGAGTATTTGATACTTAATGGTTCTGTTGTTTTCTTATTGAAGAAAAATATCCTATAACTTATAATGGAAGCGATATTTGATATCGATTCTGGAAGTTCAGCATTGAACCATAGATCTAAGATTGTTCATAGCTTACTACGATCAAGTTTTGAACTTGATTACGCTTTCATTATGAATTAGTTCATGATATGTGCTAATTGTTTGCGCAGCGAAAGCAGTGTGAGCTTATTAAAGGATTGACCTTTACAGTATGACAGTGAGAAATGTTATTCTCAGCAATCTATTGTAGATTCTGAGAAAACTTATCTCGAGTCACACTAATTGAACAATTAAAGATATATTGGTTAATGTTGATATTAAACTGTATATTTTAGCTAAAGAATGCAAAGTGGCGTTTTTGAATGACTTATTCAGATAAGAGATCAATTGTGATTTCTTTGTTTGAAGAGTTCGTTCTGGAATGGCCCTAGAGTTTGTGTTCTGCTGAGATCGCAGTTTAGTGTGCTAGCTTATAGAGCCTATTGTAGACTCGGATAAGTCTTTCGAAAAATCCGTGTTCTCTATTTTTGACATCAGTCAGATTGTCTGATCTTGTCAAAATATAGAGGATACATATGTGATTGAAGGGTTAGTGGGAGCGTACAAATTACTTTCTAGTGTTATATATCCTAACAACATTATCATTATTATGGTAATAATGAGATGTTTGTGAGGTAAGAGATTTACCTAAGTCTTCTTTACTCCGTGATAACAGTGGGAGTAGTCTTTGTTATATTTGACATAAAGTTTTATATAAGATATAAAACTAAGAGACTTATGAGATACTCCTATTAGTCGTGCATTAGATATGATCTAATAAAAGACACAACAAGGCTATCTGTATGACAGTTAGTATAACTGTTTGACAGTTAATGTATGTCTTGTATATAAAGTATTCATCTTTCATAAAGGATGATTCCTTTTTCGAAAGAAATATTGATTAGAATGTCTAATCAATCTTATGTATCATTTGATGATGACATAATGAATACTTTCTTTTGTGCGATTAAAGATATCGATATAATTGTAATTGTTACGAATTATTTTGATATCCTATAGACCATTGGATGGATCTTGAAACACGTTCTTTGTGATCTTTGAGATATTAAGAACAAGTTTCTAATTCATGGAGAATATAGTCTGCAACCATTAGGGTCATATTAGTTTTGAGACTAATTATGACGTTAGACAGTCTACGTCATAAAGAGTCACAAAAGATGCAGTGAGAGTGTCGCCGAGGATTCTACTATATAGTGGAATCAAATGCAACTTATGAAGTATTGACTTATGAAGTTGCATAGTGATATTATAAATTAGAAGTTTTAAATTGGTGTTGTGCTTGCGGTTGTCCGCATAGTATTTTTAGATTCGATCCCTAAATACTTGGACAACTCAATAGCTATAGCACAATACAGATATAGCATCAGTGACATATTAATGTATAATTTAGATTCTACAAAATATAAATGATGCTGACTATGGGAAACGATGGAGTTTGTTTGACAAACTCAATATGTCATAGCGGACCTGCTTCTTGTTGCCTACCTCTTGAGTACTGGGTGAGCTTTTTAGAGCCATGAGTATACGATACACATTGAGATGTGTATATGATACCGTGGATTGGCACTAGAGCAAGTGGGAGAAATTGTTGGGGTTGGTGCTCAGAGTGCCAATCTAAACCGTATTTATGTATGATTCATGAATACGAACATCCCCATATTCCATAATATTACTTATTTATGGTTGTACCTCTTGTTTTTATATACGTATTCGATCTGATTACGATTAGATCAAAACTAAATATGGTTTAATGATATGTATATATTAGACAAATGCCCGATAATATATAATGCAGTACACAGTTACAAAGGTAGTTTGTAATTGACATTGGAGAGTGTCACTGCTAAATGTATATTATCAAATATAGTTCCTGGTCAAGATTCACTAACACGGGTCGGTTAGTCAAATCTGTTGAGACCAGTACATGTCGTATATCGAGACTTGGTCCGATGGTTTATCCCAATGAACCATGAGTCTAGGGAGACTCGTATAGACGTGTAGGTGTTTATAGTGGATAAACACTGAACGACTCACCAAAGATTCTTAATGGATGGTACACCAACGTCAATAAGAATCTTCTTGGGTTGAGTAGCATAGTGGTCCTTCGACTTGAGATACCACTGTGGATGTATGAGACATCCTCCACATTTAGATGGCAGTAACGTCACCGATCTATTTAGATCAGACCTCCGCCTGTTCGTTGGGTATGGATCGATCCTCAGGATATCTTGTGTGTATCAAGATAGGATCCGTCAGTTCTGTGTACAGAGCATAGGTAGTCCATATATGATTAGCAGTCTGTTAATATATGTGGCCACAGTATACTTCGGAAGTGAGTTCCGAATATTATTTAGAGATTGCTAATAGATACGTCGACGGGATAATAATTATAGAGATTTGACGTTTACATCTATATCTCTGGGATTATCCGGATACCTGTGACGGAGGGATTATACGTATGCAATGACCTCGACCTATATGATTCAGCTAGTTTATCTGTGGTCATCATAATTTACGGGTGGGTAAATTATGGACATAAAATTGGATTTTGTGACGGATATACCTGAATCTAGAGAGTCTCACTAATGAAATATACTCGTAGAGCACAAGGGCAACTTTTATGAATAATGATGATTATTTATAAATCGTTTAAACGTTAAACGAAATATACATGCGAACGGGCCGAACCGTCATTTCCTAATTAATGTGTGTTTGTATTTAATATATGTTATTATTAAATACACATTAATAAATTATCAAATAAAGGTATTTGACATATATCATTAATATATGTATTTGAGATATTTAAAGTAAATATAATACATATATTTGAGATATTTGTATTTAATTAATTATTTAATTGTTAAATGATTAATATAATTAAAATATAAATATCTTACCAAATGATAAAGTTAGGAAATGATTATTAGTGTAAATGTTTGACTTTACATTAAAGGAAAATGTTGTCAAATTGGATTTGACTTCCTTGGATATTTATTTTAAATTGTTAAAATTAAAATATCAATTACCTTTAATTTATTGTAAATTTCAGCCTACACCTAAAATGAATATAATTGTTATATTTTTGAGTTGCAATTGTTGACTTAATTTATTTCATTAAAAAGTTGATGATTACAAATGCAAGTTGACAAGTTGTAAACTTTAAATGAAACCAAAAATATCTAGATATTAATATTACCTCAAATTCGGCCAAGGGCTTAAATTTGTGAGTATATATTGTTTTGTTTTCATTTTTAGGTTTAGAGAGTTCATAAGTTACAAAATAAACATAATAGAGTTGAGAGAAAAAGGCTTGGAGGCTAAAGAAGAAAGCTTGGAAAAATCATGCTTTTGTAAGTTTTTCTTTAAAGCTTTCAACATAGAAAATATTTCTAACATCCTTAGCTTCATCTTGTGTTGCTTTGATGTTTTCTCTTCACTTATAGTTTATGTTTTAATTGGTTATGAACTTGGAAGAAAGATGTATGCATGTTTTGTTTCAATGAGAATTTGAAATGGTTTCATAAGCTCTCTTTTGATTTTTAGAAAATCAAAGTTGCCATTCTAGAGTTAGTAAGCCACTCATTGGTGACCTAGAAATTGTTCTAGAGTTGTTTCAAGGTGGTGAGGCTTGATTGGTGAAGTATTGAATGGATTAAAGTGTTGGATTTTGTAAATTTGGGGAAATTGGATAATTTGATGAAATTGAAAAATTAGGGTTCATAACCCACTTCAAATTTGGGACTTTTCATATATGTTGTGTATTTGGATGTGTATATGATACACATAAAATCTTATGTTGATTGGATTTCATTTGGATGTGTTTTGAACATTGAAAATGCAAAATGAACACTTTGGTGCCTAATGGAGGCTCTCGGCCTTATGGCTAAAATTTGGGTTTTTATGTTGCAAATTATATCTTGACATTTGGGACATGTTAGATTCATCTTAGAAATGATTTAGAATCATTCCAAATTATTTTGAATAATTTCGGTCTAAAATGAACAAAATGCAACGTTTAGGGGTAATTCGGTAATTACACAAAAATATGATTTATTGTGTAATTTTTCAGAATTTGATAATTGGATAATCAAATAAATAAGTTTATTTAATTAATCCAAGAAAAAGTTTTGAAACCGGAAAATTTTGATTTTCCGCGATTCCGCTGCGTTACCGATATTCCCCCTTAAACCCCAACAGTATAAAGTTAAGAAAACATGATTAAACATTGAATTAAAGGGCTAATCATATTAGGGGGCCTAGAATCAGACTCGCTCAGATACCATTTTGTATGTGTTTTATTGCAGAAATCCGGTAACGCATCGGAATAGTGGAAAATCAAAATTTTCCGATTTCAAAAATTTTTCTCGGATTAATTAAATAAACTTATTTATTTAATTACCCAATAATTAAATTATGAAATAAAACAAAATAAATCAAATTTATGTGAGTTTACCGAATTGCCCTTAAATATAACATTTTTGTTTATTTTAATCCGAAATTGTTCGAAACTATTTTGGATGATTCTAAATCATTACATATATGAATTTAACATGTCATACATATTAAAATTCAAATTGCAACAAAAATTTCCCAAAAATAACCCCAAAGCCGAGAGCCATATAGAAGTAGATTAATGTGCATTTTGCACTTCCAATGTTCAAAACATATTAAGACAAAATCCAATCAACCCAATATTTTACATGCATCATATACACATCCAAATACACCATATAAATGAAAAGCCCCAAATTTGGAAGTGGTCTTAAACCCTAATTTTTCAATTTCTTCAAATTGGACAAATTAGACCAAATATGTTAAATCCAATACTTCAATCATGTTTCTTCCATTACAATCAAGCCTCACCACAATGAAACAACTATAGAACAAATCTAGGTCATTTAAGAGTGGGTCAACAACTATAGATTAGCAAAAAGGTTCTAAAACCATGAAAAGAATGTTACTAGTTCATTAGTAACATTCTATCAACTTTATACATGTTCAACCCCTTTATCAAACTTTTATCCACCAAAAGTACAAAGAATAAAGAATAGAAAAACTTAAGAACACCACAAGATGTAGCCAAGAACAAGAGGAACATTTTTCTCTCTAATGGCAAGTTGGAAATACTTACTTAAATTCAAGCTTTCTTTGATTTTTCCTTTTCTTTCTCTCAAGCTTCTTTTCTTTCCTTTAATGGAGTTTTTGATAAAGTATTTTAGGTTATCAAACCCTAAATGAAACAAAACAATATATACTTGCACACTTTAAGCCTTGGCCGAATTTTAGGCTAATAAAATATCAAGATACTATTTTATATTTCATTTAAAAGTTTTGCTTTATCAACTTGTCACTTTAATGATTACACCATTTAATGAATAAAGCAATTCAATATTGGCAACTCAAGTCATTAAAGAAAATATCATAACTTAAAAAATATTTATACTTTAATTAATTTAATCATTTAACAATTAAATAATTAATTAATTAATTAAATACAAATATATTAAATATATGTATTATATTTACAATAAATATCAAATACATATATATTTACAATATTAGTCAAATATCTCAATTTGACAATTAATTAATGTGTATTTGAATTAATCTAACATTAAATGCAAATACACAAAAATTAAGGAAATGACTATCGGGTCCCTACACATGTATTTTTCGTTTAACCATTAAACGACTTTATAAATAATCAATATTATTTATAAATGTTGCTCTAGTGCTCTACGAGTATATTTCATTAGTGAGACTCTCTAGATTCAGGCATATCCGTCACGAAATCCAATTTCGTGTCCATAATTTATCCACCCGTAAATTATGACGATCACGGATAATCTCGCTGAATCATACAGGTCGAGGTCATGGCAAATGTATAATTCCTCCGTCACAGGTATCCGGATAAATCCCAGAGATATAGATATAAACATAAAATCTCTATAGGGATTATCCAGTAGACTATTTTATTAGCAATCTCAAAAAGAACATTTAGAACTAACTTCTAAATTGTACCACGGGCCCATGGTTTTTATGTGAATGCTAATCATATGGATTACCTATGCTCTGATACACAGAACTGACGGATCCTATCTCGATACACACAGGAGACCTTGAGGATCTATCCACACCCAACGAATAGGCGGAGGTCTGATCTAAATAGATCGGTGACGTGACTGCCATCTAAGTGTGGAAGATGTCTCATGCGCCCACAGTGGTATCTCAAGTCGAAGAATAACAAGTGCTACTCAACCCGTAAGATTCTTATTGACGTTGGTGTACCATCCATTAAGAATCTTCGGTGAGTCGTTCAGTGTTTATCCGCTATAAACACCTACACATCTATACTAGTCTCCAAGACTTATGGTTCATTGAGAAACCATTGGAATCATATATTCCAGTATACGACATGTACCTCTCTCAATGGGTTTACTTTACTGACTAAGTAGTATAAACCTTGACCAGGAACTGTCTGAGAATGACAACGTCATGATACAACTCAATGTCAGTTGTGACGCTTTTGCAACAGCATCATGACTAGTCATTCTGAGGTCATTACGTCTTTACCATATTAAAAGATACATTATATTATAGAAACTGCATATATTATTCATAATAATAAAGTTTTACAGAAGTATTCATAAAGAAATACAACCGGGAATTGGCGCTCTGAGCACCAACCCCAACAATAAAAACCAAAACATATCAAGTACTTGCGTGAAAATAAAGTGCACAATGAATCAAGGCTTAAGACCTTATTTTATGAGCTGGACACAGCCAAAGAAATCTATCTCTAAACAAACCAAGTCCACAAAATAGGTGTTCAAAACCAGCACCACTAGGACCTGAAAATAAGCAACATTGGTTGCATGCTATATTAATTACCCATAAATATCATGAACTCATATTTAATAACTTTTTCGAGTGAAGGGTTTTTGCCCTTATCTTTTGAATTTGGCCACATTGGCTCTTTTGCACTTGAGTCTCATTTAACAATAATTTTTTTGTTTATTTATTTTTGCTTTTACAAGGGGATAACAAGGTCATCTAGTCAAAGATCACACTTTTGAGCAAATAAAGCATGGAAGATATTAGATTTCGATTCCAAAAACTCCTACATGCGACCAAGCCCTGATAAAATAAAAACGTGTATGTGAGGTGCAAGCACAGGATATACCAAGGGTTTTTATCACACACACTCATATATATAGAGCATCAAGAAAAATAACATATCATACATGCATAATCATATATCCTACATACCAGGATCACATGCACATGCTATTCATGCTCTAACAAGCAATAAAAATATTTTTGGTCTTTTTCATATTCTATGTTTTTTTTTGTATTTTTTAGATTTTAATAAATAAAAATAAAGACACAAACAGGCTTGTAAAACATCCAATGGTATGTGGAGTTGTATCCCGAGTGCAGACCATACTACCATCTATTCGGAATCGGCTATGAAATTTATGTCCGGGTTTCCATCCTATATACCAAGGGACATATAAGGAAAACAAGACACACACACACCTATATGCTGTGAAAACAAAATAAACGTGCAAAAACATAAAACACACGCACACACACTTGCAATGGGAAAATAAAAATGCATCTTTTAAGCAGAGTTACACCGAAGTGCACTCTCATCATGTCCATCAGGATACGCAGAAGAAGATGGGAATTCATCTTGCTTCCTCACCCAAACCTTTCTAGGAACCTCATCCACTTGAGAATTCCTAGTCAACAAAGAAAGTTTCTCACTAAGAAATTGAGCTTGTTTAGTTAGTGCAGAAACTTAAGAAGCTAAATTTGAAGAGTCAAATCAAGGTGACACACTTTTAGGCCTCTTCTTTTGCTTGTGCAACATGAAGCACTTAGGCTTAATGTGTCCCGCCTTGCCACAATGATGGTACACAGGTACAAACCTCGGATGAGATCGAGGTTTACCCATAACACCTCTAGATTGAGGTTGGGGCACATGACGAGGAACAACAGGAGGAGAAATATGACTACACATAACAGGTTTCTTACCTAAGTCACGTTTAGCTGCTACAGGCACAGCTTTGGAAGAAGAAGCCTTATTACAGTTAGGCTCAGAAATAATACCTAACATACGGTCCACCTTTTTATTTCCATTAGAAAATGCAGACAATTGGGTTCTAGCATCTTCAAGTTCAGTCTCTAATATTTGGACTCTATGAACTAGGCCTCTGTTCCTATCCTCTAGGTCATCAACCATCAAAAGGCTTTTCTCAAATTTGGCTTGAGCTTCATTCTTTTCTAGCTCTACTTCCTTCAGCCTCTTATTTACCTCAATGTTAGTCTTCTTAATAGCTAAACTCTCATTAAACAATTCAACATAGGCTACCTGAAGACTTTCCTCATCAACAGACTCATCAAGAGAGACCTCGGAATCGGCATCATTAGCAACAATCTCTCTCTCATCAGACACACTAGCAGTAAAGGCCATATAATTACTCTCATTCTTAGGAGACTCATCACCATCATAGTCACTGAGGGAGGCTGCCATGGCTTTCTTGCCTTTAGCTTTAAAGTATGTGGGACATTCAGATCTAACATGCCCATATCCTTCATATTCATGGCAATGGACACCACGAGATTTATTATCTCTATCCTCCCCAGACTCTCTCCTACTATGCCTACTCTCTCTAGGCTCATCCTCCATATCCCTGTTATAACTATGGCCACCCTTTTTAAGCTTAAGGAATTTCCTAAACTTCTTTGCAAAGAAGGCCAAATCAAGATCCGTGAGGGTATCCTCATCACTAGATGAACCATGAACAACTTCATTCGCGATCTTCATCGCTATAGTTTTGGGCTTTTGATACGCAGGAAGTTTCTTCTCATAAACCTGCAGTTTTCCTACAAGTTCATCTAAATTAAGCTAATCGAGGTCATTGCTTTCCTCGATGGCGGTGATTTTGGGTAGGAATTTTTCAGGTAGGGATCTAAGGATTTTCCTAACTATCCTACTGGTAGGAATAGTCTAACCTAGGTTAAAACTTGAGTTAACAATGTCGTTAATCTTAGCATAGAATTCATCAAAGGTCTCATCATCTTTTATTTTGGCAACCTTAAACCTAGTGGCTAAATCTTGGAGTCTATTATTTTTAACAGACAGTGTGCCCTCATGCACAGTCTGCAGGATGTCCCAAGCATCCTTGGCTATCTCACACATTGAGATTCTCCTAAACTCAGTAGAACAAACAGCGCCATGTATGGCATTAACAGCCTTGCTATTCCTATTGCTAGCATCAAATTCGTCCTTGGTCCAGATCAATTTGACTTTATGGGAAGAGACCTCATCAATAATAACAACGGGAGGTTTCCACCCGTGTTCAACAGTCATCCAAGCCCTCTCATCTAAGGACTTAAGGAACGCCTTCATGCGAACCTTCCAATGTAAATATTATGTGCCATCAAAAAATGGCGGACAATTCAAGGGTTGACTACGTTCCATAGCTAACGGGTCAAGGATCGAGATCAGGCTCTGATACCAATTGAAAGTTCGCGAATAGCCTAGGTTCTGACCCTATACGGAAATACAAACAATAAACAGGATAAGTCCTGATTACTGTAACTATGAAATCTCAACAAGCAACCACAATAACCAACAATTAAAATATGCTACAAATATAAAAATAATAACAATAAATTAAAGCAGCAAATATAAATCAATCACACAAAATCAACACAATAATTTTGGTGACGAAGTGGAAAACTCTTGCGAGTAAAAAACCACTCCGGGTATAGGCTACCACCCGAATCCACTATATAGAGAAAAAAACTTACAGCGATGGTCAAGACCTATGGTGGTAACTCCACCGACTCAAGTATCTCAATACTGCAAGAACTCAAGGAAAATCCTCAAGTCCGCGACCCACGGTTTTCATCAGAACCTCTAAAGTCTCTGAGTAGATTGTATCACCAATGACGTCGGAACTCCGACTACCAAACTTTCTCCTAAAGAACTCTAAAGGATTAGGGAATTTGGGTTAAGTTGTGTTGAAGGTTTATCAAAGAAACATTCACACCATCAATGAAGAAGACAAGGAGATAAGAAGTCTTCAATGGTGGAATCAAGTAAGGTTGAAAGCTTTGAAGGATTTTGGCTCAAAGGATTTGTGTTTCAACTGTTTCAACCATTGGGGAATGTGGCTCAATATTTGTTTATATAGGTAGGGCAAAGGAAAAGGGTTTACTAGTGTTATTTTGGCTTTAAAACGTGTCTAAGATAACCTACTTACGCAGGTATGTTCGAACTCACTTCAAACGCAACTCAAACATAAATTCTCTGCCTCGAAAACGTTCGAACTCAAGTATGAACGCAACACGAACGTGGTCGCGGACTAGTTTTCAGGTGCAATTTAAAACGCTTATAACTTTCTCATCCCTTGGCCAAATCAAGAGTTCTTTATATGTACGTGATCGTCTTTGAGTCTACCGTCTAATGCAACTAACCTCATATCAATTTGATCTCTAAATATTTTGGAATATTCAAAAGAGTAAACATCGCTCAGATAACTCCGTCAGATTTTGTCCAATTGCTCCGAGATATTCAAGACTCATTACAACTCAATTGAACTTGTTTTGTTACGGACATTGCCAATAAAAATAGAACTAACACAACAAACCAAATTTGTGCCCTAAAATCGCCTTACACCAACGTCGACGCCGATGCCGTTTCACGGGTTCTGCTTCTCCTTCGCTGGTCAACTCTATTGCTGGTAAACTCTGTCGCACATTGCTAGATTTTTGTGGTAAGTAAATATTGATTACACTGCATTCTTTATGATTTCAGTGATTTTGGGTTTGTTCTCTTGTTTTGAATCTTGCATGCAAGTTGTTTTTTTTTTAATTATTTTTACCTACTCTCACTTGCAATTTCTATTTGTTTTTTATAGTCTCAAACACTAAATCCGTTTCCTCTGCTCAACTTCGTCGGTTCTTCAACTCAACAGTAATATTTATATTAGGCTTATACTCGTATCAAGTGATATTATGGTTTGTTTATATGATATTCTAGTGTCTTGTGCCTCAATTAATCCTTATTTTCAGTTAGAGACTGTGTTAGATTTGTTTGATGTTGTATTTCATTTCTGTGTTTATAAGAAATATATGTATGTTTTATGAGGTAATGGAAGTATCAAGTACCTAATTAGTATAATCTTGACAATTTCTTTTGTCGTGTAGAATCTAATTTGGACCCTAATTTGGGGGCCCTAGCCGGCCGTCTATGTGGGCTATCCCCAGAGCCACCTTTAAGGCATGGTCTTAACAATTGAAAGAAGATGTTTGACCATCCATGAGGTACAAGCAGTTATCCAAGTCCTTTATGATAGATCAGATACTTTTATTATAGAGGTTGATGAAGAATTATGAAACAGATTTATCTAAGTGACAGAGAGAAATAGACTTGAAGCTGTTTCCTCAAATCATAATGGGAATGTGGGGCATGGATGGGAGAAAAAACTGATATAGACTGCTGACTGTTGAAGTTGTGGCCTCCCAGCTATAGGACTGAATCTGATAGAGAAATATTCTAATAAAAATGGCTCATGTTCATCATCGAAATTAGGATAAGACAATAGTAAACTATTGAAAAGGCAAATCTTACTATTAATGATTGCATAAAGCTGGGAGAAGATAAGTTTCAAAACCTTGATGCCAAAAAGATGTTGTGGTTTATCAAATTTTATGCAGTTCTGTTACTTTATTGAAATTATCATGTTATTTGGCATGAAATATGTTTGCACTGTGTTTTCATTCCCCAAGAATTATTTTGTGAGTTTTATCATATTTTGTTTTGTTTCATGCTCCTAGTATTTTTGCTGTTGTACAATACCAGATCACCAATCCAGTCTCTGTTTGGTGGTTAATGCACATTTTGTGATGATTTGTTTGAAGGCTTAGGATTTCTTTCATAATTCTTTGTCATCGTTGTTTCAAGAGTGGGGTATGATATCTATGTTAATGTTTTGAATCAAGTTTTGGCTACCATTAATGTTGCCTTTAATAGTGACTTGTAGATGTTGATGTATGTGGGTGATTATTTTGATATACATAGAATACATCATCACGTTGAAACTTGAAATCATTAAATTTTGAGTTAGATTTTGTACTTATCTGACTTTTTTGGGGACTCTCTTCAATCTTCATCTGATTCAACTAAACCTTGTGTAAAATACCTCCATTTTTCTCATTACCTTGCATGTTAAAATGGTGAAAGTGTTGCATGGATTGATGAATGAGGATCTATGTGCATTGTCTGCTATAACTACAACATGTGGAAGGAAAGTACAAGCCTTTTTCAATATTAATATTAAGAAGCTTCTGTTTGACTTTTCTGAATGAGTTTAAGGAACTGTAAGATTGTGTTTGTTAACTTTTTTGGGAAGTGAACTATTCAAATGAATGTCGTTCATGACTTTTCATGCATATACATGTAGTATGAGCTTTTGTAAGCCGTTTGCATTTGAATTGTACGTTAAACAATGTGATAATTTTTGTTGATAGTTTTGTAAGCCGTTTGCATTTGAATTGTAGGCTAAAAATTGCTTGTAACATGTTTAAATCCGAATAATGAAACCAGAACATGCAGTATACTAGTTTTGTCAGATCTATGTTAATATCTTAAATCAAGTTTTAGCTACCATTAATGTTGTTGCCTTAAATAGTGAGTTGTATATGCTGATGTTAGTAGGTGATGATTTTGATCTACATAGAACACATCATCATGTTGAAAGTTGAAATCATTAGTTTTTGAGTTAGATTTTGTACTTATCTGACTTTTTTGTGACTTTCTTCAACCGTCATCTAATTCAACTCATTACATTGTGATAGTTTTTCTTGATAGTTTTATAAGCAGTTTACTTTTGAATTGTGGGTTAAACAATGAACTTTTGTGAGCCCTTAACTTTGTTATGTTTAATTTTTTCACCTAATTTATTTAAATGTAGTGGATGTTGATAATTTTTATTGTGTACAAATACAATATTTGTTGGCATTATACGTGTTTGTGAAGCTTGGTATTTAACGTGGTTGTGAAGCTTTTTTCAAATTTTAAATTAAAGTGAAGTTTTTTTCAAACTTTAAATTAACTTACTTATCATTGTTGATGTATTTCTAGTCCATCATCTCTGTCTTTTGATGAAAACATAATGGTTATAAGAAAGAGGACTGAAACGAATGATCAGCCCCATGGACCGGGCAAGCACACATGGTGCTATTGTTAGTAAGTTACTAGTTAACCAAATAATTTCAATAGTGAAATAAGTTTCATTGATGATGTACATACAAAATTAATTTTTCTTGTCTCGACAGCAAGTGTGAATCAAAGCGGATGAAAGAAGAAGGTGTTAAACTGACCAAAAAGGTATACAATCTACCATTTAACTTATCTTTGTTATTTAACTTTATAGTTTATTTATTAACCTTTACTATATTATTTGGTTATAGATAAAAGGTCACATAGGAACTAATTGGAAGAAAATAAGCTTAGAAGAGAAAGTAGTTTTGTGAACAAGTATAATCAGGAATCTATCAACCATGAAAGGTGGCCTCGTGGATTATTAGGCGATCCAGTAGAGGAGAAGTGTTGTGATATTTTATATCGTACCGCAAGTGTACGGTGTCAAGTTTTAGTATAAATATGTGTTAAGAGTGTCGAACCCACAGGGATTGCGTTAACTCGCACTAAGTACTACAATTGATAATCATAACTTTATTTAGAAAACAAATAATAAAGATTTTAATAATTAAATAAAATATACAAATATTTAGATAGGAGGAACTAATACGATAGAGATTATGGATCCTGATTTCACCTAGTTGTCACATATGTATTCGTCATGCCAATTAATCCTGGTTCAGTTAAATTATTTATAAGTCAAGATTCCGCAAATATCCACTCCATCTCTCGAGCATCAGTGAAAATATCACCAACTACAGACTTCGATATCTCTATAAAAATCCAATAGTTAACAACTCATTACGATTTGTGATTCTATATTAACGACTTCAAAGGACTACAGATTCTCTCGAACTCTATAAAATCCTAGGTCATATTCTCTAGATCTATTCAAAATCCCCTCTCTCGAGTGATAGATTCTAAACATTCTTCATCATATTTGTGGCCAGCAAACACAAAGCATTAAACTCAAAAGAATATAAATAATTAATAAAACTTCATAACAAAATCGACAATCAATACAAAGGTTCAAGCATCAATTACATCATTCTCCAGAATTAAGGAGTTTAATTCATGACAATAGATAAAAACAATAATAAACAAGTCATGAATCTAATGGAAATCATTAGAGTTCGAAGAAAGAAATAAGAAGATAAAACCCGAATTGAATCTCTTCCTCCTCGGACGTCACCGCCTTAATCTCCTCTTGTCGCTCTTCAATCCTTCTCCTTGGATCTCTAAAATATTTGTTTCTGTGTTTTGTGCAGTGTATTAGCCTCCCCTCTAGTTTTGGACAAACTGATATATTTATAGTAGAGCCTAGGAGTCATAATACATGTTAAAAACCCTAAAAATCACTTGCATGGCTTGCGCAGGTTTTCTTCCGCAGGGGGCGCTGCGGTGCTGAACAGTGGGCGCTGCGGCGCCCAACTCCCTGGAAAATGTATGTAAATGACTAGATCTCCTCGAGTAGATACAAATCGATATATTATAGGTCTCGTAACTCTTTCTAGATCAAAAGTTATAGCCTTTTTAATTTCAGTGTGCAGCTGATGCTGGTTTTTACTGCTTCTTGAGTCTGATACTCCCGATAGGTCCCAAAACACACGTATTTGCTCCATTGTCGATGTTCTAATGCTTCCTACCAATAAGACATAAAAGATACTACAAAATATATTAAATAGATCGAACCATAACAAAATAATAGGCTAAAGATGCTAGAATAAGTGGGTATAAACCGCACTTATCAAGAAGGTAGAAGATAAAGACCCGAATTGAATCTCTTCCTCCTCGGACGTCACCTTCTTAATATCCTCTTGTCGCTCTTCAATCCTCCTCCTTGGATCTCTAAAATATTTGTTTATGTGTTTTGTGCAGTGTATTAGCCTCCCCTCTAGTTTTGGATGAACTGATATATTTATAGTAGAGCCTGTGAGTCATAATACATGTTAAAAACCCTAAAAATCACTTTCCTGGCTTGCGCAGGTTTTCTTCCGCAGGGGGCGCTGCGGCGCTGAACAGTGGGCGCGACGGCGCCCAACTCCCTAGAAAATTTATGAAAATGACTAGATCTCCTCGAGTAGATGCAAATCGATATATTATGGGTCTCGTAACTCTTTCTAGATCAAAAGTTATACCCTTTTTAATTTCAGTGTGCAGCTGATGCTGGTTTTTACTGCATCTTGAGTCTGATACTCCCGATTGGTCCCAAAACACACGTATTTGCTCCATTATCGATGTTCTAATGCTTCCTACAAATAAGACATAAAATATACTACAAAATATATTAAATGGCTCGAACCATAACAAAATAATAGGCTAAAGATGCTAGAATAAGTGGGTATAAACCACACTTATCAAACACCCACAAACTTACGATTTTGCTAGTCCTGAGCAAAAGATAAAATAAAAACTAATTTCAAATAAATAAATAAAAATAACTAAATTAACTAGGTCACTTTCGTAGGGATCACGATTGCATTTAGCATATGCAACAAGCCTTTAAACCCCTAGGCGACCCTAATGGACGAGTTATAGTCTCGTGAGGGCTTACAGCGACGACACCCACAAACGTCATTCACACACAATCATGCAAAAAATATAAAAAAAATAACAAAAGATAGTCTCGATAGTTGCACATAAAATTTTCCTCAAATAAAGCTTATAAATGAAATTAGAGAACCTTCAAAGTACCCCATGCGACTCAAATCCAAATTCTTGAATAAATTATCTAAGCTAGACTCACAGTGTGTGTGTGTAAAGGTCCATTCACAGCTTGACTCCTAAGTAAGCCAATTCAATGATTTCGTTTAGAAATTAGAATCAATGGGTCAAACCAACCTAGATATCTCAATTATGCTCTGTAATTCCTTTATTTTGTGCTCAGTATGATATTATTTTTCTTTTCTTTTCTTGTCTCCTTTTGCTTTTCTCATTTTACACTTTTTTTTTCAACTCACCTACCCTTTAAGGTAGCATTTCTCCTCATGGTGGTCTTAATACTCGCCCAAGGGTAGCTTCACGCTTATCGGTTATAGGTGATTTATTTTCTTTCTTTAGAGATGTTTTTTCTTTTTAGCTATACCACACTTCATAACACTAGAAAATCAAGATAGATATCTAAGCAAACGATCATTCATCGACATGCAATTTCTTCAACTAGTCACATTATCAACTACTTAAGTTTTCACTGCTAAAAACCTTTTTTTAAGTGCTTACGAGTCTAACATAGATCAGTTTTTCAAGGCATCAGATAAAAGTAAATCGGGCACTTATCATTTCTAAAATTTCACCCATAAACAAACAATATCATCACAGGATTTATGTTTTACTATCAAAGACTAAAACAATTTTTTTTCACTTAAACAATTAAATAAGAAGTAAGCAACATACACACACCCCCAAACTTAAAACTTGCATTTTCCTCAATGTAAGATAAAAATTTAAAGAACAATAGTGAGGAACAACACTACCGTGCATGGAGTTGAACAGGCTCCTGCTAGTCAGAATTTGGTTGGCGTTGTGTGTCTCGTGCTACCTGCATAAATAGCATGCAAAATAAATAAATAAACAATAGCACACAATAACAATCAAAATTAAAAATAAAGTAAAAATAAGTAAATGCAAGGGTTGCCTCCCCAACTAGCGCTAAGTTTAACGTCTTCAGCCAGATGCAACCACCCAAAATGGTTATGGTGGCTTAAACGTAGTGAACCGGGTAATCTCATCTTCCTTCTTTAGTATCCACCGGTTCTTATGACATGAAAAAGACAGCTTGGCAGGCTGTGGTAATTTATCAATAGATCGTCCCCCAGGATATGTAGATTTTCCCTCAATTGGAAATTCTGGACTGCACGTTCGGTAAAATTGGCTCGGCCTCCTTTTTAACCTTGCAGGGATCATCTCCAAGTGAGTACTGGCCTTTCTTTTCCTCTTTTTACGGCACTTTGGGAGTGGTTTCGAGTTTAGCTGCAGAGAATCTTCTTTTATACATGGCTGCATTATGCTCATAGGTTGCTGAAATACTGATTCACCCTGTCTGGTTTCAACTCCCTTTTCTACTGTATCTATCATGTGACAGTCTGCATCACCTTGAGAACTCGGCATGGCTCTGAAAACACTGAAGGTGATTTCTTCATATTGACCTCTCATTATCAATTCACCTTTGTTCTCTTCTTTTATTACTGTTTCCTCATGAAATACCATTTCATTTTCTTTACTGCCTAAGTCCTTAGAGGTGTCTTTAAACTCTTTTCCGCTCCTACAGGTTATGATTTGACATTGCTCATTGGGGTTGACTTCAATATCACTCGGAAAAACCCATGTCTGTTGATTGGCCATGGAAGAAACTAGCAACCTAATTTGTGCTTCTAAAGATTTTATATTTGCCTCTATATTGCCCATTCGTGTTTCAATATTATCCAGCCTTGACTCATTCTTCTCAAACCTCTCTGAAGCTGTAGCTACAAATGTGCTCATTAGGTCTTCTAAGGAAGGTTTCTACTCAGCTCTTGGATAATTGAAGCCATGAGGAGGTTGCAAAATGTTTTCCATATCAGCATATGAAAAATTCGGATGATAATAAATAGGCATAGGACTGCCTCTATAGTTGTTGAAGTTCCGATTGTTCACATACTGTACTTGTTCAAATCCTGCTCCTCTGTTGGGTAAAAGCATTCCATTAGCATAAACAGCTTCAATAGATGGTTGGCCCATTTGATTTGTCAATACTGCCAGATGAGTCGTAAAGGACGATACTTGAGCTATCAGTGCACTAACATGATCTGTCATTGCTTCTTTTCAAACTCACCTCGTACGAAAAAAATAAAACAAAAAAATAAAATAAAATAAAATAAAATAAAATAAAATAATAAGAAATAAAAACAAAAATAAAACTTAAGACAAAAATAAAGGAAATAAAGAAAATAAAATAAAAATAAAATTCTAAATTAAAGCTAAGATTACTTGGTAGTAGTATTAATATGAATTAAACAAATAATCCCCGGCAACGGCGCCAAAAACTTGTTGTGATATTTTATATCGTACCGCAAGTGTACGGTGTCAAGTTTTAGTATAAATATGAGTTAAGAGTGTCGAACCCACAGGGATTGCGTTAACTCGCACTAAGTACTACAATTGATAATCCTAACATTATTTAGAAAACAAATAATAAAGATTTTAATAATTAAATAAAATATACAAATATTTAGATAGGAGGAACTAATACGATAGAGATTCTGGATACTGGTTTCACCTAGCTGTCACATATTTATTCTGCATGCCAATTAATCATTGTTCAGTTAAATTATTTATAAGTCAAGATTCCGCAAATATCCACTCCCTCTCTCGAGCATCAGTGAAAATATCATCAACTACAGACTTCGATATCTCTATAACAATCCAATAGTTAACAACTCATTACGATTTGTGATTCTATATTAACGACTTCAAAGGACTACATATTCTCTCGAACTCTATAAAATCCTAGGTCATATTCTCTAGATCTATTCAAAATCCCCTCTCTCGAGTGATAGATTCTAAACATTCATCATCATATTTGTGGCCAGCAAACACAAAGCATTAAACTCAAAAGAATATAAATAATTAATAAAATTTCATAACAAAATCGACAATCAATACAAAGGTTCAAGCATCAATTACATCATTCTCCAGAATTAAGGAGTTTAACTCATGACAATAGATAAAAACAATAATAAACAAGTCATGAATCTAATGGAAATCATTAGAGTTCGAAGAAAGAAATAAGAAGATAAAACCCGAATTGAATCTCTTCCTCCTCGGACGTCACCGCCTTAATATCCTCTTGTCGCTCTTCAATCCTCCTCCTTGGATCTCTAAAATATTTGTTTATGTGTTTTGTGCAGTGTATTAGCCTCCCCTCTAGTTTTGGATGAACTGATATATTTATAGTAGAGCCTGGGAGTCATAATACATGTTAAAAACCGTAAAAATCACTTTCCTGGCTTGCGCAGGTTTTCTTGCGGTGCTGAACAGTGGGCGCTGCGGCGCCCAACTCCCTGGAAAATGTATGTAAATGACTAGATCTCCTCGAGTAGATGCAAATCGATATATTATGGGTCTCGTAACTCTTTCTAGATCAAAAGTTATAGCCTTTTTAATTTCAGTGTGCAGCTGATGCTGGTTTTTACTGCTTCTTGAGTCTGATACTCCCGATAGGTCCCAAAACACACGTATTTGCTCCATTATCGATGTTCTAATGCTTCCTACCAATAAGACATAAAAGATACTACAAAATATTTTAAATAGATCGAACCATAACAAAATAATAGGCTAAAGATGCTAGAATAAGTGGGTATAAACCACACTTATCAAGAAGGTAGAAGATAAAGACCCTAACTATAGAGGAATATCAAGATGTAGTGTCACTCGATTCTCGAAAATGGTTTCCACATTTACTGTTGAACAAGAAGAAGCTGTATGAGAGCTTGGGTTTGAAAGCCTCTTAGGTCTCAGATGTGGGAGATTGCGACAAGAGTTATGTAGATGGATGGTTAAACAATGTGATGTGGAGAGAGGGATAATAACACTTGATAGAACCGAATACAGTCTGAGTGTTGATACTTTTGCTTCAGTTATGGGTCTTGAGGATGTGGGTTCCAAGTTTGAGACTTACGGGGAAGACAAGGACATAACTGATTTAAGAGCCCAATATTGTACTACTAAGAAAGACATCCCAATAGCAATTGTGATTGAAAGATTAAGCATTATTACCACTGCAGATGATTATTTTTGTATCTTTTTTTTTTGTTTGCTATCAGTACTATCCTATGTCCTACTTCTGCCTCGTACATCAACCCATATTACCTACATGCATTGAAAGATGTCAATTCCATTAGATTTAAAAATTGGGCTACCTGGTGCTTTAAGTTTTTATGGAATGGAGTGAAGAAGGTCAATGAAAATAAAACTTCTTCAATTAGAGGATGTGTTTTATTTTTAATGGTATGGAATTAATAACATTTGATCTCTTTAATTTCCTCATGTTGGTGCTACCAAAATGCAGTCCATGTTTATCATTATGATATTTATTTGTTTATGCAGATTTTCTACATGTCGTCTTCTACTTACCAGCTCTCTTCATCGAGGAATGGTTGGCCTATCATGCAGTGGACTGCCACGGAAATAAAAAAATTTGTTCAATGGAAGAAAAAATTTGGTGGTTTCGGGAGCAATGCTGTATTATTTGTTTAATAATTTCCTTTTATGGTATGCTTCAAGTTATCATTAAAAAATTAATTATTATTTTTAAATTTTAATTAGGTTCCCATGAGGAATGAGAGTGGCCATCAAGACAGTTTTGTACATGCAACGAAGGAATTCGATCCAGTTATGACAAGCCTACAAAGAATTGAGGAAACTATAGGAGAACATGTTAAAAAAACCTCGCAAGGCATGGAATTGATGGAATCTAAAATGGACGAACTGACAAAAAAGATTGATAAATTAGAATCATATTTGTTAGAGCTCAATTCACATGTTTGTGGAGAACAAGCGCGTCCGACTCATGAAACGACATTGGTCCCTATATTTGAAGGTGCACAACCAGTGGATGCTAAGGAAGTAAATGCTCATGATAAAAAACCAACTAACATCAGTTCGTCCTCTCTTGACGACTCATTGAAGTTGAAGCAGAAGCTTGCAGCAGCATTTAATGAATCAATGGCCAACCCTAAACCATTCTCCACCCTTCTAAAGGATGAAGTATGAATACAAGGAATTATATGTTTTCTTTTACTTTTATTGTTATTATTTGAATATAATTTGTGACTTATTTTCTTTCACCTAGTCCTCGATGGATATAGTTGGACAGAAGTCAGAGGCTCAATGTCTTTAATTCATAATCAGACACTCAGAAACAGAAAGCCAGAGCCTTATCATCCGTCCCCATATGATCTTGTTTCAATAGGCGCAATGTCAAAATTTAAAGCTGGTCATTTTTTGGTCAACAAGGCAGTAAATTCTGATCATTTGAAGATAATTCAATATTGTTTTAAGAAATTCGCTGAGAAAATGTACCAAATCATTTACCACCATAGACTAAATTCTTTTCAATATATGTATATTGGATTGAAAAAAATTTTAAATCTTTTTCAGGTTGCTTGCAGTGAGATTATTGTCCGAACAAGTCATGAACATGTCACTCGGGGTAGCTTGTTGTCACTTTTACCTGGTGAACCAGTTCAAGGAGAGGTTGTGTCTATTGATTTTTATGATTTTTACGTTTAAGTTTGTAATAATAACTTATCTATTGCTCAGGTCATTTGCATGAAGACTGAGTACCTCACCATAGAGGAGTCTTTCAAAAGAACTACGGAAGCAATCAATTGGTTTTTACCGACAACCTTTGCTGTTAGTATTTTCGTTCTACCATTAAACTTGATTATTTTCATTTCATTGCTTTATTTTTATCTAATTCCAAGTAATAATATTTTTTTCTGGAATTCATAAATGAATATGTAGCAAATGGTACTAGAACGAAATGCACAATATAATTTATTTTGTAGAGCTTCCTAATTGAAAGATCATTATATGTGTGATCTACAAATATGCAAACAGGTCCAGTATATATATATATATATATGTTTCATTTATATTTTTTACGTTAGTATTTCTTAATTGCAACCCTATATCTTCTTTACTTTTCAATAGATATATGTGCCAATCCACGACAGAGATTTCCATTGGTACATGTTATTGATTAAGATTAAAGAAAAAGTTTGTGAGATTTGGGATTCTTTGCAGAGTGGTCGTTGAGCGCGTAAACGACAAAACCAAGTGAATATTATTGTAATTCCATCTCACTTTTATTTATTTCATTTGATTGTATATCTATTATACTGAATATTTTGATTATAACCAAATTATTTTCTCATTTAGTTACAAGCGCTAGATGTTATCCACCGCAGTTATATATTGAATACATTCACAGAACCATGGAGCTTCTTGACTTTCCAAGTATGCAGTGGTATAAGAGTTCCAACCCAACCCAACGGGTATGATTGTGGGATTTATATTATTAAATTTATGGACACTCCGGGAGTCGCCACCAGCACAACTTATCTTGTACGTGATGGGACTATTACGTTCAACTGTCTTTTCATATTCAAGTGCTTCGTAGAACATCACAGTTCCATATATTTATATATTTACTGACTTGATTATTTTGGATGGTATAAATACATTGAGTTGAGGTTCTTTGGTGGGTGCTATATATATGTTGCTGTTTACATTATATATTCTCTGCCTACTACTTATGCTTATGCTTAGTTGGGGTTGATTGTGTATGATGGGATTATTATCTTCAACTTTCTTTTCATTCAACTGCTTCGTAGATCATCACAGTTCCATATATTTCTTTATTTACTGACTTGATTATTCTTGTTCCTTGCTCTTAGACTTGGAATATTTCTTTTCAGGACAAAACAAAACCAAACTTTAGCTTTTAGTATTGAAAATGGGGAGACAAATTTCCTCACCTGACATCTTTTATTTTCTTTAATTTCTTCCATTGATGATCCTGCATCTAAACCAATCTAAATGTATCATCAACATTTGATTTTCTTTTGGTGCACAATTATTTGTATGTTAAGATACAACACTGGATTAGTGATATAATTTACTGACTTGATTGTTTTGGATGGTATAAATACATTGAGTTGAGGTTGTTGGGTGGTAGATATACTGACTAGTTTCCTTAACTTTTTTTTATATCATTTGAACCAACATGACTCCCATGAAGCAAAAGTGACAATAACATTGCAACTTATTGACTCTTCATTGAATGAAAAACGTGATAAGGTCTTAAAGTTAGCAATGGGAGAATATAACACACAACAGCAGCTGAATTCACTGCAAACACCAAGAGTGAAACCTCCGAAATTGTCAGTTAGAATGGAAAAAAACACTAAAAAGAAAGGTCGTTTACGGAGAAAGGCTTGACATTTGAGTTTGTGAGCATAGTCAATGCATTTTATGTACCCTAAAAACTCTCTAATGTACCTGATATTTTTGAATGCATATACTTAAAATAGTGAATTATGTAGTGAATGCATTTTGTACACTGAAAAACTATGAAATGTAGCTGAAAATTAAGTAGTTAATGTATTTTGTTGAATGAAAAACTGTTTATTGTAGCTTCAAATTATGTAGTGAATGTATTTTGTTGGAAATGCATGTACTCATAATAGTGAATGTCAGTTAGAGTGATTGCATTTTATAGTGAATACAGTAACTGAAAATTAACATTGATTACATCTTGATCACATCTTGATTACATCCAAAATAATAATACATTTTTATTACAATGATTTTTTGTTTGAGGTCTAAACCTACCATTACAACATCCAAAAATATTGCTACGTACTGATTACAGCATCCAAATATTGAATAAAAAACTATATGGAGTAAGGCCACCATGTGTAGTTTTCGTAACAGGACTGTGAAAATGTTCCAAAAATATTACTTTCACTACCAAAACCTGCAAATGTTTCCATGTTCATTCAGTTCGGTTATCAAAAATTCTCAAAATCATTCACATATTAATACCTGCAAATGCTTCTGAGGTCAATGGCGTTGGATACGTAGATGACGTTAGACCATCACTTGCGAAACCTACAAATATATACCTACCAGTTAATCTTTGAAGGAAACAAATTTTTTTACAACAAAAAAATACACAGTAAATATAAGAAAATATAGTAAATTATTCCCCCATTTAAAGTGGAGACCAGAATCTGATTATATATTTCTCAACCTTCTCTCTCTAATTGAAAATTTTAACACACTAAAATTTTTCTAAATTCTTAATACCTGTTGAACATTCTGGTGTCGATGGCATCCAATATGTTTGTGAAGATACACTAGTCCCACTCATACTACTTCCACCTTCATCATTAGTAGTAACAGTTTTTATAGAACAATTCCTTTTGTTGTGCCCTGTTTGCTGACATTGGCTACATTTTCTATTTTTCGCTACGTCATTCTTTGTCCTTTTAGCACATTCTTTTGTATTAATAATAACAGGGTTTTTGACTTGTATGCCTGTATCACAACCTATAACATTATCAAGTATTCCATCTTCTTCAATCGCAATAACTTCCTGAAATTTGCTTGTCAGCCGTTGAATCTCAGATAAAGCTTTTGTGTAAGCATGCTCATTTTTTGATGCTATAAAAAAAAATTATTACATGCTGCTGCCAATGAAGTGGCAACCTCCATAAGGTGCTTGTCCATGTGAGGAGGTGCAATATCCATAATATAATTGGCAGACTTCTTCATTGATTTGGTCCACCGCTCTATAATCAATGTAGGCGGTATACGAACCATTTGCTCCAATTTCATAACATGAAAAATATGAGAACATGGAATACCTGAAGACTCTAACATCTTACATGAACACGCCATGTGCACTCTTTCAACATAAAAAACAACTGTCCATCTAAGTCCCGGTGCTGAAACTTAGTAATTGTATAGATATTCGAACCAATGGACTTGTCACAATTGATCATAATTAACACTGCCTCACAAGCTATCTCTTCCCGAACCCATTGAAATACATTCTTTATATAAACCTCAGAAGAATATTTTTCGATGCTATGTAGATTTATCGTTAATACTGGACTACTATGGATCGAATCAAACTCGTCTTTTTGTTTCTTTATGTCGTATGCAGTACAATGCACGATATATTTGTCGAATAAAATCATACAATTTCAACTTCACTTGAAGGAAACGAGACAAGTATGAATTTAAACTCTCATACCTTTGCGTCGATCGCATTCCACCAAAAAAAAACCTTTAAGATAAGCCTCAGCCCATTTTCCACATTTCTAGTACATCTTTTGAACCCATGCATTTTTCTCCAACCCTAACTCAGAAACTAAATCAGCCCATTGTCTTTCAAATTCATCTATGGATAACGGATTCAACATGAATGATCTAAATTTTTTGGTGAATTCTTCCTTCTTGATACACCATCAGTTATGACTGACTTAGGTTGTTTATTATGCATTGCAGTAAGAAATATATATATCAGCCAAATATATGAGTCAACTGTTTCATCACTGAGTAGAGCAAATCTGAAAATAGTTGTTCTTCGATGGTGATTAACCCCAACGAACACAACTAAAGGTGGGTTGTATGCATTTTTCTTATATGTCGCATCAAATGCCAAAACATCACCAAAACATTCATAATCATGTCGTGCAACAGTGTCAGTCTAGAACAAGTTACGTAATAGATTATCTTCATTCAACATATATTCGAAATATACACAAGATCATAATCAGCCTTTTCAAACAAATAAGCAATTGCGGCTTCAGAATCTGTCTCTGAAAAATCTGCACGTCGACTAGCATCGAGTTTATTCTGCATATCTTTACCCACGAACCCAACATTATGAAAACCTCTTACGTGGTCAGATTTAAAATCCATGAATTGACAGACTCTAACCCCTACATATTGCAATGCCTGAGCATGTGCTAAATCAGCATTACTAAAATGTCCGTGGGAACGAAGAAATTGTGTCTCATATGGGGTTGCCAACATGTGACTGTGGTCATCAATAAATTTTACAACCACATATTTCTCTCTTGAATGATTAATTTTGATATGGAGTTCCACTGGACAACCGTAACGAGTAATGCCCTTGGGTTCTCTCATTCGATTAGTTCGCTCCAAATATTTTTTTGACCTATAACCATGGCAAGAGCAAACACAAGAACGAAATGCTATTTTGCCACTTTTATTATCTCTACGAATCTCATCTTTCCTAGTGGAGAATCCAACAGACTTAGAATGCTTTTTATACCATGCCTCGGCATCTTAAACTGAATCAAATTCTGAACCAACACTTATTGATCCAGTGAAGTCATCTGTACATGTGTTCTTTGAAAGTTGAAGCTTGCTAATGTCTGTAGCATTAGTTGGAGTGGCTGATATATCTTTGAAATATTGGCTGGAATCTTCTTCATTGAGGTCAAACCCCCAAGCTGCAATACTTCCAGTAGCTGATGTTGCAGTCATCATTACAACTGAAGCAAAAAATAAATATACCAAGTAAATAATCTGACTTAATAAAAAAAACTTTGATTAATTTGTAAGTTTAATCAACCACCCAACAAGATGATGAAATCAAATTTTGAATTTGATTGCTGATGAAACCAGAAACATTGAACAAGTTGATGAAAGCTGCTGATGGATTTTACTTACTGATGAAACCAGAACCACTGAACTTCCTGTTGAAACCAAAAACACTAAACAAGTTGATGAAATGTGCTGATGGAATTTACTTACTGATGAAACTAGAACCACCGGATTTCCTATTGAAACTAGAAACACTGAACAAATTGGTGAAACCAGAAACAGTCAACAAGCTGGACGTAAGTCCCTGGAAGCTAGAATGAATTTGCTTGCTTAGGGTGGTTGGTGAAGAATAACTCCTTCATACTTCACAGCCAAGAACGTCAACTTCAAATTAATATTCCAAATTTTAATTTCCATTTATGAAGTAAGTTGAAAATAATAGGAGGCCCATGCTTGATATTTGGCCAATTTTTTTATTTTTGACTTTGACATGCAATTTCAGAAGCCCATCTTAAGCCCATTACATAATGTATGAGTAAATGATAATTAAATTAAGTAAATTAAAAAATATAAGGCAACAAATATAATTTAAAAAATGCTCATCTTATGTAATTAATAAAATTTCATTTTCATAATAATTAGATTTCATATGAAATAAAAATTAATTATAAAAAAAAATTAAAAATTCTCCTCCATGCTCATTAATTTAGTGAATATCCGAAATACTATTAATTATAACCAAATTTAATATTTACATAAATAAATAAGTAGAAATTGATTAATTTAATATCGAATCAATTCGTTTTAATAAATTCGATTCGAAACGAATCGAATCGAATCTCCCAATTTATTAAACGAATCCATTTTTTCAAACTCATATACATGCTCATTAACATATGTAATTAATGAAAATTAAACCATAAAACATGTAATTAATATATTTATTAAAAATATCTCACCAAATATCGAAAATGTTATTTTTTTCTATGGTAATTAGCCATAATTTCTCGAATCTTAATTGAAAAATAACAATAACTGGTAAAGGAAAATAATAAAATGAATCATAAACGAATAAACGAATCCATTAGCTTAAATTCGTATTCAATTAGTTTAATAAACGAATCGAACCGAATCGACCAATTTATTAAACAAATATATTTTTTCAAACTCATATTTCGCTTTAAAGAGAATCGAATCGAACGAATAAACGAATCCTTACACAAATTGCCACCCCTAGCCGTAATGAATAAAAATTGTAAGTGAAAACAATAAGTATAAAACTCATATACATGCTCATTAACATATGTAATTAACGAAAATTATAAGTAGATATCAAGATTAATAATTTATGCTCATTATTTGTGATGTTTCATCTTTTTATATTCACTTATAATCATTAAACAAGAAATCGAGATCGAAATCGAAGTATTAAACATGATATTGAATAATTTGTAATTGTTAGATATAACCAATACATGCAACTTGACACCACCGATATGCAATTTCACCATTAAGATGCAACTTTCAACCATAAAAGATGCAACAAATGTTTTATGCTTGAAATACAAAAATTCCTTTTGTTGACTATTAGAAACGCAACGTTTAACAATAAATATGAAACATTTTCTAATATGAAACCTTTAACAATGAACATACAACTGAAACCAATCAGACATTAAATTTTTAACAATAAACATGAAACATTTTATAATATGAAACCTTTTACATTAAACGTGAAACTACAACCATTAGACATGTAATTTTTAGTAATAACATTCAATGGAAAATGCCTCGAAAATTGCACATGTAAATATGGCCATACAATATGCAATAACTACCATTAGATATGCAATATTTAACAATAAATATGAAATATTTTACAATAAACATGCAACATTAACCGTTAGACATGTAAGTTTTAGCAATAACATGCAATGGCAAATGCCTCGAAAACCGCACATATAACTATGACCATTGAATATGCAACTTCTACCATTAGACATGTAACTTTCACAAAAAATGTAATATTTATAATATGAAACCTTTAACAATAAATATGCAACATGAAACCATTGAACTTAAAACTTTAGCAATAATATGCAATTGCATCTGTCTCAAAAATCACACATGTAACTATGACCATTGAATATGCAACTTCTACCATTAGACTTGCAACCATTACCAATAAATATGCAATATTTCTAATATGAAACCTTTAACAATGAACATGCAACATGAAACCATTGAACTTGAAATTTTAGCAATAACATGCAATTGCATCTGCCTTGAAAATCGCACATGTAACTATGACCATTGAATATGAAACTTCTACCATCAAACTTGCAACTTTCACCAATAAATATGCAATATTTCCAATATGAAACCCTTAACAATAAACATGCAACATGAAACCATTGGACTTGAAATTTTAGCAATAACATGCAATTGCATCTGCCTCTAAAATCATATTAAAAATCACACATGTAACTATGACCATTGAATATGCAACTTCTACCATTAGACTTGCAACCATTACCAATAAATATGCAATATTTCTAATATGAAACCTTTAACAATGAACATGCAACATGAAACCATTGAACTTGAAATTTTAGCAATAACATGCAATTGCATCTGCCTTGAAAATCGCACATGTAACTATGATCATTGAATATGAAACTTCTACCATCAAACTTGCAACTTTCACCAATAAATATGCAATATTCCAATATGAAACCCTTAACAATAAACATGCAACATGAAACCATTGGACTTGAAATTTTAGCAATAACATGCAATTGCATCTACCTCGAAAATCACATATGTAACTATGGCCATTGAATATGCAACTTCTACCATTAGACTTGCAACCATTACCAATATATATGTAATATTTCTAATATGAAACCTTTAACAATAAACATGCAACATGAAACCATTAGACTTTAAAATTTAGCAATAACATACAATTGTATCTGCCTCGAAAATCGCACATGTAATTACGACCATTGAATATGCAACTTCTACCATTAGACTTGCAACTTTCACCAATAAATATGCAATATTTCTAAGATGAAACCTTTAACAATAAACATGCAACATCAAACCATTGGATTTGAAACTTTAGCAATAACATGCAATTACATCTGTCTCAAAAACCGCACATGTAACTATGGCCATTGAATATGCAACTTCTACCATTAGACTTGCAAATTTGACCAATAAATATGCAATATTTCTAATATGAAACCTTTAACAATGAACATGCAACATGAAACCATTGAATTTGAAATTTTAGCAATAACATGCAATTGTATCTGCTTCGAAAATCGTACATGTAACTATGACCATTGAATATGCAACTTCTACCATCAGCCTTGCAACTTTCACCAATAAATATGCAATATTTCTAATATGAAACCTTTAACAATAAACATGCAACATGAAACCATTGGACTTGAAATTTTAGCAATAACATGCAATTGCATCTGCCTCGAAACTCGCACATGTAACTATAGCCATTGAATATGCAACTTCTACCATTAGACTTGCAACATTTACCAATAAATATGCAATATTTCTAATATGAAACCTTTAACAATGAACATGCAACATGAAACCATTGGACTTGAAATTCTAGCAATAACATGCAATTGCATCTGCCTCGAAAATCACACATGTAACTATGACCATTAAATATGCAAGTTCTACCATTCGGCTTGCAACTTTCACCAATAAATATGCAATATTTCTAATATGAAACCTTTAACAATGAAAATGCAACATACAACCATTAGACTTGAATTTTTTAACAAAAACATGCAATAAATTTTATATATTATTTTATTTTTATCAATATTTTATAATTTATTTAATAAAAAATAATTTTTATAATTTTTTTTGAATAACTGGTCGCAACCGTTATTACAACCAATTATTCTCTTGTTTTTTTTTTTTTTTTTTGATTATGCTGACTACCTTTGGGTATTTGATACCCAAACGCATGTTAGCAATGCCCAATAATAAAAGGTAAAAAGAAGTATCAATTGCATTTTGATAAATATAATAATCTGATGAATCATACAAAAAGATATGTACAAAATATAAGATATTGACAAGACAAAAAGAGAACATCACAATAAGAAAAACGTGATTAAATCTTTACCACTGAATCCTTGTTTCTTATCCAATGAAACACAATTCATTTTGGCGTTTTCCACAAAGAAATACAACTCATATTTCAATAATTAGCTAACTGTTAAAAATAATTAATAATGCTGCCAAAACCACACTTAAATTCATTGAAATTCCAAACGGTTTAGTAGAAACGAGCTTGGCAAAAATGAAAGAGCTAATTGAGTTTATTTACGTGTGACTTCTGGATGGGTCTAAAATAATAGAAATAAGTATGGTTCAAGATGTAGAAATTGATGTAGAAAGATATGTTGGATTTTTTATTGTTGTGTTGATTGTCCTCTTAGTTGGTTCTTTTTTCTGCCTTTTATGATGTTTCCATTATCTGCTCATCCATGTTCCTACAACTATTTATCCATCATGTTTTTATCTATCTTAGTTGGAGGAAAATGCATTATAATGGAGGAAACTGAATCCATATTCCATTTTTGAAGAAGCTCAATTTTATCTTAATTCTTTGGGCTTGGGCCGAGCTCTCTGTTACTAACCAGGCTAGACTCTGAACATTTTGGGTGCAAACAATAAGTAATCTCAGTAATTATGGTTCAAGATATTTTGAAGTTGATTTTTAAGGATGAGTTCTATTTATGTGTTAGATAATGAAAGAAAGTCTTGAATTCACTCTGTATGAATTTACAATGGTAAATGCCTATATATATAGGCTACATAGAAATCCAAAATAGAAAAGGAATCATATAGTAATGAATAATAATAATGAATATAGGAAATCTACATCTAATAGGGAAATATAATAAAATCATCAATCCTAAAGGTACTAGGAATTCTATTTTGGATATTAATTCCATAATATAGATTTCCATAATAATATTTCTTAACATTCCTTAACACCCCCCCTCAAACTCAAGCTGGTAACGAAGGAGTAAGCTTGAAGTTGCATCTTGAAATCGGAGAGCGTGGTTCTGAAACTGAAAATATTGAAACTTGGAGGCTGGAAACCTTGAGATAATGGATGAGCTTTAACCTACGAAGCCCGAAGGGGGAGCCGAAGCCCAAGAGGGAGCGAAATCCCGAAATAAAGCAGAAGCCAAAAAAGGGAGTGAAATCCCGAAAGAGAGCCGAAGTCCAAGAGGGAGCGAAATCCCGAAATAAAGTCGAAGCCGAAAAAGGGAGTGAAATCCCGAAAGAGAGCCGAAGCCCAAGAGGGAGCAAAATCCCGAAATAAAGCCAAAGTCGAAAAAGGGAGTGAAATCCCGAAAGAGAGTCGAAGCCGAAGAGGGAGCGAAATCCCGAAATAAAGCTGAAGCCGAAAAAGGGAGCGAAATCCCGAAAGAGAGCCGAAGCCCGTGAGAACCAAAGCCAAAGAGAGAGTGAAATCTTGACAGAGAGCCGAAGCCCGACAGAGAGGGAGTGAAATCCCAACAGAGAGCGGAAGCAAAATCTTAAAAAGAGGTGAAACCTGAAAGGAGTAGGCCCATAGCACACTTGTGAAGGGGTGGTGCGAAGGGGTGGCGCATGAGAAAAGCAATGTGGTGGTTGGCAACGGGGGGCGCGTGAGGGTCACGCAATTATAGTAGTCGTGATCCCCCACGCACCGATGAGAATCGGAGAGAGTGAAACAATAAAAGTTAGAACCTGGTCTCTGATACCATGTTAGATAATGAAAGAAAGTCTTGAATTCACTCTGTATGAATTTACAATGGTAAATGCCTATATATATAGGCTACATAGAAATCCAAAATAGAAAATGAATCCAATAGTAATGAATAATAATAATGAATATATGAAATTTGCATCTAATAGGGAAATATAATAAAATCATCAATCCTAAAGGTACTAGAAATTCTATTTTGGATATTAATTCCATAATATAGATTTCCATAATAATATTCCTTAATATTCCTTAACATTATGATTTGTAAGAAATAGTATCAGAGCTAAACCATGCTTCCAAGTTACAATCATGTGGTGCCGAGGTGACGCCGATATTGTAGTGAAAATCAAATCTATTGTAACCCCCGGACATTCCGGTGTAACCCCAGTAATTCTTTTTGGCATGTGAGACGTATTAAGCATCATAAATCATGGTTTCCGGTGTAACTCCAGTAATTCTTTTAGGTGCATTTATTAGTTTGTTGTAATAGTGAGCTTTGAGTTTCACTATAAATTGAGGAGTTCAAAACGCCCTCAACAAGAAACTTCATGTAAAAAGAGCATAGTGAGAAGCTCTGAATAAGAGAGTTTAGAGAGTTGCTCCAAATAAGAAAGTAAAATCTCGGAAACTCCATGTTAAAAGAGCGTGGTAGAGAGTGTAGTGTGTGATGTTTTTTTATACAAGTTTTGAAATACTTATAAATTCATTATAAATGAGAAAAAGAGAAACATAATAAAGTAAACATATTGGTGAGTGACTTATATCTCTTCAAATATTATTATATAATTTTTTTTTATCTTTCTTTACTTTATTATAACCGTGGTGGTTGGACTTACTAATAACTATTTATATATTAAAATAATATAAATAAAGTAAACATCATTTAATTTGATTAAAATAATATAAATCTATATACAAAAAAATTCATTATAAATGAGAAAGAGGGAAACATAATAAAGGATACCATTAATGTTTTATTAGGGAACATGATACATGCATGCTTTGACGATCAACATTGTTAAGCAACAAATTAAATCCAAGCATGAATGAGAGTTCACAAACAACTACACCACTTATTATTATTCCTTTTATTTATTCATTCCGAAATAGAAGATGGTCGAAAACTCAACCAATTCTAGGAACTTCATCCACAATGCCTTCCTTGTCGACCCAGACACGAACCCTATCCCACCTAAGATCCAGTGTAAGGCAAGGACCACCAGAAGCAGGACATAAGAATACATTAAGACAAGGATTCTGTGTTTTTATAAATGCAGCAGCAAGCTCCCCATTTTTACCAACCAGCCCTGGCCATGAGCTCTTATCTGTACAAATATTTATAAAAGTTCGTTAATACAAACTTTTCAGCCAATGATATTAACCCAACAAAACAAAGCATATATTACTTACTGGGGCAGTCGGATTTGGACATGATTAGGTTTATTCCATCTTCTACAAATTCTTGGATTGCAGAGACGTCGTAGTTATTGCCATCGGTACGAAGCAATGAAGGCTCATGACGAGAAGCCAAAGAAGGTTTCGAAGCAAAGGCAAAGAGAAGGAAGAAAAGTGCTAGTGCTAATAACGAACTCTTCATTGTTAATAATTATTTTTCTCAGGCTCTTTGTTGTGTGGAAATGAATGCAGGAGAGCTTACTATTTATAGAGTTATTATAAGATATCATAAATCTAGGGGTAAAATTCATGCACGTCAATTTATATTCTAATTTATATTATTTTATTTAATCCATATAGAGATCTTAATATTTCACCATAAAATCTTCATATGTTTAAAGTCTCTTAAAAATTGTTCTATTTAATTCATATGAAAAAGAATAAGCAGTCACAAATCTTATGATTGATTATATGTGGAGACTAGGGGTGGGTAAAAAAACCGACCGAACTGAATCAAAATACAAACCGAACCAAATCGGACTGAATTTACGATTTTTTTATAATGGTTCGGTTTGCGGTTCGGATTGGCCCACCCCAAACGGTTTACGGTTCGGTTCAACACCTGTTAAACCGAACCGAACCGTTATAATTAAAAAATTATAGATTTTTATAAAAAAATTTTACATTTTTCTTTTAATTTTACTTTATGTTTACTTTTTATTAGTATGTTAATACTTTTATTCTTAATTTTTTTATTAATATTTTTTTTGTTATTACTTTTATTCTTAAATTTATTTATTAATAATTTTATTCTTAAATTTTTTGTTTTATGGTTTATTCTTGAAAGTAAGCTATTGGATTTGTCTCTTAATTAGATTGATGGTAGCATCATTATTCGAGGTGATTTATAAAAAATACAAGAATTAATTGTTCCTCATTTTTCAATCCTCTATTGAGTGCATGTGTTCTCTGGAGTCACAGCTTACACCGTAACACTTCATATTATTTGTTCGCTAGACTAGTTTTTTTTTTTTTTTTTGTCTTCACTTAAGTGGATGAATTTTTTTTAAGTAGAATAATCCGTAAACCCAACCGAACCAATCCGTAAACCGTTGGTTTAAAAAATTTTCAATCCGAACCAAACCGTTATTTAATGGCTTGGTTTGAGAGGTAAAAAAACTGGACCATATATAAATATGATTTGGTTCGATTTTTAGCAAAATTCGAACTAAACCGAACCGTGCTCACCCCTAATGGGGACATGAAATATTCTCCTTCTTTTATTTTTATTTTTATCAGGGGGACCAATTTTGTGAAGCTAACGTCTTTTGGGCTCATTTTTTAAGTGATCATATGAATCATGTGGGAGAAAAACTAATCTCACAAAAAAGTATTAAAAAAAAAAAGGTGGGATAACACCTATATTTTTGATAAAATATATCAAAAAATCAAAAAGGGGGTCCCTCTTATTATTATTTATTATTTTAATATTTTTTTATGTGAGACTTGTTTTTCCCTGATGATAGCCACCTCGTAATTTGAAAAAAATAACTTTTATGCCACAATTGAGACTTTTAATCCATAATTGATATGATTAAATTTTTTATTTTATTATTGAATTTTTCTTGATAGAGTCTGATTAACATACGATTAGACCAGTGTTTAGATGTCAATTTGATTATTTACATCCTTTATTTAAAAATAAAATAAAATAAGAATAAGAGTGGGTTTTTAAGCTACAACACTTCATTAACAATCCGCGGTATCTGTACTGAATAATTCATTAAGTGTACTCTTATAATATAATCAAGAGGTGATGAATTTAAATTTAAAAGATATTAAATGCCATTAGAAGACTTTGTATGGTTTGCTATGAGTTGCACGTGATCGAACAGAGGCCAAAGTTATCTGCAAGTATTCGGATGGAAAAAAAAAAGACTTTATCCACAAAAATAATAATAATTAAAAATTGCAAGTAGAAAGTGTTAGGGACACAGTCGCGTAATGGATTTTGATGAGGCAACGAGAATGAAGACTTCGACATGCTTTAGCAGAACATTACAAAAAGATAATAATTAAGTCAAAATGTTGATGAAGAGCTAAAATGAGTTATAAGATAATTAAGAGAATAAAGAAGTAAGAGCCAAGTAAGATGAAGATCAAGATAATGATTAAGAGCTAAATCTAATTGTAAGTGAGTTTATTCAAATGATCTAAAGTTCTTAGGAATCATACATTTTACATCACTTGCATTTAAAATGGCTTAAAATGCTAAAAGAATCATCTGCACTGTATTTGCACCAAAATGAACTTCTTGTACAAGTGCATCGGTAAATGATCTTCCAAAAACTAGCAAACGGTTGAATTAAACATCAAATGATATACCGGTAGATAGATATATGTCTCTAATTTGCTACGGTTCAAACGGAACACAATTCCGATATATAGAATATTTGCTAGAGCCATTTTACTACAACATGTTCAGATATGCGCTTTCTGCATAAATGTCACATTAGAAAATTTACATAAAATTCATATTAATGTTTTTGAATATAAAATTTGTACATAAGATATATCTATGTGTCTAGTTTATGTAGAAACTTAAGGATCATGATTTGGAATTTTCTAAAGCAAGTTATTGCCAAAATACCGAGTGCTGTCATGATGGACTGGTCATCAGAAACTTGGTGAGACAGGCATACCGGTCCCATACCGGTCTAGACAGGAATACCGATTACATACCAGTCATCATACCAGTCAGAGCTGATTTTTTTCATATATTCTGGAACCAGACCAAACCATACCGGTCTCCATACCGATTTACATACCGGTCTAACGACTAGTTTCTCCCAATGGTAATATATCTATTGGAGACCGGCATACCGGTCTCATACCGGTTACCATACCGGTCGCCGAGAGGAAGTTGGGACTGCTTTTCATTTTCTATATAAATGAACCCCAACTCATTTGCCTTGGTTAGAGATATCATATTACATCTTCATACATTCTATAAGGCAAAAATAAGAGTGTCTTAAACATTCTTAATCTCAAATACTCTCAAGCTCACACACTCACCTTCATATCATTTAGTGAGCTTAGATCACTTGGATTTGCAACTCACGCAATCTTCATTATATTTATGAGTGCCCAAGTATGTTTTTAATCTTCTCATACAAAACACTTATGGTTGTGAAATTCCATCCGTTGGGTAGTTGTAAAAGTTTATGAGTAAGCCTACGAACAAAACTCAAATTGTAAAAGGTTCGGAGTGCACCTTTGCGGAAAAATCTTGGTTGCAGGTGAACCACAAAAACTCAATTTTAGTGGAAATCTTTAAGCGAGGCTTGGGGGAGTGGATGTAAGCACGTTTGGCAGAACCACTATAAATCTCGGTGTCGTATTCTCTTTATCTATACTTTTACATATTGCAAGTTTATTTATGTTTATGATCATTGAATAGAAAAATTACATATAGGTTATTACTTGGAATAGAGAAAATTAGCTTAAGTGTCAATTTGGTAATAAGAGCTAAAAATCGGTAAAGATTTATTAATTCCGCATTTATAGTAATAACCCAATTCACCCCCCTCTTGGGTATAGAGATTGTTTGTCGCTATTGCTTATAGGGAATTTCAGTTGGTATTAGAGCCAAGTTTTCTCAAGAAAGACTTAACCATCCGAGAATAGATCATGGCATCTACAAGCAACTCATCAAATCTTGTCGAAGGATTTTCAACGACTAGACCTCCGTTTTACACCGGAACGGACTACAACGATTGGAAGATGAGAATGTTGAATTATCTCCTTGTCGTTGATCCGTAATCTTATTTGGTTATCACACGAGGTGCAAAATGACCAACGAAAAAAGATAGCAATGGGGTTGAGATTCCGAAGCCAAGTTTAGAATGGGATAGTGAGGATTGCAAGCCTCACAAAATGCTAAGGCACTCAACCAACTTCTATGTGCCATTGATCGAGATCAAATAAACAAACTTCCGGAGAGTGGAAACGCATATGATTTGGGGAAGTCTTTGGAAATGATCAATGAGGGCACAAGACAAGTAAAGGAATCGAAGATCAACCGGTACATTTACGAATTGGACAACTTCAAAATGGAATCCAGGGAAGAAATTTATCACATGATTTCAAGGTTTATGGTCTTCATCAATCATTTGGATGCCTTAGGAAAATTCATTGGGCCAACGGACCAAGTAAAGAAAATCTTGAGATCACTCCCTAAAGAATATAGAAGCTATACCGCCTCCATCAAAGAAGCAAATGACATGAATACCTTGAAGATGAATGATTTTGTCGGTAAATTGCTTGAATATGAATTTGTTAGCTCCATTTTTTATTGGCATTTTATCTGTAACAAAATAAGTTCAATTGAGTTGTAATCTGTCGTGAAGATCTTTGTGCAATTGGACTGGTCTTTGGCTGATGTGCATCATACATGTGTTTGTGGTGCGTTCGTTGCAGTGTTCGAACGATTGGTGTTGGTGCTTCGTTCTTTATTGGGTTCGAACGTGAGCATTCCAGAGAGCAAACGTTCAAGTCACGTTCTTGTTGGGTTCGAACGGGATCATTCCAGAGAGCATCTGTTCGTCGTGTGTTCGAATGGCGTTCGAACGAGTCTTTCCAGTGGGCACGCGTTCGTGAAGTGTTCGATAAACTGTTTGAATGCCAGTCGTATTTGGACGCGTTTTTAGCCCTTTTCACCTTGGAAAACCCTAGCTTTTCACACTACCTATATAAACAAACTTGTAGCCGCCATCCCCAGTCAGTTGAAACACATTCATTTTGAGCCAATACCTCTCAAAGCTTTTAACTCTCTTTGATTTCACCTTGAAGACTCTTTGAATCTCCCGTCTTCTATTTGTTTGGTGAAATCCAATCTTTGTTAAACCTCCAACATAACTTAACCCAAATTCCCTAATCCTTTAGAGTTCTTTATAAGAAGTTTGGTAGTCGGAGTTCTGGCGTCATTGGTGATATAATCTACTTAGAGACTTCAGAGGTTCTAAAGAAAACTGTGGGTCGCGGGCTTGTGGAGTTGCCTTGAGTTCTTGCAGTATTGAGGTACTTGAGTCGGTAGAGTTGCCACCATAGGTCTTGACCATCGCTGTAAGTTTTTCTCTGTATAGTGGATTCGGGTGGTAGCCTATACCCGGAGTGGTTTTTTACTTGCAAGAGTTTTCCACTTCGTCACCAAAATCATTGTGTTGAATTTTGTGTGGTTTGATTTATTTTGCTGCTTTAATTCCTGTTATTGTTTTAATATTTTGCAGCATAATTTTATTTGATTGTTTTTGTGGTTGCCTGTTAATTTATCCATTGTAGCAGTAACAGGACTTGTCTTGCTTATTGTTTGTAATTCCGCATAGGGTCAGAACCTTAGGATAACCCCGAATTTTCAATTGGTATCAGAGCCTGTACTCGATCCTTGACCCATTAGCTATGGAACGCAGTCAACCCTTAAATTATCCGCCATTTTTTAATGTTACAGAATATTTACATTGGAAGGTTTCGCATGAAAGCGTTCCTTAAGTCCTTAGATGAGAGGGTCTTGATGACTGTTGAGCACGGGTGGAAACCTCCCGTTGTTGTTGTTGATGGGGTCACTTCCCCTAAAGACAAATTGACCTGGACCAAGGACGAATTTGATGCCAGCAATAGGAACAGCAAGGCTGTTAATGCCATACATTGTGCTGTGTGTTCTGCAGAGTCTAGGAGAATCTCAATGTGTGAGATAGCCAAGGATGCTTGGGACATCCTGCAGACTGTGCATGAGGGCACATTGTCTGTTAAAAAATAATAGACTCCAGGATCTTGCTACTAGGTTTGAGTTTGCTAGAATGAATGATGATGAGACCTTTGATCAATTTTATGCTGAGATTAACGATATCGTTAACTCAAGCTTTAACCTAGGTGAGACTATTCCTACCAGTAGGATAGTTAGGAAAATTCTTATATCCCTGCCTGATAAATTCCTACCCAAGATCACCGCCATCGAGGAAAATAATGACCTTGATCAACTTAATTTAGAAGACCTCGTAGGAAAACTGTAGGTTTATGAGCAGAAACTTCCTAGGCATCTAAAGCCCAAAAATATAGCGATGAAGATCGCGAAGGAAGTTGTTCATGGTTCGTCTAGTGATGAGGATACCCTCACTGACCGTGATTTGACCTTGTTTGCTAAAAAGTTTAAGAAATTTCTTAAGCTTAAAAAGAATGGTCATAGCTATAAAAGGGATAGGGAGAATGAGCCTAGACAGAGTAGGCATAGCAGGAGTGAGTCTGGAGAGGATAGGGATAGTAGATCCCGTGGTGCCCAATGCTATAAATGTGAAGGATATGGGCACATTAGATTTGAGTGTCCCAAATACCTTAGGGCTAAAGGCAAGAAAGCCATGGCAGCATCCCTTAGTGATTCTGAAGGATATGAGCACGTTAGATTTGAGAGTAGGCATAGCAGGAGTGAGTCTGGAGAGGATATGGATAGTAGATCCTGTGGTGCCCAATGCTATGAATGTGAAGGATATGGGCACGTTAGATTTGAGTGTCCCACATACCTTAGGGCTAAAGGCAAGAAAGTCATGGCAGCATCCCTTAGTGATTCTGAAGGTGATGATTCTCCTAAAGGAAATTATATTGCTTTCACTGCTAGTGTAACAGATGAGAGAGAGATTGTTGTTAATGATGTTGATTTGGAAATCTCTCTCGATGAGTCCATAGATGACGGAAGTCTTCAAGTAGCTTATGTTGAACTGTTTAATGAGAGTTTGGCTATTAAGAAGACTAATATAGAGGTCAATAAAAGGCTAAAAGTTGTAGAGCTAGAAAAGAATGAAGCTCAAGCTAAATTTGAGCAAAGCCTTTTGATGGTTGATGACCTAGAGGAGAGGAACAGAGGCCTAGTTAATAGAATCCAAATATTAGAGGCCGAACTTGAAGATGCTAGAATCCAATTGTCCGTATTTTCAAGTGGAAATAAAAAGGTGGACCGTATGTTAGGTATTATTTCTGAGCCTAACTGTAATAAGGCTTCTTCTTCCAAAGCTGTGCCTGTAGCAGCTAAATGTGACTTAGGTAAGAAACCTGTTGTGTGTAGTCATGTTTCTCCTCATGTTGTTCCTCGTCCTGTTTCCCAACCTCAATCTAGAGGTGTTGTGGGTAAACCTCGCTCTCATCCGAGGTTTGTGCCTGTGTGCCACCACTGTGGCAAGGCTGGACATATTAGGCCTAAGTGCTTCATATTGCACAAGAAAAAGAAAAGGCCTAAGAGTATGTCGCCTAGATTTGATTCTTCAAATCTAGCTTCTCAAGTTTCTGCACTAACTAAACAGACACAATATCTTAGTGAGAAACTTTCTTTATTGACTAGGAATTCTCAAGTGGATGAGGTTCCTATAAAGGTTTGGGTAAGGAAGCAAGATGAATTCTCATCTTATTATGTGTGTCCTGATGGACATAATGAGAGTACACTTCAGTGTAACTCTGCTTGAAAGATGCATTTTATTTTCCCATTGCATGTGTGTGTGCGTGTGTTTTATGTTTTTGCACGTTTATTTTGTTTTCACAGCATATGGGTGTGTGTGTGTCTTGTTTTTGTTATATGTCCCTTGGTATATAGGATGGAAACCCGGACATAAATTTCATAGCCGATTCCGAATGGACGGTAGTATGATCTGCACTCGGGATACAACTCCACGTATCATTGGATATTGTCAAGCCATGTTGTGTCTTTATTTTTATTTGTTAAAATCTGAAAAATACAAAAAAAAAATGAAAAAGACAAAAATTATTATTTTTTGGCTTGTTAGAGCATGGAAAGCATGTGCATGTGATCCTGGTATGTAGGATATATGATTATGCATGTATGATATGCTTTATTTTTCTTGATGCTCTATATGCATGAGTGTGTGTGATAAAAACCTTTGGTATATCTTGTGCTTGCACCTTCATATACACGTTTTTATTTTGTCAAGGCTTGGTCGCATGTATGAGTTCTTGGAATGGCAATCTTATCTCTTACATGCTTTGTTTGCTCAATAGTGTGACATTTGACTAGTTGACCTTGCTATCCCCTTTTACAAAAGTAAAAAGAAATAAATTAAAAAAAATGAGACTCAAGTGCAAAAGAGCCAAAATGGCCAAATTCAAAAGATAGGGGAAAAAACCATTCACTCGAAAGAGTTGTTAAATATGAGCTCATGATATATATGGGGTAAATAATATAGCATGCAACCAATGTTGCTTATTTTCAGGTCCTAGTGGTGCTGGGTTTGAACACCTATTTTGTGGACTTGATTTGTTTAGAGATGGATTTCTTTGGCTGTGTCCAGCTCATAAAATAAGGTCTTAAGCCTTGATTCGTTATGCACTTTATTTTTCCACGCAAGTGCTTTATATGTTTTGCTGTTTATGTCATATGCATAAGTGTTGTATTTAGCCACTTTTAAAATGATGCATATTGTTTCATGTCATAAACAGCTAAATATTGACTGAGTATCATTGTATCAGCTTGAAATGTTGTTTCAGTCAGTTTTTGACAGGATTTTTTTTGTTTATCTCAGTATGTGCTTCATGTTATTGCATACCAATTTGTTCTTCCCTGTGCACCTTTTCTGAGTTTTGATTTACTTCCCATGTGTTATTTTGTTAACTGTATGTGCCTGTTAGTGAGGGGGAGTAATTCCTGTTTGTTTATGCTCTTACTTGTGTTGTCCTGTTGTCCTGTTATTTTTTCCTGTTTCCTTTACCCTTTGTCATTTCGTGACAAAAAGGGGGAGAGTAATATATTAAGGGGGAGAGCCTTAATATATAGGAGGGAGCCATAGAATATCCTTTAGATATCTCCGTTTTAAGGGGAGTTAAGATTAAGGGGGAGATGGATTTCTACTTGTTCTTGCATGAGATTTTTACCTGCTTTATGTTTTACTTGATTATCCCAATGCTTTTCACGGTATGTTGTTGTTTGTGGATGTTTCAAGTAGAATGTATGTTGCTGCGGTGGCATTATTTTCAAGACTACTTTATTAGATGTTAGATCGAGTTCATTTGTAATAAGTCATGTGTTATAGGTAGTGTTTTGTCACGGAATGCCAAATGGGGGGATTGTTAGCTCTATTTTTTATTGGCATGTATATGTGACAAAATAAGTTCAATTGAGTTGTAATCTGTCGTGAAGATCTTTGTGCAATTGGACTGGTCTTTGGCTGATGTGCATCAAACATGCGTTCGTGGTGCGTTCGTTGCAGTGTTCGAACGATTGGCGTTGGTGCTTCGTTCTTTATTGGGTTCGAACATGAGCATTCCAGAGAGCAAACGTTCGAGTCACGTTCTTGTTGGGTTCGGACGGGATCATTCCAGAGATCATCCATTCGTTGTGCGTTCGAGTGGCGTTCGAACGAGTTTTTTCAGTGGGCACGCGTTCGTGAAGCGTTCAATAAACCGTTCGAATGCCAATCGCATCTAGACGCATTTTTGGCCCTTTTCAACTTGGAAAACCCTTAGCTTTTCACACTACCTATATAAAAAAACTTGTAGCCGCCATCCCCAGTCAGTTGAAACACATTCCTTTTGAGCCAATACCTCTCAAAGCTTTCAACTCTCTTTGATTTTACCTTGAAGACTTTTTGAATCTCATGTCTTCTATTTGTTTGGTGAAATCCAATCTTTGTTAAACCTTCAACATAACTTAACCCAAATTCCCTAATCCTTTAGATTTCTTTAGGAGGAAGTTTGGTAGTCGGAGTTACGACGTCATTGGTGATATAATCAACTCAGAGACTTCAGAGGTTCTGAAGAAAACCGTGGGTCGCGGGCTTGAGGAGTTGCCTTGAATTCTTACAGTATTGAGGTACTTGAGTCGGTGGAGTTGCCACCACAGGTCTTGACCATCGCTGTAAGTTTTTCTCTGTATAGTGGATTTGGGTGGTAGCCTATATCCGGAGTGGTTTTTTACTCGCAAGAGTTTTCTACTTCGTCACCAAAATCATTGTGTTGAATTTTGTGTGGTTTGATTTATTTTGCTGCTTTAATTCCTGTTATTGTTTTAATATTTTGCAGCATAATTTTATTTGATTGTTATTGTGGTTGCCTGTTAATTTATCCATAGTAGCAGTAACAGGACTTGTCTTGCTTATTGTTTGTAATTCTGCATAGGGTCAGAACCTTAGGATAACCCCGAATTTTCAGAATTAGAAATCAAGATGGATAAAAAAGAGGAAGATGGAAAAAGGACAAGGAAGTCATTGGCATTAAAAGCAAGAAGAATAGATGACTTAAGCTTAAGTGATAGTGACAGTGATGATGAGTTGGCTCAAATAAATAAGAACTTCTAGATGCTTTTCAAATCCGAAAAGCAAAAGGGAAAAACAAAATCGGATGATAGGAAAGAAGAAAAAAGCCCATGGAAGAACAAGAAATTTATTTGCTATGAATGCAACAAACCGGGTCATATAGCTACCGATTGCCCATTGAAGAGAATGAAAGGAAAATCAAAGAAAAAGGAAATGAAAACAACTTCAACTTGGAGCGATAACAATTCTAGCTTATCCGAGAAGGAAGAGGAGGTCCAAGCCAAAGAAAGAACAAATTTGGCATTTATGGCCATCGAAAATGACCTAGCACTTATGGCCATCGAGGATAATGATCCCTTCTTTGAAAACGAAAAAGAAGAATAAGAGGTACACAATTCTCAAGATTATAATGATTTACTTAATGCATTTAATGGCTTACAAGAATTGTGTGATATGTTTAAAAAGAAATTAAAATTGATTAAAAATGAGCATGCTACACTTAAAAATGATCATGCAACTTGTATGGATAAATTTCATGTTTTAGATAATGATATTACTTGCTTAAATGCTAAACATGAAAAAGAAATTGCATGCTTAAATGATGAAAATGCATGTTTAAAATTGAAAAAGCTAGAACTTGAAAATGTCATATTTAATATGTCATCTAACTCTAAAACATGTGAATGCGAATCGATTTTGAATGAAAATGTCTTATTAAACACAAAGGTTATAGATTTGCAATACATACTTAGTAAATTCACATTGGGATATAAAAATTTTAATATGCTTATTGGATCACAAAAATGTGCATTTAAAAGAGAATAATTATGATATAGGCATTAGATTAAGAGAAAATTTTGAAAAATTATTTTGTTAAGGCATCTGATTCTCATGCTAAGAATGTTATAAATGAAAATGTCACATGTCATGCATGTAATAAAAAGGGACATAAAATTTTTAAATGCATGAACAAGAATATAATTAAAAATGCATGGATTCCTCAAGGAATCAAAATTGACCCCAATGGACCCAAGAAAGTCTAGGTACCAAAGTGCAATTGATAAATTTGTAGGGGAGCTTTGGGAATGATCATAAAGAGAATTGCTAATTGATCCCAAAGGCTTAAAGAAATAAGGAATCACAACAGTAAAGGTAAAATCCATATTTACGGAAACATTGGTATTGTTTCCTCTAAATTGTGTATGCATGCATATTTCAAATTGTTATAAATATTTTTGAAGCATACAAAGTGATTAGGCAATGTATTTAACTTTCTATTGGTATCAATTGTTCATTTGATATCATCAAATGCCTAAATCATACATTTAAACCCATTTTCATATCATTTGATATCACATTGAATTTATTGAGTTAAATTACATGTATGTGACTACTTAATTGCTTTGCACTGAAAACACTTTTTCCATGTAACATGTTTGAATGAAAATGAAATGCATATATATTGACATAAATTTCCATTGGTATAATGAAAAACATAGATTTTTGATATTTAACTAATTGGTATCATGAAATGTATTGAGTTATTTTGTAAATGGTATCAAATTTTTGGGAGAAATCATGCTTAAGATAATATATATTTAGTCAAGTAAAACATTGGTATAAAATGTTAGTCGGTATCATTGGCATAAATTTTTTTTTGGCAATACTTCATACATGATTTTACATTTTATGGCAAAAAGGGGGAATGCCAAATATGCATATTTTTAAATTTTGATATCATTATTTAATGCACATATGTTATCTCATTTTTACTTAAATTTTTACTTATCCACTTTTTGATAATGTCAAAGGGGAAGAAATCATTCGAGAATGAGGTTAAAACTTGTATAACCCTCACCCTTAGTTTAAGGGGGAGTAATTTTACTAATGTGTTTGTCCAAGTCTTATAGAGTTATCCTGAAAATAATCACACATTGAGGGGGAGCTATTATTGAGGGGGAGCAAAATCGTCAACAATTGGACTCCTAGAAGCTCACAAGTTTTAAGGGGTTGCCATCATAAAAAATGAGGAGATTGTTAGCGACACAGTCGCGTAATGGATTTTGATGAGGCAACGAGAGTGAAGACTTCGACATGCTTTAACAGGATATTACAAAAAGATGATAATGAAGTCAAAATATTGATGAAGAGCTAAAATGAGTTATAAGATGATCAAAAGAACAAAGAAGTAAGAGCCAAGCAAGATGAAGATCAAGATAATGAATAAGAGCTAAATCTAATTGTAAGTGAGTTTATTCAAATGATCTAAAGCTCTTAGGAATCATACATTTTGCATCATTTGCATTTAAAATGGCTTAGAATGCTAAAAAAATCATCTGCACTTTATTTGCACCAAAATAAACTTCTTGCACAAGTGCATCGGTAAATGATCTTCCAAAAACTAGCAAAAGGTTGAATTAAACATCAAATGATATACCTGTAGATAGATATGTGTCTCTAGCTTGCTACGGTTCAAATCCGATATATAGAACTTTTGCTAGAGCCATTTTACTACAACATGTTCAGATGTGTGTTTTCTGCATAAATGTCACATTAGAAAAATTACATAAAATTCATATTAATGTTTTTGAATCTGAAAGTTTTACATAAGATATATCTATGTGTCTAGTTTATGTAGAAATTTACGGATCATGATTTGGAAATTTCTAGAGCAAGTTATGGCCAAAATACTGAGTACTATCATGATGGACTGGTCATCAGAAACTTGGCGAGACATGCATACTGGTCACCATACCGGTCCCATACCGATCTAGACAGGCATACCGGTTACATACCGGTCATTATACCGGTCAAAGCTAAATTGTTTCATAAATTATGGAATCGGGCCAAACCATACCGGTTTACATACCGGTCTAACGGCTAGTTTCTCCCAACGGTAATATATCCGTTAGAGACTGGCATACCGGTCCCATACCGGTTACTATATCGGTCGTCGAGAGGAAGTTGGGACTACTTTTCACTTTCTATATAAATGAACCCCAACTCATTTGCCTTGATTAGAGATATCATAATACATCTTCATACATTCTCTAAGGCCAAAATAAGAGTGTCTTAAACCTTTTTAATCTCAAACACTCTCAAGCTCACGCACTCACCTTCATATCATTTAGTGAGCTTAGATCACTTGGGTTTGCAACTCACGCAATCTTCATTATTTTGTGAGTGCCCAAGTATGTTTTTAAATCTTCTCATACAAAAACACTTGTGGTTGTGAAATCCCATCCGTTGAGTAGTTGTAAAGGTTTGTGAGTAAGGCTACGAACAAAATTCAAATTGTAAAAGGTTCGGAGTGCACCTTTGTGGAAAAATCTTGGTTGCGGGTGAACCACAGAAACTCGATTTTAGTGGAAATCTTCAAGCAAGACTTAGGGGAGTGGATGTAGGCACGTTTGGCCGAACCACTATAAATCTCGGTGTCGTATTCTCTTTATCTATACTTTTACATATTGCAAGTTTATTTATGTCTATGATCATTGAATAGAAAACATGCATATAGGTTATTAATTGGAATAGAGAAAATTAGCCTAAGTGTCAATTGGTAATAAGAGCTAAAAATCGGTAAACATTTATTAATTCTGCATTTATAGCAATAACCCAATTCACCCCCCCTTTTGGATATAGAGATTGCTTGTCGCTATTGCTTGTAGGGAATTTCAGAAAGATGTATCAATTGCATTTTAACGTTAAGAAAGAAATGATTGATGTACATGCTTAAAGCTTTGAGAAATATAATATTGATAGAAAAAGAACATCTCAATAATATTCTATTAATCATACAAAAAGATAAACAGATGAATATGTACAAAATATAAGATATTGAAAAAAAAATTAAAATAAAAAAAAAGTAATAATAAGCAACTTGTGATTAAACCTTTACCTTAGAATCCTCGTTGGTTATCCATTAATGTGTTATAAATTCTCTAAATATTAAATTTGGATGAAAAAGAGTCATGTCCCTTTGGTAGTGTCCTATGAGAAGGGTACAAATATGTAGGGACATGTCCTCCAATTTAGAAGAACATACTTCTAGGCTCCAAATGGTGCATGAAATGTATATAACCCTTAGGAGGGTTGCACCCTAAATCAAAATGTGTCCTTCCTTCCATGTCTTTATATAGAAGCCTTCATGTTCATTCTAAAAATTCATCCAGTACAAAAATCTCATTCATTTTATTTTAGAGGCAGTGATAGTTCCCACTATTGTTAATGAGTGTCTCTTGAACAAGAGGAATCTAAGTAATCCTGGGAAGACGTTAGCCACAAAATCCGTAGAGCACCGAGACGGGGCTAATAAGTTCTTAAGAATAGAGACAACTCGACTTGGACTATATTTTTCGTCAGTTTTCCAGTTTTTTCTTATTCTTTAAAGTTTTAGGATTTATGTCTAAGTTGGCATGTTAGTATAAATCTAAATTTGTGTTCTGATTTGATTTGTTTAATACATATTGTTTTTGTTTCATGCGTGTGAGTTTATATTCTAATTTATATTATTTTATTTAATTCATATAGAGATCTTAATATTTCACCATAAAGTATTTTCATAAGTTTAAAGTCTCATATAAATTGTTAAGAATAAGTAGTCACAAATCTTATGATTGATTATATGTGAGGACATGCAATATTCTCCTTGTTTTATTTTTATTTTTTCCAGGGGGGCCAATTTTGTGAAGCTAACATGATTGGATCGCCATTTTTAAAGTGATCATATGATTCATGTGGGAGAAAAACTAATTCCACAAAAAAATATTTAAAAAAAAATAATCAAAAAATAAGTGGGATACACTTATTTATTTTTATTTTTGATAAAATATATCGAAAAATCAAAAAAAAAAAAAAATTAAGTGGGTCTCATTTTTTTTTTAAATATTTTCATGTGGAACTTGTTTTTGCCTGTAGATGGTCACCTAGCAGTTTGAAAAAAACAAATTAACTTTTATGTCATAAATATGGCTTATCTGCTTAGTTAATAACTAACAGGTTCTGTAATTATTAAAATGGAAATTGATACTAGTTTTCTAAACATTGAATAGATCGATGAATATTTTTCAGTTTTTTTTTTTTTTTGGATAATTTTGAACTTTCCCTTAGGTTGGAAAACGTGATTTTACCCCCCAAAAAAAAAAAAAAAAAATTTGAAAGATATATCAATTGCATTTGAGGTTTTGTAAGGAAATGATTGATGTATGTGTTTAGAGCTTTGAGAAATATAATAATCATGTAAAAAGATAAACGGAGAAATAAGAAACACGTGATTAAATCTTTACCGCAGAATACTTGTTTCTTATCAAAATGAAACACCATTCATTTTGGCATTTTCCACAGAAATGGAACTTATATTTCAAGAGCAATGATGTGTACACGAAAAATAACACAAAATTTACCATAAAATCATTAACAAACAAATAATATTTAATTAGAAAATAAATAATTTTATTTATCTTTTAATATTTTGTGCTATTTTTTATGTTATTTGTTGTGAATCTATCATTTCTGTGCTTTTGTGCCATAAATAAGATATCCATTTGTCCACATAGGTTAAAGTATCATATTAACTCGTGGTTTATTAATCTTTGAGAATCCTCTCTTTACAAGTTAGTTTTAACGATGAGTCTACTCATAAATATAAAAGAAATAGTATCGGAATCAACATCATAAGAGCTCTCTCCAAATTGCAATCGTGCTGCACATGAGTGATGTCGGTATTGTAATATTCGGTATGGAGTAGTTGGATTAGTAAAAATTTAACATGTATAGGTGTTGTTAATGGTAATTTTTGGTGACAAGTACTTTGAACAGTTCGGTAAGGGCGGAGAGGTAATTTCAGATTATGGGTTATTTCTTTGCCAAGAAGAGAGACCGACCACATTAGTTTTCGAGACCGACCACTTCAGCACGGTGGCTCGGATATTATCAAATCGGCAGCCACATTCTAAGTCCAGAGGAACATTTTGACCGACCTCTTGGAGACCGATCTGTTGGCAGGGTATTTCGGACTCTTCCCTATACCACTTTCCACCGCTTGATCCTTTCAAGGTTTGTGACATCGTTCTCACATGGGGTAGAGTACAAGATAAGGTGATGTGACAGGATGTCAGGTGGCAAACCTACTTTCGGCGAGGGCAGACTTGGGGCAGAGAACCCATCAATCAGTCAGGCTTCACGCGGGAAACGTTTTTGAATTGGAAGAACATTATGTATCTTTCTGTGTATATAAATGAATGGTAGTCTCATTTGTATAGGTTGGGTTTTTCTACATAGCAACTTGTAACACAAAAGAACACCATTTGTAATTCCTTTCAACTGCTCGGTCGCGCTCTAGCCTGTCTCAAAACAGCTCGACCGAGTCAGTTCTTTGCAATAAAACAACCCTCATCGTTTTTGTGCCTGTGGACGTAGGTTGGATTCGCTCCGCCGAACCACGTTAAAACTCTCTTGTCAACCTGTGTGCGTTTCTTCATTTTTTACTAAATTTTCTTTTGGTCGTTCCCAAACCAAAAAAATTCACAGTTGAGGGAAGATTTGTCCCGGGAGCACTATCCCGATATTGCCCCTGGGATGAAAATCGTCCGTCAACAGTTGGCGCCGTATGTGGGGAATCGAACAAAAAGAAATTTATGTAGTAAGACGATGGAAATAGGTGGAAGACCTGGTGAGAAAAGGCAATCTCAGTGAGTGCATAGAGCAATTGACTTTGGAAATCGACCAATGCTGAAAGCGGAAGTCATCCAGTCGGATGCGTGGAATGCTGAGATGCAGAGAGAATGTATTCAGAAGAGCCTTGCTTGTAATGACCCTTGTAGAGTCACAAGAAATGCAACAGATCCCAAAAATGTGAGTAAGATTTCCTCCTTAAATAAACATTTGTGTATGCTTGTGTGCTTTATGGCCCACATAGTGGCCAAGATTTGTTTTACCACTCGGGTCTGCTCTTGTATCGCCATCCATTTTGCTTTGATTTATTTTAAGCTCGGGTCTGGTCTTGTACCGCCGAGTCCATTTTGTTTAGATTTATTTTACAGATCGGGTCTGCTCTTGTACCGCTGAGTCCGTTTTACTTTGATTTGTTTCACGGCTCAGGTCTGCTCTTGTACCGTCGAGTTCGTTTTGTTGAGATTTGTTTTATGGCTCGGGTCTGCTCTTATACCGCCGAGTCCGTTTTGCTTTAATTTGTTTTACAGCTCGGGTCTGCTCTTATACCGCCGAGTTCGTTTTGCTTTGATTTTTTTACGGCTCGGGTCTGCTCTTGTACCGCCGAGTCCATTTTGCTTCGATTTATTTTACGGCTCGAGTCTGCTCTTGTACCTTCGAGACTGATGTATGATTTGGCTCGCGCCTGTTTTAGTACCGCCGAGACCATTTTTTCCACCTGCTCGGGGCTGGATTCGTTCCGCCGAGGCTATATGTTTCTTTACCTCAGGGTCGGGTTACGTCCCACCAAGAGACTTGTCATCGACATGGGGACAGGAGATTCCCCCATGGCCATCTCTTCTTCGGTCTGGGGAGGTAACATTCCCCAGAGCCAAGTTATTCTTTATCTCGGGGTCGGGTTACATCCCATCGAGTGTGTGTTTCATCAGCATGGGGTCGGAGTATCTTCTCCATAACTGATTATCTTTTGGTCCGGGGAGGTAACATTCCCTCGGAACCATGTGTTCTGCTAGCTCGGGGTTGGATTACGTCCCACCGAGTCGATCATCATCAGCGCGAGGATGAAGCATCTTCTCCATGGGTAGGCATCGAGATCTTCATTGATCGAGCCCATGAAGATGACATAAATTACATGTTTAGCAGCCAATGCAGTTTTCTCTATGTTTCCTGAAGCAACCACCGACCGGTTGATCAGCACACCATTTTTTTTATAGTTCCCGGCATCAACTAGCTAACTCGTTGATACCGAGAACTAGGGGATGAATGTTAATGGTAATTTTTGGTGATAAGTACTTTGAACAGTTCGGCAAGGGCGGAGAGGTAATTTCAGATTATGAGTTATTTCTCGGCCAGGAAGAGAGACCGACCACTTCAGCACGGTGGCTCGGACATTATCAAATCGGCAGCCACGTTCTCAGTCCAGAGGAATATTTTGACCGACCTCTTGGAGACCGATCCGTTGGCAGGGTATTTCAGACTCATCCCTATATCACTTTCCACCGCTTGATCCTTTCAAGGTTTGTGATATCGTTCTCACATGGGGCAGAGTGCAAGATGAGGTGATGTGACAGGATGTCAGGTGGCAGACTTACTTTCAGCGAGGGTAGACTTGGGGCAGAAAACCCATCAATCAGTCAGGCCTCACGCGGGAAACGTTTTTGAATTGGAAGAACAATGTGTATCTTTCTGTGTATATAAAGGAAGGGTAGTCTCATTTGTATAGGTTGGGTTTTTCTACATAGCAACTTGTAACACAAAAGAACACCATTGGTAACTCATTTCAACTGCTCGGTCGCGCTCTAGCCCGTCTCAAAACAGGTCGGCTGAGTCAGTTCTTGGCAATAAAACAACCTTCACCGTTTTGTGCGCGTGGACGTAGGTTGGATTCGCTCCGCCGAACCACGTTAAAACTCCCTTGCCAACCTATGTGCGTTTTTTCATTTTTTTACTAAATTTGCTTTTGGTCGTTCCCAAACCAAACAAATTCACAGTTGAAGAAAAATTTGTCCCGGGAGCACTATCACGATATTGCCTGATGGAATCTATATCAATATTTTCCTAAAATAAACTCTTGATATCTTCTGTAATATTCTATATTAGCTAGGCATATATTTAGCTCATTTGTTTCCTTAACTTTGGCCTTAATCTTGGCCTGACATCTCTCATTCTGTGGTGTATATATTATCAAATCTGCTAATGAAATATTCAAGGGAAAACAGTAACTTTCATGGTATCAGCAGCCCAAAGGTTCTCTTCTTCCTTCATTTTCCTCCTTCTCTAAGCTTCCGCTTGTCTTCCTTCTTCACACCATGTCTTCCTCTAAAGCTACATTTCACCCAGCGCTGGCTATATCCAACATCCGTACCCATATCCCTATTATTCTTGAGATGGAAAATGTCCATTATTCCACTTGGACAGAACTCTTCAAAGTTCATGCTCGCTCTCATCGGGTTCTTCACCACATCATTGCACCCACATCCGATAAACCAGCTCCACCCACCACAGCCGAGGAAACCGAATTATGGTCAACCCTTGATGCAACCGTTCTTCAGTGGATTTATTCCACCATCTCTACGGACCTTTTGCACACCATTATTGAACCCGATCAGAACGCAATGGATGCTTGGACTCGTCTCCGTGATCTCTTCCAAGACAATGAACATTCTCGCGCCGTAACCCTCGAACAAGAGTTCTCCTCCACCCATATGAGTGATTTCCCCAACGTTTCGGCGTACTGTCAACATGTGTCATGAATGCATAATAGTATTTAATCATCTATCCTTACAAGTTAGTTTTTAACTCGTTCTTCATATGAAGTCATCACTACAAGAAAAAAGGCTTTTACTGATACTAAATTAGTGTCAGTAAAGGGTTTTACTGACACTATATAAATGTGTCAGTGTTGCCGCAGCCAGAAATCACTGACACTAGTTTCTAGTGTCAGTGATTCTTAGTGTCAGTAAACGTTAATACTGTAGTATCAGAAAATTATTGACACTATGGTATCAGTAATCTCTCACACTATTTTAGTGTCAGTAAATTATTGACACTATATCATCAGTATTTAGTGATACTATAGTGTCAGTAAATTTTGTTACTGCAGTATCAGTATATCGCATATATTTGATTTTTAGTGTCAGTAATTATTGTTACTATAGTATCAATATCCGTCAATATCTTTTAAAATTTAAAAATCGTATTATTTCACAATTATATTTCTTATTTTTTGTAATTAAATTAATCATAAAATATATATATATATATATACCAACTCAATGAAATAAAAAACTAAAAAATTACATTTATATAAAATTCGCAATATAATAGATTAATCGTATTAATCAATTCAACAGTATCACATGATGAATACAAAAACTCCATAGACAATCTTTAAATTAACATATATATATTTCAAAAACTACTCTTAAAGTCCCATCAAAATGTCATGCCCCCACCAAAATTCATGATACTTGTTGAGAAGCCTGCAACAATCCCCCAACAATATGATATCTGGCACAAAATCTGAAATTATAAACCAAATGTTAAGAATTAGATGGACTTCCAAAAAAAAATCGATATCTTCATAAATAAAAACATTAAATACATCCAAATAAAAATACAAAATATAACCCTAATCTAATTTTTGTCACATAAAGCACTTATTGACAATAACCATACCAACAACCTAAGAGCATGCATATAAAAAACCAAATGGCATCCATAATAACAAGTTGTATCTTTCATACCGCTACATAATCACCAAAACAAACAAATCAATAACACACACACACACACACACACACACACACACACACACATATATATATATAGACGGACATAAAACTGAAATAAAAGGATCTCATGAACCAGATGAAGTTTATCAGATGACATGATCTAATACTGTTTCCAAATGCAGGAAGCAAATCAAGATGACAAGATAGTTGTTCATTATGGAATTCCTGGAAACTAAAAGTTCAAAGCTCAAAATGTACTAGAATGTAACATTCCAGGTAATTGCCATAAAAATAGATGAGATAAACATGTTAGATCTCAATATATCAAATACTGCTTCCATAGCATTCATGCTGCACCTCAAAGCACATCAGATGACAGGTGTCATATCCCCCAAAGGTTTCAACAAGTATCAATCAGAACAGTGTCTATTTATAATAGAAAAAAATAACTACTTAAAAACCATACTATATAATCACTCCAATTCAAATGTGAACCCACCGCATAAACCTCATTAATGAATATGCAGAAGTTTGTGGTCTCTGGATCATTCCCACTCAAGTCTGGATGGCAAGATTTCATGCAATTATAGTAAGCTTTCTTAATCTGCTCTGCTGTGGCATCAGGTAGCTGTTAAAATCCAGCAATAGCAATCAAGTAACCACACATGGTAGATCTTCAATCACAATAATCACAATAAGCTTAAATGTAACAAATCAGTCAAAATTAAAGCATCTGGAAGAGAGAAAATAATCAAAATAGTGCCAACTTTACAACAAGAAAAACAGTAACAGAAATGAATTCAAGATTATAAAATGCTTTTTTTTCTCATGATCGATCCAAGCAGAAAATTTAATAAATTACCAATCCCAAAACAGCATAATAGTCATCAGCAATGGAATCCGTTGTGGCAGACTCCTCTGTAGCGATTCTCACTCTGCCACAGCTTCTTATCTTGCCACCATGACCCACCAAGCTCAAACTGCTACTGTTATTAGGCAGCAAGCGCCGTGAGCTTCTTGCGCTGAAGCTATTTAGTAAAGGGTTTTGAAATTTGAGAGCATCAGTGCAAACAGGGGTCAGTAACTGGGCAGCCATTATTGTACAAGAAAGCATGCAATGTAAGAGAAGAGGAGTCCATTACAAGCAAAATTTCCATTACTTTTTAACCTTTCAAAACAATAAAAACACTTCCAGGTTATTGACCAAAATCAGGTATTTATAACTTGTTTCTCTTCAGTTTAATAAACCCATCATTTTTTTTCCTCCATTTTCGAAACTCACAATATCACAAACACCCAAAAGAAGCAAAAAAAATTTAACATTTTTCCCTCTATTTTCTCAGCAACCAAACAAGAAAATACAGCAAAAGAAAAGGAAAAAAAAAACACAAACCAACAACTTCGGCAGGAGGTCCCTCATCACGGAAACCACCACCACCGCGGCCGCCTCCACCAAAACGGCCGCCACCTCGTCCACCGCGGCCGCCGTCTCTTCCTCCCCTGAAACCGCCTCCTCCTCTCGGGGGTCTCATTTTTTTATCTGTGTTTTGGTTGATTTTAGGAGAAGTCTTCAATGGAAGCAGTGTTACTGCGAGTTTGTGACTGTTAGAAGACTTTTGAGCTTAGGGTTTTAATTTAGGGTTTTGAAGTGGGTCATTCGTTGCTAAATGACCATAATATCCCCTGCTTTTCAATCCACCCATTTTTTTTTAAATTTTAAATTTTAATTGCATAAAAAACATTTGCATGTATGGACTCTTAACAGGACTTGAAGCTTTTGAAGGTTGATAATCGAAGTTTGAACTGCTTACTGCTTACAGAGGACTGAGGAGAGACCGACTAACGAGAGTAAAAATTGAAGCCATTGAAGGTTGATAATTGATAGGATGTACTGGATTTTGTTTAGATTTTAGAAATTACAAATGAGAGATTCATATTTGAGAGTAAAGAAGGGGGAAACAAAGGCTGCGCGATGAAAAAAAAGGTGGGAATGAGAGGAACCCTAAATTACTAAGATTGATTTGGTAACTACGGTTCAGGTTTTGACCCGACAAATACATATATATTTTTATAAACCGCGGTTTAAGGAACAAAAGTCACGATTTGGCCCAGTGGTAAAGCCTTACAATAAAAAAAAAATTTATATCAATGGTTACAATTTCGAGTCCCAGCAGACTTAAGGAAATAATTTTTTTTTTTAATTTTTTACTGATACTAAGGTATCATTAATTACTGACACTAAATTTACTGATACTCTAGTGTCAGTAATATATGCGAAAAACGTCACTTCCGCGAGGTGTTGGTTCGACTCCAGACGACTACGCGTTTTTTTTTTTTTTTATTTCTTACTGATACTATTGTAATAGTAATTACTGACACTAAAATCGCTGATACCATAGTGTCAGTAATTATTGATATTTAAGTGAAAAACACGGAAATAGGCCCATTTACACGTCGTTTCTGACACTTTTAGCTTAGTGTCACTAACCTTAGTGTCAGTAAAGGCCTTTTTTCTTGTAGTGCATGGCACAAACAAGGAGAATTAGACTTACCTGCTGATTAAAATGATATTTATATTTACATCCACTGTCATAGTTAATAATGTAATTTATGAACTTTGCTCATCTATATAATATTATTTGTAAAAAATATTAGTCTTTTCACTCAAAATCATTAATAGAATCAGCTTCTGTAATCGTTTAAGTAGAAATTGATATATTTTATTATTTTTGTACAATAATAAATACGCCGATGAATTTTTATCAGATTTTCAAGCAGTTTCAATCTTTCACCTTCAGTGGATAACGTGATTTTACCCCAACAAAATTAAAAAATAAAATAAAATAAAATAAAATAAAAGTTTGAGAGAAGTATCAATTGCATTTTGACGTTTTGTAATGAAATGATTGATGTGCTTAGAGCTTTGACAAATATAATAATCTGATGAATCATACAAAAAGAAATGTACAAAATATAAGATATTGACAAGACGAAAAGAGAACATCACAATAAGAAACACGTGATTAAATCTGTACCACTGAATCCTTGTTTCTTATCCAGTAAAACACAATTCAATTTGGCATTTCAATAATTAGGCCAATTTTTAAAATAATTAATAATGCTGCCAAAACCACCCTTAATTTATTGAAATTCCAAATGGTTTAGTATAAGTGAGCTTGGCAAAAATGAAATAGCTAATTGAGTTTATTTACGTACACGTGTGACTCCTGGACGGATATAAATGAGTGTTGGCTCTCAAAATAAGTGTTGTTAGGCGTGTTAAAATAAGCGAATCCTGAAAGTTGAAATTTACGATAATGATTTATTACTTTAAACGAGTGATTGTTAATGGTTCTTCTAAAATCGGAAAGAGGTGAACAATTTAGATTATAGTAGAATATTAATAAAGACGCATAATTGAAAATTGCTTGAATCGAATACTGAAAGACGAAAATATTAGAAAAGAACTTATATTGGAATTAAACACTAAATATAGACGAAGTCTATTGAATCTAAAATTTTACAAGAATTAAAATAATTATCAACTACATACAATTTGAATGAAAATTAACTACTGAAAATTGATGCAGAAAGACATGTTGGATTTTTTTTTTTTTTGGGTTGTGTTAATTGTTCCATGGTTGGTTCTTTTCATTGCCTTTTATGATGTTGCCATTAACTGCCCCCCATGTTCCTACGACTGTTTGTTCATCATGCTTTTATCTGCCTTAGTTGGAGGAAAATGCATCATAATGGAGGAAATTGAATCCATGTTCCACTTTTGAAGCAACTCAATTTTTATCTTAATTATTTGGGTTTGAGTCGAGCTATTTTTTGTTAACCGGGCTGGACTATGAACATTTTGGATGCAAACAATGTTCCCCACATGCTATTGGCCCAAAGAGTTAATTGGCATGTGCAAAAATAATTAAATTCTTCTTGACTCATTATATTCCTCCATCTTATTTATTTTTCCTTTTAACGTTCATGGCAAACCTTAAGAAAATTAAACTCAATGTGGCTTTTACATATTGTTGTTGAGATTTTACCATCTCAAAATCTATCAAGTGATAGCAACGGGAAAGAATAACCAAAATGCGACAAAGAATTTACAGTGGCTCACCCGGTCGTCAATTATACCTAATAGCCTACGTCCACTATGGTTATTGAGTTTTACTATAGTTGAATGACAAGAGGAAAAATCCTCAATTACAAGAGCACACAAGTAATTAACTCACAGTTACTCTTAAGGATTACAAGAGAAAATAAAAGAAACACATATTTATATTTTATCTGTTTTTTGCAAACACACAATCTCACCTCAATACACCAAATTATCTCAAATCACTCTATGGATTTTCATTCTCTCTAATAAAAGAAACTCACAAATATTGGGATACCTTAAGCTCTCACCAATGGAGCTATTTATAAGCAAGATTTTGCACTACCCCAACCAATTACATTTAATGCCAACCAATTGTATTTAATGTCAACCAATTGCATTTAATGTTAACCAATTATACTTAATATAAATATTTAATGCCAACTAATTACACTTAATACAAACATTTAATGCAAATATTTATTACATTTATTACTTATCAAAAGAGATTTGTTGAAATATCTTTACATGTGAGCAAAGAATTGGCTCTATAAAGATTTTATCAACAATCTCCCACATAGAGACAATTGAACCATCCTGTCGCAAAAAACTATCTCTGAGCTCTTCAAGCAAAGAAAATCATAGTAACCACCATCTTCATTTTTCTTAATTTCAGAGACCAATTGAAGCTATACAAAGCTTCAGTTTACCAAATGATACAACTTTGCTGAACATATCAGCTGGACTCTCGCTTCTAACAATCTTATGTAATTTCAATGCTTCCTCATCCAAAAACGAATGTATGAAATGGTACCGCAAACGAATATGCTTGGTTCTTGAATCAAATGTAGGATTCTTTGCTAAGTGAATAGCGCTCTGACTGTCACTATACAGAATATCATTAACTTGCACTTTATCTAACTATGTTAAGAAATCATTTAACCATACCATTTCCTTTCCGGCCTCTGTAATAGCCACATATTCTGCTTCTGTTGTTGAAAGAGCGACTATCTTATGTAACTTATAAGCCCAGTTCACAGCAGTACCACCCACAGTAAATAAGTAATTTGTGGTACTTTTGCTTGTATCTCTATCACTACCCAAGTCTGCATCCACATAACCCTGTAGATCCACACTATTACCGCCAAAACATCAGGCCATATTAGTAATACCTCGAAGATACCCTAAAATCCACTTCACTGCTTCCCAATGTTGTTTGCTATGATTGCTCATATATCGGCTCACAACTCCCACTGCAAGAGCAATGTCAGGTCTAATGCATACAATGATATACATAAGACTCCAAATAGCTGAAGCATATGATGCCTTCTTCAAATATTCAATCTCTTGCTCATTTTTAGGAGAAAGCAGTTTAGACAACTTAAAATGAGTAATCGAATGTGTGCTAATTAGTTTATCATCTTACATGTTGAATCTCTTCAACACCTTCTTGACATACTTCTCATATAAGAGTTTCAAAATACCTCTCTCTTTGCCTCTGGTTATCCTCGTTCCAAGGATTTACTTTGCTTCACCTAAATCCTTCATAGAGAATTTGTTTGACAATTATTTATTTAATTGGTTAATCTCACTTAAATCTGCCCAACAACCAACATATCATCTACATAAAATAATAAAATGATATAGAAATTGTCAAACCTCTTGTAATAACAACAGTGGTCAGCATGGCATCCGGTGTAGCCATTTTCACACATGAAAGAATCAAACTTCTTATACCACTGTCTTGGGGCTTGTTTCAGACCATAAAGACTTGTATTCAGTTTGCATACCAAGTCCATTTTTCTGTGTGCTACAAAACATTCAGACTGATGCATATAAATATCCTCCTCCAAATCCCCATGGAGGAAAGCAGTATTGATTTCTAGTTGCTCCAAATGTAAATTCCCAGCTGCACCACACTAAGCACCAACCGAATTGTGGTGAGTTTCACAACCTGTGAAAATATTTATGTATAGTCTATACCTTATTTTTGTTGAAAACCATTTACCACTAGTTTTGCCTTATACAGCTTGCTATAATCTCCTTCGTTTTTGATTCTGTAAACCTATTTATTATGCAATGCCTTTTTATCCTAAGGTAAATTCACCAAACTCCATGTTTGATTAGTTATAAGAGAATCAATTTCCCCTTGCATAATAGACTCCCACTTGACAGATTCTGCATGGTTTACTGCCTCATCATAACACTCAAGTTCACCACAATCAATCAATAATAAATATTTCAAGGATACTGAGTACCTCTCTGGTGCTTTCCTTTCTCTTGCGGACCTTCTCAAAGTTGGTGTACTTGGGCCAACTTTAGGAATAAGATCTGGTTCTTCAAAGTTAGTTACTTTTGGAGCATCTTGTGAAGTTCCAACTTCCAACTTTCTTTGATTCCCATTGGTCACATTATTACAAAGATCATCTAGACTAGCAAACTATTTATCTTTAGTTATAGAACTTGCCATTTCTAAGACCGCTGTCTTCCTATTGTTATACATCCCTCTTTTCATTAAAGAAGGTTTTAAGACATTCTATGTGTTAGCATATGATAAGTTCGGATGATAATAGTTAGGCATATGATTGTCTCTATAGTTGTTAAAGTTCCGATTGTTCACATATTATAATTGCTCATATCCTCCGTCAGGTAAAAACAATCTATTAGAAGTAGCAACTTAAATAGACGGTTTGCCCTTTTGATTGGTCAATGCTGCCAGATGAGTCATGAGGGATGACACTTCAGCTGTAAGTGCAACAAAAGGATCCACCTCGTATACACTAACCACCTTAGGCACAGTAATACGTTCACTTGGCCATTGGAAGTTGTTAATGGCCATCTCATTCAATAAAGCATACGCATCTTCAGAAGATTTCTTGAACGGTGTTCCTCCAGCAGCTACATCGACCATTGTTCTGTTTAGACCATTCAACTTATTATAGACTAACTGAATTTGAACCCAGTCCTCAAAATTATGTTATGGGCATCTTCTGAGTAGATCTTTAAAGTGCTCTCATGCCTCGTATAGATTCTCGATCTCCAACTGCTTAAATATACTTATTTTTATTTCCAGTTGGGCTGATTTAGCTGGTGGAAAGAACCTCGCAAGAAATCTTGTAGCCATATCCTGCCATGTCATGATATTCCCCATCGGAATAGATTGCAGCCAACCTTTCGCTTTGTCCCTTAAAAATAATGGGAACAAGTGAAGTTTGAAGGTCTCTTTAGTTACTCCATTATTTTTATTGTATCTTCCATCTCCAAGAACGTCTGTAAATGCATGTTGCGATCCTCTATAGCTAAACCCCCAAATTGGTTCATTTGCACCATGTTGATCAATGCAGGTTTTAGCTCAAAATGGTTAGCATTGATTGGTGGGTGTGCAATCCCAGAATAGTTATCATCAATTACTGGTTTAAAATGATCCCGAATTTCCACATGGCGTGGGTTGTTCTCTATATTTTCAGCATTCATTGTTTCTTTTTCAATTTTCCTTTCTTTCCTTAGTCTCCTCGTTGTTCTTTCTATTTCAAGATCAAACGGAAGCAAGTCAAGGCTTGTGGATCTTCGCATTCACTGAAGCACATAAAGACAAGAAATAGTGCTAAAATAAAAATAATAAATAATAAAAATAAAATCTAAATTAAGGCTAAGGTTATTTGGTAATAGTATTAATATGAATTAGATTAACAATCCCTAGTAACGGCGCCAAAAGCTTGTTGCGAGATTATTGTACAGTAAGTATACAGTGTCAAGTTTTAGTAAAAGATAAGTATAAGTGTCGAACTCACATGGATTGTAATCAAATTCTCACTGAGTACTATAATAGATAAACCTAACTTTATTTAGAAAGTAATTTAAAATAATCTAAATTAAGACTAAAAACTAAATAAGCAAAATATGAAAATGTTAAATTTAGAAAAGAGCAATATGAGAGAGATTCTAGAGTCTGATTTCACCTAGCTATCCCCTATGTATTTGCTATACTAATAAATTCTTATTCAGTTGCATTGTTTATAAGCCAAGAACCCTAAATTATTCTTACTCCCTCTCCCGAGTGTCAAGTGAATATATTATCAATTACAGACTTCGATATCCGTATAAAAATCTAGTAATTAATAATTCATTACGCTATATGATTCTTTGTTAACGACTTTAAAGGGATTATAGATTCTCCCAACTCTACAAATATCTTAGGTTATATTCTCTAGATCCTATTCAAAATCCTCTATCGCGAGTGATAGATTCTAAACATTCATCATCTTAATTTGTGAACAACAAACTAGAAGCATTAAACATAAGAGAATATAAATAAACTGAATTAAAACTTTATAAAAATAAAATTGACAAACAACACATAGGTCCAAGCATTGGCTGTATCATCCTCTAGAATAATAGAGTTAGTTCATGATTAAAGATAATAACAATGAAAATAGGGTCATGAATCTAATACAAATCATTAGAGTTTAAAGAAAGAAACTAGAAGATTAAACCCGAATCGAATCCTTTCACTTTCGTCTCCTCTTGTCGGTCTTCAATCTTCCTCCTTGGATCTCTCTAAAGTATATGTTTAAAGTCTTTATTGTGTATTTCTCTTCCTTATATTTATAAGAAAGTCTTGGAGTCCTTGTGCGTGTAGAATACTGAAAAACTGATGTTTCTGGGCTTCTATCGCAACATCACGACTTCAAAATTGGTGTCACGACACCAAATTCTCGGGAAATCATTATGTTGGCATCTTGTGGGGCATCAAGATGCCAAAAGGGGTATCGCAATGCCACCATATTTTTTAGCATGAGTGTTTTCTGCATTTTCTTCTTTCCCGCGTTCTTCCGATGCATCCATAAGGTCCCAAAACACGTCTTTTTACTCCATGATCCATGTTCCAATGCTTCCTATCAATCAAACATAAAAAAAACTATAAAATACATTAAATGACACGAAATCAAACAAAATAGTAAGCTAAGAATGTAGGAATAAGTTTGTATAAACTATACTCATCAGTACATTTCGTGACGAGTTTTTTTTTGATATACCAACATCATTTTGGCAAACAGCCTTGCATGTTCTAAAAAGAGTTTCAACCAAATCCGCTCCTAAAACCTATGTTAGATATGGTATGGAAAGTCCTAATTTTGGATATTTCAAGATTTTGGGTAGTCCAGCTTATGTAATGAAAGTCTTTACGGAAAAGCTAGACTCAAGGTCTGAAAAAATGTCATTTCATAAGATATCTCAAGGATTCAATGAGATACTACTTCTGCATTCCCTCTAATCACAAGATAATGGTTAGTAGGAATGCTACTTTCCTTCAGGATCGTTTGGTTCAAAAAGGAAGTACTGGGAAAGAAGTGGACCTAGATGAAGAAGTCTATTGAGAAGAGAATTATGATCAAATTGACATACCTCAAAAGGAACAAGAACCAAATAGAAAAAGAAGCACCCCAAAAAACACCACCACATCGTATGTCACTTAGGTATTCTCGCATGCCATTAGAATTTTGTTAAATATAGTAGCTTACTATGACAATGATAATTGGAAAATGGATGTAAAAATGACGTTTTTAAATGGATTTTTTAAGGAAGAAATTTATATGAAATAGCCAGAAGGTTTTACATCTAAAGGTGATAGTCATAAAATATAGAATGTCTAATTTTTCATATGCTTATTGTATTGGAAGCATTATATATGTTATGCTATGTACGAGACCTGACATCAGTTTAGGTGTCAGTGTGATTAGCCGATATCAATCTGATATAGGTAATGATCATTAGACAGCCGTGAAACATATCTTGAAATAACTTAAGGGTACTAAAGATACAATTCTCATATATGGAGAATATGAGCTACAAGTTAATGGTTCTATAGACTCAACTTTCAAGGAGATCTTGATGATAAAAAGTCTACATTCGGATATAAATTTACCCTTAATAGTGGTGCGGTTAGTTGGCGATGTTCAAAGCAAGGCTCAACAGCTGATTCCACCACTGAGGTGAAATTTATCGTTGCTTCAGAAGCTACTAAAGAAGCTGTTTAAATTAGAAATTTTATCACAAAACTTGACATTATGCCTAGTATTGCGAATTTGATCCCACCGTACTGTGATAATAATAGCGCCATTATGCAGGCTAGAGAGCCGAGAGCGTATTCCAAGTCTAAACACGTGGAAAGGAAATATTACGTGATTAGAAATGTTATTGAATGAAAAGACATATCGGTCTTGAAGGTTCAAGGACAAACAATATAGTAGACCCGCTTACTAAAGCCTTACCTCCCAAGTTATTCGATAAAATATTTGGAATAAATGAGACTTCGGTACCATACGAATTGGCACTAAGCAAGTGTGAGTTTGTTGGAGTTGGTGCTTGGAGCGCCAATCTGAATAATATATTATACATTATATTTTATTATTTACTAATAAAATTACTACATTTTCATTTCAATCTTATTAACAGTAATGTCATTATGCATATTAGTTTGATGTATAAATATACTGAGAATGACATCGACCTTAGAATATACATGTCGTAATACTGGACATTGGGCGGTCCGATGTTGGGATAGTATTACTATTATAAATTATTTTTAAAGTAAATATTTTTAGTCGTTGATTTTAGAATACGGTCGAATTCCTATAACCTAGAAGACTAACACATATCATATATTCCAATGGTTTAACCCGATGTACCATGAACAAGGGAAGCTCGTATAGACATGTGGGTATTCATTGGAGTGAATACTAAATGACTCACAAGTGATTCCTAATAGTTGGAAGTATATACCACCGTAAATAAGAATCTCATCGAGTCGAGTAGCATATGTGATCCTTTGACTATAAGATATCATTGATTTTGTGTGTGATCCTACACACTTTGATGCCATATATGTCAGAGACCTTTCATGATCTTACCGCTAGATAATCGTTAGGTATGGACCGATGCACTCGTTAATCAAGTGCGTATCAAGATATGATCTGTCGGCCCGTTGTATACCATAAGAGATTTATGTATCCATCTAAGTAAGTCATGATTCTTAAGACTTTGGCCAAAGCCGATCACATAGGATGGATTGCATATATCAGAAATGTCATTTTGATTAGTTGTAAAGAATCATGGATATGTCGACAATATGAGATGTGCGCCTCGAAAATTTGACAGTATAATCTATGTTTCCTAAGCACAACTCAGATAGCCTACGACAGAGGGATTGCTAAACATATGTGATGATCTCGACTTGTATAGTTCAGAAAGGTCGTTCGTGTTCTTCGCAAATTCGAAGATGGCCGAATTGCGTATATATACGCTAGGCTTATATGACAAACGTGTCTGGATTTAGAGAGTCCTACAATATGAAGTGTACTCGTTGAGCACTTACGTAGTAGATAATTTTTTATAATAAATAATATTTGATATTATAATCATCAATTAAAATAATTAAGTGTTATTGGATAACATTAATTATTTAATTTGACCCAATTGGATTAATTGGATTAATCCAAAATCACACAAATGTTTTGTTATAATTTCATAAATATATCTACCATTGGAAGATATTTTGGTAATCATAAATATGTAATAATATGTTTATTTATCTTGATTTAATTGGATTAAATCAAAATGGTAGACAATAAACTAATTCCTTTGTTAAACTTTCTCTTGATTTAATTGGATTAAATCAAAGTGGTAGACAAATGAGATTAGTCACATCTAATTATACATATTTGGATAAATTGGATTAAGCCAATCTAAAAATTGGTTAGAACTTTATTTATTAAAAATTACTTAAATTTTGCTATAAAAGGCAAGCTTGAGCAAGTTTTTAATCAAGCTTCAGTTTTAAAAAGTTAAGCTTGTGAAAGCTAAAACAATCCAAATTTAGAAATATTAGCCTAAGTTAAAGAAGAATTTGGAGAAATTTTGGAAATTCTCTACAATATTTCTCCAACGAGAAATCAAGATTGGATATTGAAATCAAGTTTACTAGTATTGGAATCAAGATTGGATCTTGGAGTCAAGCTTGCTAACTTTGAAAGTTCTTTAAAATATTTCCAACACGGAGAAGAAGATTGGATCTTGGAATCAAGCTTACTAGGTAAGTTTGATCTTCTCCAAAGCTATGTTTTCTGAGTTACCATTAATGGAACTTGTTAGAGATTGAGGTAAATATTCTTTGTATTTCAATCTTAATATATTACAATATAACAACATTTATATGGGTAATACAAGAAAGCTAAAATAGTAAAGAAATTCTAAATATGTATACAAATAATATAAATTGTCAGTTGCCTAGAATCTAGATTGATAATAGCAATGTAATTATAGTTTCCGTTATGAGAATATTCTTAACATCCCCCTCAAACACAAGCTGGTGGAAGAGAAGCAAGCTTGAGTTTGGAAACCAACTCGTGGAAGCGTCCTGAAAGCTGAGGTTTGGTAAACAGGTCAGCAGGCTGCTCTACAGAAGGAATGTCGCAAAGTCGAACAATGTCTTGATAGATATGATGATGAATAAAATGACAATCAGTTTCGATGTGTTTTATGTGTTCATGATCGACATCATTATGCGTTACATAAATGGCACTTTTGTTGTCACAATAGAGAAGGGTAGCATGGGATTGAGGAACACCCATGTAACCGAAAAGCAAGCGGAGCCAAATGATGTCTTGAGTAGCATCAGCAATCGCACGATATTCAAATTTGGTACTGGAGCGAGAAACCACTGATTTTTCTTACTAAGCCAAGAAATAAAGGAGTCACCTAAGAAGAGGCATAAATAAGTTGTAGATCGTCGATAAGTGGGATCGTCGGCCAACCTAGCATCAGAGTAGGCACGCAGCTCAAGAGATGAATCAGCAGAAAAATGAAGACCATGAAATAATGTTCCCTTGATGTAGCGGAGTAAATGAAGAAAAACATCATAGTGAGTAGAGCGATGGGCAGACATAAACTGACTAACAACATGAACCACATATGCAATATCAGGCCGAGTAACTGTTAAATAAACCAAGCTGCCAACAAGCTGACGTTAAAGAGTAACATCAGAAAGAGGGGTACCATCAATGACATCAAGTTTAATTTGAGGATCCAGAGGGTTAGAAGTGGTCTTGCTATCAGTCAATCCCACTCGAGTAGTAAGTCAGAAGAGTGCTTAGTCTGAGATAGATAATAGCCAGTCTGATTAGAGAGTACCTCAAGCCCAAGAAAGTAAATGAAATTACCAAGGTCTTTCATATCAAAATGTTATTGAAGATAGGTCTTAAGTCCAGAGATACCGTGCGAATCAATCCCCATGATAATCATATCATCCACATAGAGAAGAAGAAGAATAGAGCCATAATCAGTTTGCCGAATAAAAAATGTCGGGTCATAGGCACAGGAAGTGAACCCAAGTGTATGAACAATGGTGCTGAATTTCTCAAACCATGCCCGAGGAGCTTGTTTAAGACCATATAATGCCTGACGAAGTTTACAAACCTTATTAAGAGGATAAGGGTAACCAATTGGAGGTTTCATGTAAACCTCTTCAGATATATCACTATTAAGAAAGGCATTCTTGACATCCATCTGAAACAAAGTCCACTGTCGAGAGGCGACTATAGCAAGAAGACTGCGAATTGAAGTCAGACAGGCAATAGGAGCAAAGGTTTCTTCATAATCAACCCCTTATTCCTGAGAAATTCCCTTGGCAACAAGACGAGCCTTATATCGTTCAATAGAGCCATCAAATTCTGTCTTGATTTTGTATATCAATTAACACAAAATCACAGATTTTGCTGGTGGAAGATCAACTAAGTCTCATGTATGAGCTTTTTTAAGAGCCTGCAATTCTTCAGTTATAGCTTACTACGAAATAGGGTTTGAACTAGCCTCAGAGTAAAAGTGAGGTTCATATTGAATGAGAGTAGTGGAAAATTAATGAAAATCTCGAAGTTTGACATGAATTTCTGTCACTCTAGTAGAACGACGAAGAAATAGAGGATTACATGAAGAGGACACAGGGGAGCTAGATGTGGCTGTGAGGGATCCGACAGGCGCAGACGGTGGGAGATCAACTGTTGAGGGATCATTTGAGGGAGGTACATCAGAGTCTTCATCAGGAAATAAATTAAGAGTGCTATCTGTAAAGAGGATACGAGGTGAGGAAGGGATAGAGTGAAATTAGGAAACTGAGGAAAACATGTGGTTTTCCCAAAAAGTGACATGACGAGAAATACGGAGGCAATTAGAGATGGGATCCCAACACCTATACCCTTTGTGTTCAATGCCATAACTTAAGAAACAACATAGTCGATCTCGAGGTTCTAATTTAGTGTGTTCATGAGGCTGAAGAAGAACGAAACAAACACAACCAAAAACTTTAAGAAGATTAAAGTTGGGAGATGGACCATATAATTTTTTATAAGGGGATTGATTGGCTAGAACAGAAGAAGGAAGGCGATTGATGGTGTAGACACTGGTGAGAGCAGCTTCTCCCCAGAAATATCCAGGACAAGAGGAAAAGATTAGAAGAGCACGAATTGTATCTAAATTATGCATGTGTTTGCGTTCGACTCTCATATTCTATTGAGATATACCGGAACAAGAGCGGTGACAAAGAGTTCCATTTTGGTTAAGAAAGTATAGAAAATCGGAGTCTTTATATTCCATGGCATTGTTAGTGCAGAAAGTTTTAATGGGTCGATTGAATTGAGTCTTAACCATTTTCGCAAAGGTTTGATAAATTGATGAAAGTTCAGAGCGATGTTTCATAAGATAGAGCCAAGTGTATCAGGAATAATCATTAAATAAAAATCAAAAAATACTTTGAACCACCTATAGTATGAGTAGGAGATGGACCCCAAATATCAGAATGGGTCAGATCAAAAGGTGAAAAGGAAATTGAAGTACTATTATTGAAAGATAATGCAGTTTGTTTGCCCAACTGACAAGGCATACAATCAAAATCTTTATTGGAAACATGACCTAAATGACCACTAGATGCTAATAAACATAATCAACTAAGAACATGATGGCCCAACCAAGAGTGCCACAGGCTGAGTGAGATAATGGGTGAGGTAGAGGCGGGAGAGTAACATGGAGAAGGGTCTTGAGGATGATGAAGACTGATGAGCTCAAACAAATGACCTTTCTTACGGCCTATCCCAAGCGTCCAATCGGTCCGCGAATCATGCATAGAGCAACCAAAAATAGTAAATAAGACATTAAGACCAATGTCATATAATTGACCGAAAAATAAAAGATTCAAAGCGAGTTTGGGTATAAGAAATGTGTTAGAGGCAGAGAGATGGGGAAAAGAAATGTGACCCAGATGACTGGGGGTCATGAAAGAGCCATTAGCAGTTTGAATATTAGGAAGATGTGATGGAGTAGATGTAGAGTAAAAGATATTTGAGTCGGAAGTCATTGCAATAAGCAGAATCGAAATACCAAAAGGCAATACCTGAAATAGTAGAAGAACTAGAGATATTACCAAATTGAGAGACTATGGATTGAAAAAGGGAGGCAAGATCCTGAATAGGCTGAGAAGGCTGAGACTATTTAGTGTCACCTTGATCATCAGAAGCTACAGCAGAAAGAGATGGACGACCCTTGAATGAGAGAGTAGTGTGGTGAGTAGGACAGTCGCGATCAAAATAGCCAGGACCCATCTTACGGCATATTTTGCAACGACGTGTTGGACATTTAAGGATCAAATGCTCAGGCTACTTACAGTAAAAGCAAGGCTTCACAGAGGAAGAACTAGAAGGGAGTGTGGCAAGAACGGTCTCTGTATGCTATATGCGGCTAGTAAAGTGATGAGTTTCTTTCGAAATAAATTTATCAATGTCAGAGTCAGGAGTGAGTAGTGGAGTTTGATGAAGCAATGAGGCGCGAGTGGGTTCAAACTTGGTGTCAGTGTCATGAGAAAATGAATCAATCTTTGGTGATCTCTATAGGCAGCATCAACATAATTGTCACAATGGGGCTCAGAGAGAACCAATTGATCCCAGAGAAACTGCAGCTGAGAATGGAATTCAGTAATAGATTGGCCAGATTCTTGACGCATTTGGTGGAGGCGACAAATCAACTGATACTGATGAGATAAATCTGTGGCTGTATATCGATGAGCAAGAAAGTCCCAGAGGGATTTGGCTGTGTGAAAAAGACCAAATTGAAGACTTATGGTAGGGACAGAGGAGTTGCGAAACCAGGTAATGATCTTGTGATTCTGACTTTCCCAATCTTCAAGGCGATCAGCAAAATCATCGTCACTCTCAGTTTTATATTGAACCGGTTTAGTAAGGGTACTAGTAATGTAACACCAGATTTTACGATCTTTGAGAAAGCTGCACATGGCTTGGGCCCAGAGAACATAATTGTGACCATTGAGGAGTATCTGAATTGGTTGGGAGATGTCTGACTTGTCCATGGTGAAAATCAGGGAAAAATTTATCCTGAATGAGACAACCAGACAGAGTAACTGTAATAAAAGGGACGACACGTGAAGATCTGGTGGAGAGCAGAGACATATGCAGTACACGCGCGGAAGCAGTGACGGTGGCTGGAGCCGGAAAATTAACATGTCTTAGAGAAAAATTTGTCTGATACCATGTTAGAGATTGAGGGAAAATATTCTTTGTATTTCAATTTGAATATATTTACAATATAACAGCCTTTATATATGCAATACAAGAAAACTAAAATAGTAAAGAAATTCTAAATATGTATACAAATAATATACATCGTCAGTTGCCTAGAATATATAGTGATAATAGGAATGTAATTATAGTTTCTGTTTTGAGAATATTCTTAACAGAACTTATAGGCCAAGACTGTTGTGTTGCAGTGTAGCTTGCTGCACTGTAACGCATCATGCAAGTGCTTATAGCGCAAGACATGCCACGCACAAAACTTGATTGTTTCTCCTGTTTAGTTTTTCCAGATTTAGATTTTTTCCCGATTTTTCCCTATACACTTGTAATGGAATATGATATTTCATTAAAATATTTAAAAATATACTCATGCTCAATTACCACGAGTTAGATCCATTTTCGCTGCGCGAGACACCGATCTGACCCTAGAGGTCCCACAACCGCCCTAACAAGGAGATCTAAATGATTTCATTCAAGTTTTGACTCTAATACTCGAGTTCTCAAAACATACAATACTCCCTAATCATCAGCCTATCGCCCTCATGACAATCTATGAAGGTCAAGGTAACCATTTACTTTGCTCTTTCCTCACTTTTTACGCATCATCGTCATTGACTTGAGCATCAGAGTGATTATGACATCCACCACATCGGTGGGTAGTTACTCCACGTTCAATTTGTTTTGTTTTGCAGGACCGCTGGTGCTTCCAACACATAAATTCTCGATTGTAGGACAAAGATGAAATTCAACGTATATAAGATTTTGATTTCTGAGATAAATACTTCAATATTTATATTCTCTATTTTATTAGTGAAATTTTATCTTTTTTGTTTTCGTCTGTGGACATATAAGCTAAAAGTCGAACATAAATGGAGTGTATTATAGAATTTCAGTGGAGTGTCAAAATATTAGACCCTCAATAATCACAGCTACATTAAGGGTGGAAATTAGAACTCATGATCGAGGTCCACTCTGTTGGCGACTTGGTCGCATAAATGGATTTTGATGATGTCAACACAAAAGAAGACTTCGACATGCAAACACGAAGCAATACAAAAAGTGTCGAGGCATATGTGGTGAAGAGCTCAAATAAGTTATATGATGATCAAGAGAGCAAAGATGATAAAGAGGCAAAAAGATGATGAAAAAGTCAAAGAATGAGCCAAGCAAGATGAAGATCAAAATAATGATTAAGAGCTAAAACTAATTGTAAATGAGTTTATTCAAATGTTTCAAAGCTCTTAGGAATTATACATTTTGCATCACTTGCATTTAAAATGGCTTAGAATGCTAAAAGAATCATTTGCATTTTATTTGCACCAAAATGAACTTCATGCACAAGTGCATCGGTAAATGATCTTCCAAAAAATATCAAACGATTGAATTAAACATCAAATGATATACCGATAGATGGATATGTGTCTCTTGTTTTCTACGGTTCAAACGGAACACAATTCCGATATATAGAACTTTTACTAGAGCCATTTTACTATAACATGTTCAGATGTGCGTTTTCTGCATATATGTCACATTAGACAAATTCCATAAAATTCATCTTAATTTTTTTGAATCTGAAATTTGTACAGTAGATATATATATGTGTCTAGTTTACGTAGAAATTTACGGATCATGATTTTCAATTTTCTAGAGCAAGTTATGGCCAAAATATCGAGTGCTATCAGTCTTGACTGGTCATCAGAAACAGGCATACCGGTCTCAAAATCGGCATATCGGTCCCAAAACCGGCATACCGGTCTCTGTAACCGTCATACCGGTTCCAAAGGTGCCAACGGTCATTTTTTGAGCCATTAGACCGGCATACCGGTCCCAGAACCTTAAAACGGCTATAAACGGCTAGTTTTGGGCAAAATCTATAAATTCATCATTTTCCTCACTTCTAACCAACCTCGTGCACATATATTCATCTTATAATCATGTCAAAACATTCTTGAGAGTTTGTAACCATCTTCAAATCATTTTACACTCTCTACATTTGAAAAAGCTCATATTTCATCTTCATATTCATATTAGTGAGCTTTGATCATTTGGGTAACCAACTCACACAATCTTCTTTATCATTGTGAGTGCCCAAGTGTGTTTTACAATTTATTTATCAAAACACTTGTAGTTGTGAAATCACATTAGTTTGGGTAGTTGTAAAGGTTTGTGAGTGAGCCTACGAACAAAACTCAAAATTGTAAAAGGTTCGGAGTGCGCATTTGCGGAAAACTCTTGGTTGCGAGTGAACCACGGAAACTCGATTTTAGTGGAAATCTTCAAGCGAGGCTTGGGGGAGTGGACGTAGGCACGTTTGGCCGAACCACTATAAATCTTGGTGTCGTATTCTCTTTCTCTATACTTTTGTTTATAGCAAGTTTATTTATGCTTATATATATTGAATAGAAAACTTGCATATAGGCTATTAATTGGAATAGAGAAAATTGCCTTAAGTCCCCATTTGGTAATAAGAGCTAAAAATCGGTAAAGATTTATTAATTCCGCATTTATAGTGATAACCCAATTCACCCCCCTCTTGGGTATAGAGATTGCTTGTCATTATTGCTTGTAGGTAATTTCAATTGGTATCAGAGAGAGGTATTCTCTACAGGGCTTAACCGTCCGAGAATAGATCATGGCTTCTACAAGCAACTCGTCAAATCTTGTCGAGGGATTTTCAACGACTAGACCTCCATTTTACACCGGAACGGACTACAATTATTGGAAAATGAGGATGTTGAATTATCTCATTGCCGTTGATCCGCAATCCTGTTTGGTGATTACACGGGGTGGAAAAGTACCAATGAAGAAGGATAACAATGGGGTTGATATTCCAAAACTGAGCTTAGAATGGGATAGTGAGGATGTAAAACTAGCCTCACAAAATGCTAAGGCACTCAACCAACTTTTATGTGCCATTGATCGGGATCAAATAAATAAACTTCCGGAGTGTGGAAATGCTTATGATTTGTGGAAGTCATTAGAAATGGTCAACGAGGGCACAAGCCAAGTAAAAGAATCGAAGATCAACTGGTTCATATGCGAATTTGACAATTTCAAGATGGAATCCGGGGAAGAAATTGATCGCATGATTTCGAGATTTACCGTTATCATCAATCATTTAGGCGCATTGGGAAAAGTCATCGGGACATCCAATCAAGTAAAGAAAATTTTGAGATCACTCCCGAAAGAATTTAGAAGCTATACCTCTTCCATTAGAGAAGCAAACGACATAAACACATTAAAGATGGATGATTTGGTCGGCAAATTGCTTGAGTATGAAATGGAGATCAAGATGGATAAAAATGAGGAAGATGAGAAAAGGACAAGAAAGTCATTGGCCTTAAAAGCGAGAAAAAGAGACAACTCAAGCTCAAGTGAAGAAGAGGATAGTGATGATGAGTTGGAAATCATCACCAATAAAGTAAAGGAGCTCCTCAAATCCGCAAAGCTTAAAGGAAAATCAAAGACGGATGAAAAGAAAGAAGAAAAATAGCCGCGGAAGAACAAGAAAATTGTGTTTTATGAATGCAACAAACCGGGTCATATAGCCACCGATTGCCCATTGAGAATAATGAAAGGAAAATCAAAGAAAAAGGCAATGAAAGCTACTTCAACTTGGAGCGATAGCGATTCAAGCTCATTCGAGGAGGAAGAGGTCGAAGTCAAAGATAAATCAATAGCATTCATGGCTATCACGGATGAGGACTTCCATTTTGAAAGCGAAGAAGAAGCGGTACACAATTCTCAAGACTATAATGATCTACTTAATGCTTTTAATGGTTTAAAAGAATTGTGTGATGTGCTTAAAAAGAAATTAAAATTGGTCAAAAATGAGCATGCTACACTTAAAATTGAACATGCAACTAGTATGGATAAAATTCATGTTTTAGATAATGAGATTATATGCTTATAGGCCAAACATGAAAAAGAAATTGCATGCTTAAAAGATGAAAATGCATGTTTAAAAATGAAAAAGCTAGAACTTGAGAATGCCATATCGAATATGTCATCTAGCTCTAAGACATGCGATTGCGAATCAATTTTGAATGAAAATGTCTTATTAAATACAAAGGTTTTAGATTTGCAAAACATAATTAGCAAATTCACATTGGGACATAAAAATTTTAATATGCTTATTGGATCCAAAAAATGTGCATTTAAAAGAGAAGGATTAAGATATAGGCCTTACATTAAACGCAATTTTTTGAAGAATTATTTTGTTAAGGCATCCGATTCTCATGCTAAGAATGTTAAAAATGAAAATATCACATGTCATGCATGTAATGAAAAGGGACATAAAATTTTTGAATGCATGAACAAGAATGTAATTAAAAATGCATGGATTCCTCAAGGAATCAAAACTAACCCCAATGGACCCAAGAAAGTTTGGGTACCAAAGTGCAATTGATAAATTTATAGGGGGAGCTTTGGGAATGGATCTTTAAAGAAAATCACAAAATTGATCCCCAAAGGCTCAAAGAGATGAGGAATCGCAACGGTAAAGGTAAAATCCGTATTCACGGAAACATTGGTACCGTTTCCTCATAGTGTATATATGCATATTTTATATTGGTTAATATTTTTAAAAAAAAAAACATACAAGTGATTAGGCAATGTATTTAACTTTCTATTGGTATCAATTTTTCATTTGATATCATTAAATGCCTTAATCATACATTTAAACCCATTTTCATATCAATTAATATCACATTAAATTTATTGAGTTAAATTACATGTATGTGATCATTTGATTGATTTTGCATTAAAAATGCTTTTGCCATGTAACATATTGAAATGAAAATGAAATGCATGTATATTGATATAAGTTTCCGTTGATAATGAAAAGCATGAATTTTGATTGTTTATTAATTGGTAAGATATTTTTTTAAGAAGACAATCATTAAAAATGCATTGAAGTGAATTCATTGATTTTAGTTGGTATCATGATATGTAATGACTTATTTTATTTGATATCACAATTGGGAAAAATCATGCTTAAAATGATATAATTGGAAACATTGATATAAAATGTTAATTGATATCATTGGTACATAAGTTTTTTAAAAATGCATTATACATGATTTCTTTTTAAATCTTATGGCAAAAAGGGGGAAATGCCAAATGTGCATATTTTTAATTTTTTTTTGGTATAATTATTTGCACATATATAATTGGTATCTCATTAAAATTTTTCTTCTCCACTTTTTGATAATGTCAAAGGGGGAGAAATCATTAGAATGAGATTAAAACTTGTTTTACTCTCACCCTTTGTTTAAGGGGGAGTAATTGTACTAATGTGTTTGTCAAGTTGTTATAGAGCTTTATTAAAGACAATCACAAATTGAGGGGGAGAAAAATTATCAAATTTGGACTCCAAGAAGCTCACAAGTATCAACAAGTTTTAAGGGGTTGCCATCATCAAAAAGGGGGAGATTGTTGGCGACTTGGTCGCGTAAATGGATTTTAATGACGTCAACGCAAAAAAAGACTTAGACGTGCAAACACGAAGCAATACAAAAAATGTCGAAGCATATGTGATGAAAAGCTAAAATAAGTTATATGATGATCAAGAGAGCAAAGATGATAAAGAGGCAAGAAGATGATGAAAAAGTCAAAGAATGAGCCAAGCAAGATGAAGATCAAAATAATGATTAAGAGCTAAAACTAATTGTAAGTGAGTTTATTCAAATGTTTCAAAGCTCTTAGGAATCATACATTTTGCATCACTTGCATTTAAAATGGCTTAGAATGCAAAAAGAATCATTTGCATTTTATTTGCACCAAAATGAACTTCATGCACAAGTGCATCAGTAAATGATCTTCCAAAAACTATCAAACGGTTGAATTAAACATCAAATGATATACCGATAGATGGATATGTGTCTCTAGTTTTCTACGGTTCAAACGGAACACAATTCCGATATATAGAACTTTTGCTAGAGCCATTTTACTATAACATGTTCAGATGTGCGTTTTCTGCATACATGTCACATTAGAAAAATTCCATAAAATTCATCTTATTGTTTTTGAATCTGAAATTTTTACAGTAGATATATATATGTGTCTACGTTATGTAGAAATTTACGGATCTTGATTTGGAATTTTGTAGAGAACGTTAAGGCCAAAATACCAAGTGCTGTCAGTCTTGGCTAGTCATCAGAAACCAGCATACCGGTCTCAAAACCGGCATACCGGTCCCAAAACCGGCATACCGGTTCCAGAGGTGCAAACAGTCATTTTTGAGCCGTTAGACCGGCATACCGGTCCCAGAACCTTAAAACGGATATAAACGGCTAGTTTTGTGCAAAATCTATAAATTCATCATTTTCCTCACTTCTAACCAACCTCGTGCACATATATTCATCTTATAATCATGTCAAAACATTCTTGAGAGTTTGTAACCATCTTCAAATCATTTTACACTCTCTACATTTTAAAAAGCTCATATTTCATCTGAAGGGGTTTTTAGGGGGTGAATCCGGTAACGCAGCGGAAGCGGTGAAAATCCGATTTTCAGATTTCAAAACTTTTTCTCGGATTAATTAAATAAACATATTTATTTAACATTCCAATAATCAAATTATGAAAATAAATTCAATAAATCATATTTAAGTGAATTTACCGAAATACCCTTACTTTGTATTTTTGTCCATTTTAGTCCGAAATTGATCTAATCAATTTTGAATGATTCTAAATCATTTCTAAGATGAACTTAGCATGTTCGAAAAATCAAAACACCAAAGCAACCAAAATCCCCAATTTTTAACTTCAAAGCCGTGAGCACCATTAGGGTGCCATTTGGTGCACTTTTTCATTTCATGCATCAAAACACATCAAGATGTAATCCAATGAACATGAAACTTTATATGCATCATATACACACACAAATACACAACATATATGAAAAGCCCCAAATTTGGAATTGGTCATGAACCCTAATTTCACAATTTCCACAAATTGGACAAATTAGACCAAATACATTAAATCAATTACTTCAATCATCATTCTTCCATCCAATCCAAGTCTCAACACAATGAAACAACTCAAGATCAAATCTAGGTCATTTAAGAGTGGGTCAATAACTCTAGATTAGCAACATGGTTTCAAAAACCTTAAAAGAAAGTTTACAACTACAATAGTCACAACCTTCCTTCACCATACATGCTCAACACTTCATTCAAACTTCCATCAACAAAAACACAAAGAAATAAAGAAAGAAATAATCTAAGAACATCACATGTTGAAGCCTTGAGCCTAAGGAACATATTCCTCTCTAATAGTAAGTTTGAAAATCTTACTATAATTCCAAGCTTTCTTTGATATGTCTTTCTTTTCTCAAGCTTTCCTTAGTTTTCTTCAATGGAGTTTATTTGGTAAAGTGTATTAGGTTAAGTATAAAGTGAAATGAAAATCAATATATACTTGTAACAAAAGTGCCTTGGCCGAAATTCACCTTAGCATTTACAAGTTTTGTAATTTCAATTTCATTTCAAATTTATGTAATCAACTTGCATAAATATCTTAATACAACTTTATTAGATATTTATTTAAGTCAACAAAAGCAACTAACATCATTTACTTTAAATATCCTAATGTAAGATATTTATATTTTAATTAATTTAATCATTTAACAATTAAATAATCAATTAATTAATCAAATACAAATATATTAAATATATGTATAATATTTACATTAAATATTAAAAAACATATATTCATTTAGGATATAAGTCAAATAACTCATTTTGACTATTAATTAATGTGTATTTAAATTAATCAAGTATTAAATATAAATACACAATAATTAGGCAAATGACTATCTAGTCCCTTTAGCACGTATCTTGCGTTTAACCTTTAAACGACTTTATAAATAATCAATATTATTTATTAATGTTGCTCTAGTGCTCTACGAGTATGTTTCATTATTGCGACTCTCTAGATTCAGGTATATCCGTCACGAAATCAAATTTCGTGTCCATAATCTATCCACCCGTAGATTATGACGATCACGGATAATCTCGCTGAACCATACAGGTCGAGGTCATGGCAAATGTATAATTCCTCCGTCACAGGTATCCGGATAAATCCCAGAGATATAGATGTAAACGTCAAATCTCTATCGGGATTATCTAGTCGACTATTCTATTAGCAATCTCAAAAAGAATGTTTAGAACTAGCTTCTAAACTTTACCACGGGCCCATGGTTTTATCTGATTGCTAATCATATGGACTACCTATGCTCTGGTACACAGAACTGACGGATCCTATCTTGATACACATAGGACACCCTGAGGATCTGTCTACACCCAACGAACAGGCGGAGGTCTGATCTAAAAAGATCGGTGACGTGACTGCCGTCTAAGTGTAGAAGATGTCTCATGTGCCCACAATGGCATCTCAAGTCTAAGAATCACAAGTGCTACTCAACCCAAGAAGATTCTTATTGACGCTGGTGTACCATCCATTAAGAATCTTCGGTGAGTGTTCAGTGTTTAGTGTTATCGCTATAAACACCTACACGTCTATACTAGTCTCCAAGACTTATGGTTCATTGAGAAACCATTAGAATCATATATTCCAGTATACGACATGTACCGGTCTCAACGGGTTTACTATACTGACAAAGTAGTGTAAACCTTGACCAGGAACTGTCTGAGAATGACAATGTCATGATACTTCTCAATGTCCGTTGCGACGTTTTTGCAACTGTATCATGACTAATCATTCTAGGGTCATTACGTCTTTACCATATAGAAAGATAGATTATATTATAGAAACTGCATATATTATTCATAATAATAATGTTTTACATAAGTATTTAACAGAAATACAACCGGGAATTGGCGCTCTCAGAGCACCAACCAACAAAATCTCCCATTTTCTCTAGTGCCAATATCGATTGTATCTAATACCCATCGACTCCACGTGTTTATCAAACAACTTCGGAGGTATGGCCTTCGTTAGCGGGTCTGCTACATTATCTTCACTCGGTACCTTACACACGACAATATCCCCTCGCGACACGATCTCTCGAATGATATGGTACTTGCGTTCCACATGCTTCGACTTCTGATGCGCCCTCGGTTCCTTTGCTTGCGCAATGGCTCCAGTATTATCACAGTATAACGGAATCGCATTCTCGATACTTGGGACAACTCCCAATTCTGTGATAAAGTTATTTATCCACACAGCCTCTTTTGCAGCTTCAGAAGCTGCAATATATTCCGCCTCAGTGGTGGAATCAGCTGTTGATCCCTGTTTGGAACTCTTCTAACAAACTGCACCTCCGTTAAGGGTAAAGACAAATCCAGATGTAGACTTTCTATCATCGGGATCCGATTGGAAATCGGAGTCTGTATACCCATTAACCTGCAGTTCGTTTCCTCCATATATAATCAACTTATCCTTAGTACCTTTAAGATACTTTAGGATATGTTTGATGGCCATCCAATGGTCATTACCTGGATTGGACTGATATCGACTAGTTACGCTAACAGCGAAACTGATATCAGGCCTCGTACATAACATGGCATACATTATGCTACCCAAACACGAAGCATAAGGTTGGTTAGACATTCTAACCTTCTCATCTTTTTGTGTGGACACATCTTCTTAGAAAGATGAATCCCATGTCTGAACGGTATGTTTGCTGTCTTACAGTTACCAAAGCTATACCGTTCCAAGATCTTATCTACGTACGTTGATTGGGATAACCCAATCAGCCTCCTTTGTCTATCTCTATAGAGTTTTATCCTAAAACATATGAAGCTTCTCCCAGGTCCTTCATGGAGAAATTCTTACAGAGGTACGCTTTTACGCTTTGTAACATACCTAAATCATTCCCAATGATTAGGATGTCATCAACATATAGGACTAAAAATACGACCATGCTCCCACTGGCCTTCTGATACACACAGGATTCTTCCGAATTCTTTAGAAAACCAGACGATCTAATAATCTCATCGAATCGAAGATTCCAACTTCGTGAAGCTTGTTTAAGTCCGTAAATGGACTTCTTAAGCTTACATACCATACCCGAGGTTTCACTGGACGTGAAACCTTCCGGCTGTTCCATATAGATTTCTTCATAAAGAAATCCATTTAGAAAATCCGTTTTGACATCCATTTGCCAAATCTCGTAGTCATGATACGCAGCTATAGAAAGCAAAATCCGGATAGACTTAAGCATTGCTACCGGCGAAAAAGTTTCATCGTAGTCGATGCCAGGTCGCTGCGTGTAACCTTTTGCTACCAGTCGGGCCTTGTAAGTTTCAACCTTACCGTCAGGCCCGCGCTTCGTCTTGTAAACCCATTTACAACCGATAGGAACAATTCCTTCGGGAAGCGGAATCAAGTCCCAAACTTGATTTTCATGCATTGAGTCTATATCGGATTTCATGGCACTTTGCCATTTCACGGAGTCGATGTCCAACATCGATTCTCTATAGGTGAAAGGATCTGTCTCTTCAACTAAGAGAACATCCAGACTCTTTTCTTGTATCAAATACAAGCGTTCAGGAGGTCTAGATACCCTTTCCGACCTACGGAGTGTGTGTGTTGAAGGCCTTTCATCTTCTTGAACTTCAGGTTCCTCCGTTGGTTCGTTGTTTTCAGGTTGGACTTCATCAAGCTCAACCTGTCTATGATCACCACCTTCTGACAAAAATTCTACTTCTAGAAATTTTGCGAAGCGAGCTACGAACACATTTCGATGCTCGGTATCATAGAACAGATATCCCCTCGTGTTCGAGGGATATCCAACAAACCTAAACTTTTGCCCTCGAGGCGAAAGCTTACTTTGCTGAGTCACCCTGACATAGGCAGGACAACCCCAAACCTTAATATAATTAAGATTCGGTCTCCTACCGAACCATATCTCATACGGTGTCGTAGGAACAGCCTTTGAAGGAATCTTATTCAAAAGATGTGCGGCTGTTAAGAGACAGTAGCCCCATAAATAATAGGGTAAATCTGTGAAACTCAACATCGATCGGACCATATCCAATAAAGTCTGATTTCTCCTTTCAGATACATCATTGTGTTGTGGTGTACCTGGAGGAGTATATTGAGCGAGAATCCCATTCTCCTTCATAAAATCCATGAACTCACCACTCATATATTCGCCGCCTCGATCTGATCGAAGGCATTTAATATATTTACCAGTTTGTTTTTCTACTTCATTTCGGAACTCTTTGAACATTTCAAAGGTTTCCGATTTATGTCGCATCAAATACACATAACCGTACCGTGACAAATCATCGGTAAATGTAACGAAGTACGAATAACCACTGTGAGCAGTTTGACTTAGTGGACCACATACATCAGAATGTACGAGTTCCAGTAAGTTAGTGGCGCGGTGTCCAACACCAGAAAATGAGGCTTTGGTCATCTTACCCTGAATGCAGGATTCACAAGTTGGATAGGATTCAATGGTAAGATCTGATATCAAACCATTCCTAACCAATTGGGTAAGACGTTTAACGCCAATGTGACCAAGTCTCATATGCCAAAGTTCAGTATTATTAATTACAGGTAATACGTTTATTAACTCCAGTATTTAATATATCTTTTGAAGTTTGCAATGTATAATGACCATGCTGGTTTGGACAACTAAGGATCTGAATATTATTTTTATCATATAAATACAAAGAACTATTCTTAATATTAATACAAAAGCCTTCTGTATCCAATACAAAAAGTGATATAATATTAGCGACACATCCCGGTACAAAATGACAGTCATATAACAAAAGTGTCTCATTCGGCAATGAGATCTCGCATACTCCCACTGCAACTGCATCCAAAGAGTCTCCACTCCCGAATCGCAACTGCATCTCTCCAGGCTTCAGTTTCCTACTTTCCTTCAGCACCTGCAACGAATTGCAAATGTGAATGGGACAAGCAGAATCTAAAATCCAACTGGATGTAACGGCTTCACAAGCCAAAGATAAATCAATAACTGGAAAAATAAAAGTACCTGATGTAGAAGCTCTGTCTCTCCTCACTTGGGCAATGTAATCAGGACAGTTCCTTTTCCAGTGCCCGACTTTGCCGCAGTGGTGGCATTTGTCTTCAGAAGCCCTTTTGGGCTTTGCAATCTTCGCCTGTTGTTGAGGACCAAAAGCCTTCTTCTTCTTCTTGCCTTTCTTGTTCTTTCCCTTGGACCATCCTTGGGAAGAAGCTGAAAGAGAAGTAGTTCTAGGAGGGCGAGTCGGTACTCCCTTCTTAAGGTCCTCTTCTGCCGTGAGCAACATCCTATGTAGCTCCTGGTAGGTACAGACAGTCCCGTGCATGTTGAAGTACATCACGAACTGGCGAAATGAAGCTGGCAGTGAACCAAGAATGACACTCCTACCGAGAATGTCATTCAAGATGAGATTATGTTGCCTCAATTGATCGATCAAATCGATCATCTGAAGAACATGTGGGCTAACACTCTGCCCCTCATCCAGACGCGCATGGAACAGTTCCATGGCGACTTTGTGAACAATCACTTGTTCCTGGTTCTCAAACGATTGTCTCAATCGCGTCATCATACTATAGGAATCTAGCATACCATAGTACTGTTGCTTGAGTTTCGGAGACAGTGAACTAAGGATGTATGATTTAACCCTTAAATCATCATCCTTCCAAGTTTCAAAAACTTGGCGTTCTTCCTCCGAAGCATCCGCACCCACTGCAAGGGGCAACGGACCCTCAAGAACATAACCCAGCTTCTCGGAATCGAGGACAATCCTCAAATCCAATTCCCAGTCTGCAAAGTTCTCAGCGCCTTTCAGTTTGTTCGCATCAAGCATACGCGCAAACTGATTTGTGGATTGTGCCGCCATCGCCAATCTATCATATAGATCACGAAAAACGGTTAGCAGAAATAAAGCAGTTTCATATAATATCAAAAGCATAAACTAGATCATGGATTTTTAATCTAATATGCCCCTCCCACTAAATCATGCAATACTGTAATCCCAAAACAGAATACAAATATTTAATAATTAAATTAAATACTAATAGTGAAAAGTGGATCCCGTGAATATATTTCGGCTCACAGCAGAGGCACGGTCTCGCCTACGTATATTCATCAGGTAGACAACTCATTTGTCAATCATTCACTAATGACTCCTAAATATCCGGTCCTAGCCGTTTCTCGTTGTCGCTACGAAGGCAGGCCCACAAGGAGACGTACCAAGGTTAAACTCGTCAATGATAAACTCAAGTTACTTACGTAATCCTGACAGCTAGGGCACGTTCAGAATTCCGTTTTTACTTGAATTTACCTAGTATCTGATATACATCCGGTATAAATAAATCTTTATCGGCTACATCCTCACAGCAGAGGCACGGTCTCGGATGTAGTCACAAAGAAGTATTCATAAACCGTATTGATAAGACGGACCATATAACATGCATCAAATACATAATTACATTCAAACCTTATTAATTAGGGATTTTCCGCTAAGTGTCATACACCCTAAATCTAACCAATTTAGATCCTAATAAGCATGCATAAAGTCAAGAAAACAGGATTAAACATTGATTCAATGAAGGCTAATCATATTAGGTGGCCTAGAATCAGACTCGCTCTGATACCATTTTGAAGGGGTTTTTAGGGGGTGAATCCGGTAACGCAGCGGAAGCGGTGAAAATCCGATTTTCAGATTTCAAAACTTTTTCTCGGATTAATTAAATAAACATATTTATTTAACATTACAATAATCAAATTATGAAAATAAATTCAATAAATCATATTTAAGTGAATTTACCGAAATACCCTTACTTTGTATTTTTGTCCATTTTAGTCCGAAATTGATCTAATCAATTTTGAATGATTCTAAATCATTTCTAAGATGAACTTAGCATGTTCAAAACATCAAAACACCAAAGCAACCAAAATCCCCAATTTTTAACTTCAAAGCCGTGAGCATCATTAGGGTGCCATTTGGTGCACTTTGTCATTTCATGCATCAAAACACATCAAGATGTAATCCAATGAACATGAAACATTATATGCATCATATACACACACAAATACACAACATATATGAAAAGCCCCAAATTTGGAATTGGTCATGAACCCTAATTTCACAATTTCCACAAATTGGACAAATTAGACCAAATACATTAAATCAATTACTTCAATCATCATTCTTCCATCCAATCCAAGTCTCAACACAATGAAACAACTCAAGATCAAATCTAGGTCATTTAAGAGTGGGAAATAACTCTAGATTAGCAACATGGTTTCAAAAACCTTAAAAGAAAGTTTACAACTACAATAGTCACAACCTTCCTTCACCATACATGCTCAACACTTCATTCAAACTTCCATCAACAAAAACACAAAGAAATAAAGAAAGAAATAATCTAAGAACATCACATGTTGAAGCCTTGAGCCTAAGGAACATATTCCTCTCTAATAGTAAGTTTGAAAAACTTACTATAATTCCAAGCTTTCTTTGATATGTCTTTCTTTTCTCATGCTTTCCTTAGTTTTCTTCAATGGAGTTTATTTGGTAAAGTGTATTAGGTTAAGTATAAAGTGAAATGAAAATCAATATATACTTGTAACAAATGCCTTGGCCGAAATTCACCTTAGCATTTACAAGTTTTGTAATTTCAATTTCATTTCAAATTTATGTAATCAACTTGCATAAATATCTTAATACAACTTTATTAGATATTTATTTAAGTCAACAAAAGCAACTAACATCATTTACTTTAAATATCCTAATGTAAGATATTTTATTTTTAATTAATTTAATCATTTAACAATTAAATAATCAATTAATTAATCAAATACAATATATTAAATATATGTATAATATTTACATTAAATATTAAAAAACATATATTCATTTAGGATATAAGTCAAATAACTCATTTTGACTATTAATTAGTGTGTATTTAAATTAATCAAGTATTAAATGTAAATACACAATAATTAGGCAAATGACTATCTAGTCCCTTTAGCACGTATCTTGCGTTTAACCTTTAAACGACTTTATAAATAATCAATATTATTTATTAATGTTGCTCTAGTGCTCTACGAGTATGTTCATTATTGAGACTCTCTAGATTCAGGTATATCCGTCACGAAATCAAATTTCATGTCCATAATCTATCCACCCGTAGATTATGACGATCACGGATAATCTCGCTGAACCATACAGGTCGAGGTCATGACAAATATATAATTCCTCCGTCACAGGTATCCGGATAAATCCCAGAGATATAGATGTAAACGTCAAATCTCTATCGGGATTATCCAGTCGAATATTCTATTAGCAATCTCAAAAAGAATGTTTAGAACTAGCTTCTAAACTTTACCACGGGCCCATGGTTTTATCTGATTGCTAATCATATGGACTACCTATGCTCTGGTACACAGAACTGACGGATCCTATCTTGATACACATAGGACACCCTGAGGATCTGTCTACACCCAACGAACAGGCGGAGGTCTGATCTAAAAAGATCGGTGACGTGACTGCCGTCTAAGTGTAGAAGATGTCTCATGTGCCCACAATGGCATCTCAAGTCTAAGAATCACAAGTGCTACTCAACCCAAGAAGATTCTTATTGACGCTGGTGTACCATCCATTAAGAATCTTCGGTGAGTCGTTCAGTGTTTATCCGCTATAAACACCTACACGTCTATACTAGTCTCCAAGACTTATGGTTCATTGAGAAACCATTGGAATCATATATTCCAGTATACGACATGTACCGGTCTCAACGGGTTTACTATACTGACAAAGTAGTGTAAACCTTGACCAGGAACTGTCTGAGAATGACAATGTCATGATACTTCTCAATGTCCGTTGCGACGCTTTTGCAACTGTATCATGACTAATCATTCTAGGGTCATTACGTCTTTACCATATAGAAAGATAGATTATATTATAGAAACTGCATATATTATTCATAATAATAATGTTTTACAGAAGTATTTAACAGAAATACAACCGGGAATTGGCGCTCTGAGCACCGACCCCAACATCATCTTCATATTCATATTAGTGAGCTTTGATCATTTGAGTAACCAACTCACACAATCTTCTTTATCATTGTGAGTGCCCAAGTGTGTTTTACAATTTATTTATCAAAACACTTGTGGTTGTGAAATCCCATTAGTTTGGGTAGTTGTAAAGGTTTGTGAGTGAGCCTACGAACAAAACTAAAAATTGTAAATGGTTCGGAGTGCGCCTTTGCGTAAAACTCTTGGTTGCGAGTGAACCACGGAAACTCGATTTTAGTGGAAATCTTCAAGCGAGGCTTGAGGGAGTGGACGTAGGCACGTTTGGCCGAACCACTATAAATCTTGGTGTCGTATTCTCTTTCCCTATACTTTTGTTTATAGCAAGTTTATTTATGCTTATATATATTGAATAGAAAACTTGCATATAGGCTATTAATTGGAATAGAGAAAATTGCCTTAAGTCCCCATTTTGTAATAAGAGCTAAAAATCGGTAAAGATTTATTAATTCCGCATTTATAGCGATAACCCAATTCACCCCCCTCTTGGGTATAGAGATTGCTTGTCGCTATTGCTTGTAGGTAATTTCACATTCCTTTGATAACCCTGTAGTTGAACGTGTCCACTTTGCCGACACAATGAAGCCCCACGTGCCTCTATTTGGTAACTTACCATCACTGTAAGTTTTCTCTTTATAATAGATTTGGGCTGGTAGCCGAGATATCCAGAGTAATTTTTTTACTCGCACGAGTTTTTCACTCCGTCACCAAAATATTTGTGTTGATTTTATGTGATTGCTTTTAATAATCTGCATTACATTTTAATTGTTTGATATTGAGGTTGCTTGCTTTTAATAATCTGCATTACATTTTAATTGTTTGATATTGAGGTTGCTTGTTAGAAATCTATAGAATCAATGGTCAGGACTTGTCTTGATTTATTGTGTTAATTCCGCATAGAGAGAACATTGAGTATTTACTAACTTTCAGAATAGATCGATGAACTTTTCTCAGTTTTTTTTTTTGGATAATTTTGAACTTTCCCAACGTGATTTTACCAAAAAATAAAAATAAAAATAAAAATAGAAAGATGTATCAATCGCATTTTGAGGTTTTGTATGGAAATGATTGATGTATGTGTTTAGAGCTTTGAGAAATATAATAATCTGGTTCAATCATATAAAAAGATAAACGGAGAATAAGATTTTGACAAAAAGAGAACATCACAATAAGAAACTTGTGATTAAATCTTCACTGCAGAATCCTTGTTTCTTATCAAATGAAACACCATTCATTTTGTCATTTCCCACAGAGAAACAGAACTTATATTTCAAGAGCAATGATGTGTCCACCAAAAATAACACAAAAATTAACATAACAACATTAAAAAAAAATAAATAATATTTAATTAGAAGATAAATAATTTTACTTGTCTTTTACTCTAACTTTTGTAAATGGAACTTTTGTAAATATTTAAATAGAACTTATTCATTTAGTCATTTTTATTCTAACTTTTGTAAATCTATAATTTTTGTGCTTTTGTGCTATAAATAAGCAATCTTTGCAATTATGGTTCAAGACGTTGTTAACCATTTATCCACATAGATTAGTATGAGATTTACTTGTGGTTTATTAACTCTTAAGAACTCTCTCCTTACTAGCTTGAAAATTCGTATTTACTCTAGGTTTTGACCTTATGCGGAATTTATCACAATATTTAAGATAAGTCCTAGTTATTGTTATTATGAATTAAATTAATTTAACAACCACCCTTAAATCTAACAATTAAAATTCAACACAAATAAAAAGCAGTGCAGTAAATAAGTCAACACATCAAATTTGTTGACAAAGTGAAAAACTCATGACCTATAAACTTGCAGTGATGGTAAAAAACCGATGACAACAACTCCACCGACTCTAGTACTTATAAACTACAAGAACTCATTGAGCCCGTACCACACGATTTTCTTCAGAACCTCTGAAGTCTCTAAGCGGATTAACTCTGCAAGCTTTGAACATCAAAACTCCAACTTCCAATCTTCCTTCTTGAGAACTCTGAAGGTTTAGGAAATTGAGTTTTTTGTGTTGATGGTAAAACAAAGACAGATCTCACCAAAAACAGAGAATATAAGAATCAAAAGAGTCTTCAAGGTGAAATCAATGAGGTTAAAAAGTTATGAATGATTTGGCTCAAAGGAATGTGTTTTCAACTAAGGGGAAGGTGGCTATATTGTTCTATATATAGGTAGATCAAGAGCTAGGTTTTACAAGTGCAAAATAGGCTTGAAAACGCGTGCAAAATAGTTCTCTTACATACGGGCGTTCAAATGAAACTCGAACACGTGTCGAATGCGTGCTCTCTGGAAGGTTTCGTTCAAACTCATACTCGAATGCCACTACAAGAATTATGGCTTTTAGCGTCCAAATATTTAGCGTCGAAAAAGTATTCGACGCTAAAAGTGAGTTTTAGCGTCGAATATCATTTTCGACGCTATATGTCATATTTTTAGCGACAGAATAAACTTCGACGCAGAATATAATGTTTTAGCGTCGAAACCTTTTTTCGACGCTAAAAGCAGTACTTTAGCGTCGAATAATATTCGACGCTGAATAATTCTATTATTGCAATAATTTTTGGCGCCAAATATTACACTTTTAGCGTCAAAAAACGGAGTCGACGCCAAAAATATACTTTTAGCGTCGAACATATATCGTCGCTAAAGGTTTATGAAGTTTCCACCGACAAATCCTTGATTCTTTCGCGTCTAAATTAAATTCGACGCTAATTTTTTGATATTTAGCGTCGAAAAAACGGTTTCGACGCTAAAAACGACAACAATTAGCGTCGAATTTGAATATTCGACGCTAAAGATAGATTAAAATGCAGATTGTCACCAACCCTTCTCCCCCTCTATTTTTTCTCTCATTCTCTTCATTTTCATCCTCTGAAATCTGAGAATTTCTCCTCTACAGCCTCACATCTCTCCTAAAAATTTTCAATAAAATTGTAATCAATTTCCGATAAGGTAATTCTTCTTTCATATTTCTTTATTATTTTCAATTTTTATGATTATATATGTTGTTTATATGTTGTTTGTTAGTGATTTATGATTCATATATGTAGAGTAAGTATATTAATTAATAAAATATTTTTTTTGTAAACTATTTAATTTATCAACCAAATATATATATATATATATATATATGCTTAAATAAAGTATTACTGAATTAGTAATGTTGATTACTGTAAAATGATATCTAATAATTATATTATTATATTTAGGTATTCTGCTGAAATGGATAGAAATTGGATGAGCTCTCTGGATAGATTGAGTGTTGAATATCGTAATGGAGTGTCTGAGTTTATGGAAGTCGCAAAGCAACACATTGATGCAGAAGGTCGTGTTCGTTGTCCATGTGCAAATTGTTTGAATAGGAAAAGGAAACGGTTAGATGAAGTTCATAATCATTTATACATGCCAGGAATATCACCAACTTACCGTACGTGGATTTATCACGGTGAGCAGTATCATTCTCAGTCACGGTTTTTTGATGTCGGCGAAGGGAGCAGTAGTTACAATCAACCTGCAAACGATGAGATCACCGATATTTTGCATGACTTACAAGGTCCACAACTTGGTCATAGTGTTAGTGGTGACATGCCAGTGTTAAGTGGAAATGATCAAAATTTATTTAGTGAACTACTTGATGAGGCAAAAAAAATTCCATTCGAAGGTGCTGGAATGTCGATCTTGAATTTCGTTGTGAAATTATTACACATTAAAGTGATCAACAGAATGACCACAAAAGTATCGATATGATGTTAGAGTTACTGGCCCAAATGTTACCGGTTGGAAGCGAATTGCCTAAGTCGTACTACGAGGCAAAGAAAATGTTGCGTGATCTGGGAATGGGGTATGAATCCATTCATGCTTGTAAGTTTGATTGTGTATTATTTCGTGCCGAGTATGAATCACTTGAACATTGTCCGATATGTGGTGAAAGTCGGTACAAAGTCCGTGGTATGGGAAAAAGTGCCTCAAAAGATATTGCGATATTTCCCTTTAACGCCCAGGCTGCAGAGATTGTTCATGTCACGACACACAGCGACTGATATGATGTGGCATCATGAAAAGAGGATCGGTGCGGAGGGCATACTTAGACATCCTGCGGACGGAACCGAATGGAAGGAATTTGATGACATGTACCCCCGTTTCGCTGAGGACCCCCGTAATGTCAGGTTAGGTCTTGCCTCTGATGGTTTTAACCCATTTGGGAATATGTACAACTCTTATAGCATCTGGCCCGTTATTGTCATTCCATATAACTTACCTCCATGGAAATGTATGAAGGATCCGTTCATGTTTATGTCATTGCTTATCCCTGGTCCACGTTCACCTGGTAAAGATATAAATATTTACTTGAGACCATTGATCGAGGAGTTACAAACATTATGGAATGTGGGTGTGCATACCTATGATGCAGCTTCAGAGCAGTATTTTCAGATGCATGCCGCATTATTATGGACCATTAATGATTTTCCAGCCTATGGTTCATTATCTGGATGGAGCACTAAGGGATACATGGCATGTCCAGTTTGTGCGGATCATACACCTTCGCAACGATTACGGAATAAAATCGGATACACGGGGCACAGGAGATTTCTTGAGTCGAGTCATCCTTGGCGGAGGAGTAAATTATTTAACGGGCAACATGAACCTCAGAGTAAGCCCAGTCGATTGTCTGCATTTGACATACTTTGCCAACATCAACATCTCAAAGACAGCACACCAGGTAAACATCCTAATAATAGAGATAAAAATCGAAAACGGTTACCTGAAGAGTTGAATTGGACATGAAAGAGTATTTTCTTTGAGTTAGAATATTGGGGGACTCTGAGTTTGCGACATAATTTGGATGTAATGCATATAGAGAAAAATATTTGTGAGAGTTTAGTGGGTACACTATTCAATATTCCGGGTAAGACAAAAGACACTGTAAATGCTAGATTGGACCTACAAGATCTTAGAATTCGCAGTGAATTGCATTTACAAGTCGCCTCTCGAGGTTTTATTAAGCCTCCTGCTAGTTATGTGCTCAATCAATCGGAGAGAAAATCATTCTGTGATTGGCTGAAAATGGTTAAATTCCCTGATAATTATGCATCCAATATTGGGCGTTGGGTCAGAGATGATACAATAACGGGATTAAAGAGTCACGATTGTCATGTGCTGCTCGAGATTCTCCTTCCTGTTGGCATTCGACCTTATCTCCCCCCGAATGTATGCGACGTCGTACTTGATCTATGTGGCTTCTTTAAACAATTGTGTCAGAGGACATTAAGCACATCTGTTATTGACGACCTTGAGCGAGGAATCGTGATAATCCTATGCAAGCTGGAGCGAATTTTGCCACCCGCTTTCTTTGATGTCATGGTACATCTGGCTGTGCATTTACCGGCTGAAGCTAGAAAGGGAGGTCCTGTCCATTACAGATGGATGTATCCCATTGAGAGGTACTATATATATATATATATATATACAGTTTTATATAAGAAAATTTGTAATCGTTTTTATGTGCATAGAATTTAGTCTTAATGCAAACTTGTTGTCATATCTGCAGAGCTTTGGGAGATTACAAACAATATGTGAAAAACAAGGCACGCCCTGAAGGTTCAATAGCTGAAGCTGTTATAATAAGTGAAGCAATAACATTTTGTTCGATGTACATGCAGAATATTGAAACTCATTTTAATCGTCGGCCACGAAACTATGATGGAGATGCAAGTAATAACCAAGAGATCACAGTGTTCCGTCAAAATTACAGACCATTTGGGGCAGTAGGTGTCAAATTACTAACCCTTCAGGAAGTTCAACGTGCGCATTGGTTTATATTGAGTAATTGTGATGAAGTGCAACCGTATTTAACGTAAGTTTTTTTGGTGCATCATTACTGTATTTTTTCCATACATTAACCGTGATAATTTATTGTAGGCAACATCTAACAATGCTACAATATGATGGTGACCATAATGTTGATGAAACCCACAAAAAAGAATTTCCTAAATGGTTTGAGACAACTGTAAGTTAGAATATTTTATATTTATTTTGATCCTAACATTAGACATTTCAGTTTGTTATATTAACACATATATTTCATTGTCAGATTATTAATCAAGTGCAAAATGGTCAATTGGACTCGCAATCCTCGTTGGTTTCTTTGGCTTATGGGCCTCAAAAGCAGGCTTATGAGTACAGTGGATGTATTGTCAACGGAGTTAGATTTCATACCGAACAGCGAGATGTTACTCATGTGACTCAAAATTCTGGAATTGTAGTCCAAGGAGAACACGGCTCAGATGTAATTGACTTCTACGGCGTATTGCAATCGGTCATTGAGTTGATATATCGACCCAGACGACATATTGTGCTATTCCAATGTAAGTGGTTTGACACAAATGCCAGAAAGAGGAGAATTCAAGTTAGTAATCATCTCACGTCAATTAATGTTCAACGTTGTTGGTACAAGAATGATCCATACATTTTTTGTACGCAAGCACGTTCAGTGATATATATACCTGATCCTAAGTTAGGAACTGGATGGATGGTGGTAGAAAAGTTACAACATAGGGCCATTTGGGACACGCAGGAGAAAGATAGAGTTGACATATCAGATGAAACACAAGAAGTCTCCGGCAATTTTGAAGTTCCTGAACAGATATTTTTTGGACCAACTGTCAACGTTCCTGAAAATATCACATTAACTCGAGCTAGTACAGACGTTGAGCTAATTCCTCATTCTGAAGTGAGCGTTGAAGTAGCAAGTGAAGAACAATTTGACACTGAAGATGACTTCGATTCCATCACGAATCCTCAAATACCGACGATAATAGTGATTAATTATGAAGTTACAGTATTTTGTGATTGATGAATAATTTTATGGATTAATGTATGGTTGTTGATTTTAATTACTCTTTAGATATGGTTGAAATATTAACGTAATGATTAATAGTATAACTATGATATATTTGTTTTTAATTATTATTTTTAATGGTAGACATTTAGCGTCGAAATAACTAGTCGACGCTAAATGTAAGACTCTAGCGTCGAAATACAATAGTCGACGCTAAATGTAAGACATTTAGCGTCGAAATACAATAGTCGACGCTAAATGAAAGACATTTAGCGTCGCTTATTGTTCGACGCTAATTAAAGACTATATCGTCGTTATTCTTCGACGCTAAATGTCTTTCATTTAGCGTCGACTACTATTCGACGCTAAATGTCTTCATTTAGCGTCGACTATTATTCGACGCTAAATGTCTTTCATTTAGCGTCGACTATTGTATTTCGACGCTAGATGTCTTACATTTAGCGTCGACTATTGTATTTCGACGCTAAATGTCTTACATTTAGCGTCGACTATTGTATTTCGACGCTAAATAAAAATTAAGTTTCCCGGAAAAATAACCCTAATTTTTTCATTAGCCGCCTAATATTTGGCGTCGAAGACTTCGAAGCTAAAAGTCAATTAATTCGACATTAAATGTCCTTTAAATCCCTAAAACCAATGCTTCTCTTCTTCCTCGGCTCAAAGCAAAAACTCGATCTCCCTCTCCTATTCGATTCTCCAACATGAAGAACGAAGGAAAATTACAGGTAAGTCTCATTTGTTGATTTAATTTGTTGATGAGGATGAATTTGATGAAATTGAGGATGAGATTGATGATATTGAGGATGAATTTGATGATTTGATGAATTTGAGATTGATGAATTGATGATATGATGATGATGATAGAGGATGAATTACAGTTTTACGAGACTATTTTGAGATGATGATGATGTTGCTGGGCAAGAACAGCAGCAAATGCTGCTGTTCTGGGCAAGAACAGCAGCAAATGCTGCTGTTCTGGGCAAAACAGAGAACAGCGCAAAGCTGCTATTCTTGCCCAGAACAACATTGCTGCTGTTCTTGCCCAGAACAGCAGCATTTGCTGCTGTTCTTGCCCAGAGTATGTTTGGAATGTTTGTATGTGTTTTGGAATTCGAAAGTTCATATAGTATAGTATGTGTTTTGGAATGTTTGTTATGGTTATGCGTGTGCATGAGAAGTCGTGTGATGAGTTTGGTGTGTCGTGATATGTATGTATTGTTTGATTGTGTGGCTTGTGATGTATTGGTTATGTGAATAATGAATGCATATGTGAAATGAATAAATGAATGAATGAATTTGAAAACGAAAGTGAGCATTCGATGTTATAAGCGCTTTTGTTAAGTTGTATTGACTTGTATGGATATGTATGTATATGTATAAGAACTTTGGAATTTGATGACGCTAATGCGACGGGTTTTTGCAGATGGCACCGGGCAATCGCAAACGGGCTACCGCGACTCCATCTACATCAGCAAGGGCAACTGGCCCTGGTGATTTCTCTGCTAGCACAGGTGAGTCAAGTACAGTGAAGGGTCGAGGACGCACCCGTGGCCTGGGGTTGGCTAAGTACGTTAAGGCTCACGGCCGTATCCGGATAGAGATATCAGATGATGGACACACTCAAGTCGGACAACATAATTCAGCGTTTAATACAGCCATAGGAGCTACAGCTCGATATGAAGCTCCCCAAAACTACGTATCTTGGAGAAAGATACCGTGGGAGACGAAAATGAACCAGCTATTCCCTTCGCTACTTGTAAGTTTTCGATATTGTTTGTTATTTAACATTTTTATTTTATACTTATTTTTACTCGAATTTTCATGTAGGAATGGTTCGACTTCGATCTGACCCAAGTGAATGTCCAACAATATATTGACTACCACATGGGGAAAAGTTATAAAGATTATAGAACAAAAGTCCTGAAACCAATATTCGACGAACATGGACCTTCAAATGCTCCACAACACAAGCCTGATTTTATAGAGGAACAAGATTGGACATTCTTATGTGAGCTTTGGTCTAGCAAAAAACACGAGGTAAATTTTGAAATAAACGGAAATTTATAATTGTCTTTGTTTTCGGTACTTACAGTGTTGGTAAATACAGGATAAATGTCACGCAAATGCGGAAAATCGAAGTCACTTGCGTTTTAACCACCGTGGAGGTTCGAAGCCATTTATCCATATCGTGCCGAACATTCTGAGGTAAATATATCCTAACGTAAAATTTAACAGTTAATTGTTTTTACTAATCTGGAATAATATTGAATTTATTTTATGTTTATAACAGAGTAGCACAGGTGAGGTGCAATCATTTCCAGATTTTTTCCGTGTGACGCATTACAATGAGAGAAACAGATGGATAAATGAAGAAGCCGAACGCTGCTATGTAAGTTTCAGTTTTTAAAATAAAATAATTAATATTATATATGTTAATTTTTTTTCTCAAATTCTAATATTAACTTATTTTTTGAAACAGAACGAAATGATGGAACTCCAACATCAAACTCAGGAGACAGGGTCCGACCCCATACCAGATGAGCAGCTGTCGCAATTGGTTTTCAAGAATCAGACAGCTTACAACGTTGGTCTTGGCACTCGTAAGAAGCCAACGTCATCTGCACGCAATAGTGGTAATTCGGACAATGTCTCTCTTCGAGACGAGTTAGTCACCACCAAAGACGAGCTGCAGCAGACTAAGGAGAAGCTACAACAGGTCACGGTGGACCACGAGAAGAAGATGATGGACCACGAGAAGAAGATGGAGCAGTTGGAACAGCAACTGCTGGCTTTCCGTCAGATGTTCGAGGCCTCAATGAGTCATGGTGCATCGGGCTCGAGCGTCCCCCCATCACAGTAGCAATTAATTTTATATTTGGTTTTGTATAAACATTTTGAACAAATAGATTTAATATAATATTTTTTTTTCTAAAACAAATTTCAATATAATATTTCGTCATTTTGTTATTAATTACATTTTTTTCAACTAAATTAAATATTTTAGACCAAAAAAAAAGTAAATTACTAATTTTTAAAAAAATAAATTTTTTACTTTTAGCGTCGAATATTTCGACGCTAATAGTATAAAAAATGGCCGCTGTAAGCGTACATATAATACTTTTTTAATATACGTTAGCGTCGACAAGATTCGACGCTAAAATTCAAACTTTTAGCGTCGAATATTTCGACGGTAATAGTAAAAAAAATGGTCGATGTAAGCTTACATATAATACTTTTTTAATATACTTTAGCGTCGACAATTTTCGACGCTAAAAGTTTGAATTTTTGCGTCGAATTATTTCGTCGCGAAATATAAAATATAGCGTCGGAAAATTTACTTTAGCGTCGAAAAAAATTGGACGCAGAATACTGTTTTTTAGCGTCGCATTTAATTATTTCGACGCTAAAAGTGATTTTCGTCGACATTTTATCGTCCATTTTTTGCGTCTAATTTTTTCGACGCTAAATGTCTTTTGCGTCGAAACCGTCGCTTATGGCGTCGAAATAATTCGACGCTAAATGGTCTAATTCTTGTAGTGTGCTCCACGAACTCAAACTCACTGGAAGGTTTCGTTCGAACGCACAGATGAACGCACTACGCACAGTAACCTTCTGCCAAGTTTCGTTCGAACCCAAACATAAATGAAATAGAACATATATTTCAAGAGCAATGATGTGTCTACCAAAAAATAACACAAAAATTAGCATAAAATCATTCAAAGACAAATAATATTTAATTAGAAAATAAATAATTTTACTTGTCTTTAATATTTTATGCTATTTTTTATGCTAACTTTGGTGGATATATCATTTTTGTGCTTTTGTGTTATAAATAAGTAATCTTTGCAATTATGGTTGAAGATGTTGTTATCCATTTGTCCACATGGGTTAAGTATGATATTAACTTGTGGTTTATTAATTCTTGAGAACCGTCTTCTTACAAGTCAGTTTTTAATGATATGTTCTACCCATAAATTTATAAAAAATAGTATTAGAGCCAACACCATGAGAGAGTCTCGCCAAGTTGCAATTATGCGGAACATGAGTGATGCCAATATTGTAATATATCGGCTAGGAGTAGTTGAACTAGTAAAAAGTTTAGCATATATAGGTGCTGTGAATGCATAATAATTATTAATCCTTGCACACTTGAACACTCTTTCCTTATAAGTTGGTTTTTAACAAATTATTGATACGAAGTCATGGCAAAATCAAGGAGAATTAGACTTACCTACTGATTAAAATAATATTTATATTTACATCCAATAATGCAATTTATGAACTTTGCTCATCTACATAATATTAGTTTTATCACTCAAATTCACTAGCAGAAACAGCTTCTGCAATTGTTTTTAAGTAAAAATTGATATATTTTTTACAATATTAAATAGGCCAATGAACTTTTATCAGATTTTCAAACAGCTTCGAACTGTCATCGGATAACGTGATTTTACCCCAAATTTTTTTTTTTTTTTGTAAAAGAAAAAAAAAAAGAAAAAGGTAGAAAGAAGATTAATTGCATTTTGACGTTTTGCAAAGAAATGATTTGATGTGCTTAGAGCTTTGACAAAATTAATAATCTGACGAATCCTACAAAAAGATAGGTACAAAATATAAGATATTGACAAAAAAAAGCATCACAATAAGAAACGAGTGATTAAATTTTTACCACTGAATCGCTGTTTCTTATCCAATGAAACACAATTCATTTTGGCATTTCAATAACTAGCCAACTTTTAAAATAATTAATATTGCCCTTAATTCAATGAAATTCCAAATGGTTTAGAATGAGTGAGCTTGGCATAAATGAAATAGCTAATTGAGTTCATTTATGTGTGAGTTCCTGGACTGAAATAAGTGTTAGGCGTTGAAAATCAGTGTTGTAAATGGAAGAGGAGCGGGTTCTCAAAGTTGAAATCTTGATTAATTTTTGAAAATGAGCAATTATCAATGGTTCCTCTAAAGTCTGAATGGGATGAATAATTTAGACTAATAAAGACGCATAATTGAAAATTGTTGGAATTGAATATTGAATTGGAAATTACAAGAAATGAACTTATACTAGAATTAAATTCTAAATACAGAGGAAGTCTATTGAATCTAAAATTTTACAATAATTGAAATAGATTACAAGTACAGAGACTGTGAATGAAAATTAACTGCTAGAAATTGATGCAGAAAGACATGTTGAATTTTTTTTATTGTTGTTGTTGAGCTGTATTGATTGTTCCCTTGGTTTGTTCTTTTCTCTACCTTTTATGTTGTTTCCATTAAATGCTCATCCATGTTCTTACGACTATTTGTCCATCATGCTTTTATCCATCTTAGTTGGAGGAAAATGCATCATAATGGAGGAAACTGAATCCATGTTCTACTTTTGAAGCAGCTCAATTTTTATCTTAATTCTTTGGGCTTGGGCTAAGCTCTCTTTTGTTAACCGGGTTGGACTCTGAATATTTTGGGTGCAAACATTAAATAATCTAAGCAATTATGGTTCAAGATGTTTTGAAGTTGATTTTAAAGGATGAGTTTTGTTTATGGTTTGTAAGAAATAGTATTAGGGCTAAACCATGTCTTACAATCAAGTGGCGTAGAGGTGACGTCGATATTGGAGTGAAAATCAAACCTATTGTAACCCCCGGTCATTCTGATGTAACCCCAATAATTTTTTGGCATGTAAGACATATTAAGTATCATAAAATCATAGTTTCCGGTGTAATCCCAGTAATTCTTTTAGGTGCATTTATTAGTTTACTGAAATAATGAGCTTTGAGTTTCACTATAAATTGAGAGCTCTTTTGAGAATTAAAACACCCTCAACAAGAAACTCCATGTAGAAAGAGCTTAGTATTGAGAAGCTCCAAATAAGAGAGCTTAGAGAGTTGCTTCAAGTAAGAAAGTAAAATCCTGGAAATTCCATGTTAAGAGAGCTAGCTTGATAGAGAGTGTAGTGTGTGAGGTTTTTTATACAAGTTTTGAAATACTTATAAATTTTATTCAGGTAATAATAAAAGCATTTATTTTTCCTCATAAACACCATTATGTAATTAGAGAACAACAACACCTTCTTCATATATCAAGAACATATCCTTAGTCTTATTCAGGTATTTAAGGATAGTTTTGATAGCTGTCAATTGACCTTCACCTGGATCAACCTGATAGTCTTAATTAACAGTTGACTGTGTTTCTAAATTATAAACTATAATTTGTATCCTTAGATAATTAGAACACTCTAAAAGACTCTTCAAATATTATTTAGTTACTAAATAGAAGAGTGACATCCTCAAAATTAGTTTCAAAAGAAACATCAATTGAAATTTTTCAAATTGGATTTTACTTCTCACTCTTCAATATTGGTGAATAACTTATATCTCTTCAAATATTATTATATAATATTTTATCTTTCTTTACTTTATTATAATATTGGTGGTCGGACTTACTAATAACTATTTATATATTAAAATAATATAAATAAAGTAAACATCATTTAATTTGATTAAAATAATATAAATTTATTTACTGTATCTCTATTATATTAATATAATGTAATTTATTACAGCACCCCATGGAGTATGATAAATTTAATTGTGCAGAAGAGAATAATTCATTATAAATGAGAAAAAGGGAAACATAATAAAGGATAACACATGTTTTATTAAGGAACATATATAATACATGCATGCTTTGACGATCAACATTGTTAAGCCACAAATTAATCCAAGCATGAATGAGTGTTCACAAACAACTACACCACTTATTATTATTCCTTTTATTTTTTCATTCCGAAATAGAAGATGGTCGAAAACTCAACCAAGTCTAGGAACTTTATCCACAATCCCTTCCTCGTCGACCCAGACACGAACCCTATCGTACCTAAGATCCTTTGTAGCGCAAGGACTACCAGAAGCAGGACATAAGAATACATTAAGACAAGGATTCTGTGTCTTTATAAATGCAGCAACAAGCTCCCCATTTTTACCAACCAGCCCTGGCCATGAGCTCTTATCTGTACAAATATTTATAAAAGTTAGTTAATACAAACTTTTCAGCCAATGATATTAACCCAACAAAACAAAGCATATATTACTTACTTGGGCAGTTGGATTTGGACATGATTAGGTTTATTCCATCTTCTACAAATTCTCTGATTGCAGAGACGTCGTAGTTATTCCCATCGGAACGAAGCAATGAAGGCTCATGACGAGAAGCCAAAGAAGGTTTCGAAGCAAAGGCAAAGAGAAGGAAGAAAAGTGCTAGTGCTAATAACGAACTCTTCATTGTTAATTATTATTTTTTTAAGGCTCTTTGTTGTGTGGAAATGAATGCAGGAGAGCTTACTATTTATAGAGTTATTATAAGATATTATAAATCCATGGGTAGAAAATCTATGCGCGTGAGTTTATATTCTAATTTATATTATTTTATTTAATCCATATAATGATCTTAATATTTCACCGTAAAGTGTCTTCATAAGTTTAAAGTCTCTATTTAATTCACATGGATAAGAATGCGTGGTCACAAATAGATCTTATGATTGATTATATGTGGGGACATGAAATATTCTCCTTTTATTTTTATTTTTTTCAGGGGGACCAATATTTTGTGAAGCTAACGTCTTTGAGGGGTCATTTTTAAAGTGATCATATGAATCATGTGGAAGAAAAACTAATCTCACAAAAAAGTATTAAAAAATCAAAAAATAGGTGGGATACACTATCTTTTGATAAGATATATTAAGAAATAAAAAAAAAAAGGGGTCTCTCTTATTATTTTTTATTATTTTAATATTCTTTATATGGGATTGAACAAAATAACTTTTATGCCATAATTATGGCTTTTAATCTATAATTGGTATGATTACATTTTTTATTTTATTATTGAATACTGATTAGCATATGATTAGGCAAGTGTTTAGATGTCAATCTGATTATTTATGTATTTTATTTAAAAATAAAAATAAAATAAGAATAAGAGTGGAATTTTAAGCTACAATGCTTCATTAATAATCCGCGGTATCTATACTGAATAATCCATTAAGTGTACTCTTATAATATAATCAAGAGGTGATGAATTTAAATTTAAAAGATATTAAATGCCATTAGAAGACTTTGTATGGTTTGCTATGAGTTGCATGTGATCGAACAGAGGCCAAAGTTGTCTGCAAGTATTCGGATGAAAAAAAAGGACTATCCAAAAAATAAAAATAAAAATTGCAAGTAGAAAGATGTATCAATTGTATTTTAACGTTAAAAAGAAATGATTGATGTACATGCTTAAAGCTTTGAGAAATATAATATTGATAGAAAAAGAACATCACAATAATAATCTATGAATCAATACAAAAAGATAAACAGATGAATATATACAAAATATAAGATATTGACAAAAAAAATCATAATAAGAAACTCGTGATTAAACCTTTACCTTAGAATCCTCGTTGGTGATCCATTAATGAAACACCATTCACTACAAAAATTAAAACCTTTACCTTAGCATTTTTTTGGATAAGGTAAATATATTGACCAAAAGAAAATCACAACAACGGCACCGAGACATACTCCAAAGAGAATAAGCTAAGGAGGACAGGCTCTCCAAGCTAAACAACCAAAGCGAAACAGACAAACATCATAACAAACAAAGGGAACTCAGAAAATGTCATCAGACAAATATCAAGAAAGATGAAGCCATCTATTTTCATAAGATAATTCCACTTTCTTTCATAAACTAGCATGTGTCCACACAGTAAAAATAATATCACTCTGAATCACATTGGGGGCTGATGAGGTTCGCCATGAAGTCTAGCATTCCTCTCTCTCCAAATAAAGTACATAGCAGCTGCAAAGGAAAGCCGCACAATCAAGTGACATAACGAACCACACAATACTGATCCATCCATAAGACTATATGAGGCCAATCACGAGAGTTCCAAACAATACCACAGTTAGCCAAGTTAGAAAACCAAACCTAATAGGTCCCAAATATAGAGAATGATTGTTCAGTGACTTTGTCTTCTCTTCGGGTGAGAAGTGTACCACAATTTGCATAGAAATAACTGAAAGTACCTACAAGCAATAGCGACAAAGAAATCTCTATACCCAAGAGGGGGGGTGAATTGGGTTATCGCTACAAATGCGGAAATATAAAATCTTTGCCGATTTTAGGCTCTTATTACTAAGTGGGAGTTTTAGGTCAATTTTCTCTATTCAAATAAATGGCCTATATGCAAGTTTCTATTCAATTGGTGTAAATACAAATAAACTTGCAAGAGTATAAAAGAGTAGGGAAAGAGAGATACGACACCGCAATATATAGTGGTTCGGCAAATCGTGCCTACGTCCACTCCATCAAGCCTCGCTTGAAGATTTCAACTATAATCGAGTTTTCGTGGTTCACTCGTAACCAAGAGTTTTCCGCCAAGGCACACTCCGAACCTTTTACAAGATTGAGTTTTCTACGTAGGAGCACTCACAACCTTTACAAATTACCCAAACAATGGGATCAAACAAACCACAAGTGTTTTTGATATGAAAGATTACAAACACACTTGGGCACTCACAAATAATAAGAAGATTGTGTGAGAGCAAACCCAAGTGATCTAAGCTCACTAAATGATTGGAAGATGTTGTGTGTGAGCTTGGATGAGTGTTTATGAATATGAAGGTGTATATCACTCTTTGTTTGCCTTAGAGAATGTATATGAAGGTTTTCTAGATCTCTAATTTAAGGCAAAGGAGTTGGGGTTCTATTTATAACAAAATGCAAAGTTTTCCCCAACTTACAGCGAGACCGGCGAGCACACCGGCGAGGGGACCGGCATACCGGTCTAGGGCTCCAACGGTAACATAACGTTCAAAAAACTAGCCGTTGGACCGGCGAGCAAACCGGCGAGGAGACCGGCGAGGAGACCGGCGAGGAGCTCCCTGGTTCCAGAGAGCATTATTTGCTCAGCTAAAACCGGCATGGAGACCGGCGAGCAAACCGGCATGGAGCTCCCTGGTTTCAGTATGTGCATGATCAGTCAAGACTGACGACACTTGGTATTTTGGCCGTAACTTTCTCTAGAAAATTCCAAATCATGATCCGTAAATTTATACATAAACTAGACACATAGATCTAGCTTCTGTAAAAAATTCAGCTCCAAAAACATTAAGATGAATTTTATGGAATTTTTCTAATGTGACGTGTATGCAGAAAACGCACATCTGAACATGTTGTACTAAAAAGGCTCTAGAAAAAGTTCTATGCATCGGAATTATGTTCCGTTTGAACCGTAGCAAACTAGAGACACATATCTATCTAACGGTATATTATTTGAAGTTTAATTCAACCGTTTGATAGTTTTTGGAAGATCATTTACCGATGCACTTGTGCATATAAATTCATTTTTGTGCAAATAAAGTGTGCAAATGATTCTTTAAGCATTCTAATCCATTTTAAATGCAAGTGATGCAAAATGTATGATTCCTAAGAGCTTTAGATCACTTGAGTAAACTCACTTAAAATAAAATTTAGCTCTTAATCATTATCTTCGATTTGCCGCTAGTCTTCACATTCTCGCTCTTCACTCCTTATGCTTCGACACTTTTTGTATTGCTTCGTGTTTGCACGTCGAAGTCGTCAATTACGTTGACGTCATCAAAATCCAATTACGCGACCAAGTCGCCAAAAATAACTTGCTTCTATTGATAATTGTAGCTGCTTTAAATAAAGCCAAGCCTCGTACAAGTACATCGAAATAAAATGAAACTAACTGGACGACAACCCACGTAATAGACACGTAAATAACATAAACAACAGAACACATAGACACGTAGACAACATGAACACAGAACACATACACAAAATAACTCCAGAATTTAAGCATAACAACTGTCACGTAAATTAGCAGTCAACTGTATGAAACTGCCTTGACTACACCCATGCAACTGTCGCGTAAATTAGCATGCAACTGTCGTGACTTCAACTGCCACGCTCTTCATGTCTAGCTCAACCCAAGTATTTGGGATTTGGTCGCTTGTTTCTTACTGGTCTCCATGGCCTATCAATACCTCTCCCACCAAGTGGATCCTTGTCCTCAAGTCCAATTGTGGAAACATTTCGCGTAACTTCTTTGTAGGTTCCCACGTTGCCTCCTCAGCTGGAAGGTATTTCCAGTGCACTAAGACCTCTTCGATCAACTGAGTGCCTTGTTTGATCCAACGATAGTCTAAAATAAATTGAGGTTCCAATACGACTATTCTGTCATCACTAAAAGGTGGTAACTTGGCCTTTGGTGGTTCCGTGTTTCCGTCGTAGTTCTGGTACCATTTGAGGAGGGACACGTGAAACACTGGGTGAATACGTTCCCATTCCGGTATTGTAACTTATATGCTACAAGCCCGATCTTCTCTAAAATCTGGTAAGGTCCATAAAAGTGGCTAGTTAGTTTCTGATGAATCCTTTTAAAGACAATTTACTGGCGGTAGGGGTGCAGTTTCAGAAGTATCTAGTCGCCGACATTAAATGAAACGTCTCCCCCTTTTTTTATCCGCCAGCTGCTTCATTCTGTTTAAAGTCAGACATCTTGGATGGTATACATATGTTTAAGCCTAAGACATTAAAGGATGCATAAATCGGTGAGCGACTACATCAAAGGTTGCGAGGTATGCCAAAAAAATAAAGGCAAAGACCTTAGCTCCAGCTGGGCTTCTTCAACCACTACCAATTCCGTGCCAAGTATGGGATGATATCACCTTGGATTTCATTGAAGGCCTACCGGTTTCGCAGGGGCAAGACACTATCATGGTGGTTGTCGGTAGACTTAGTAAGTCTGCATATTTTCTTACTTTAAGTCACCCTTTTACTGCAAAAGCTGTCGCAGAAAAATTTATGGCAGGCATCACCAAGTTGCACGGCATGCCTAAATCAATTATTAGTGATCGGGATCTAATATTTTTTAGTAATTTATGGCAAGAATTTTTCAAGCTGTCGGGCTCCAAACTACAACTTAGTTCCGCACATCATCACTAATCAAGGCGTGAAAGTGGATGCAAATAAAATTACTGCCATGCAAACTCGGCCTCGGCCCACTAACATTTCGGAACTACGTGGTTTTTTTAGGTTTGACAGGTTATTACCGGAAGTTCATCCATAATTATGGCATCATAGCTCGGCCTCTCACCAACCTCCTCAAAAAGGGGCAATTCGAATGGCATGACGAAGCTGAATCTGCTTTCTGTGCTCTAAAACAAGCCATGAAAACCACCCCTATATTAGCCATGCCAAACTTTAATGTTGATTTCACTATTGAGACAGATGCATCTGGGGAAGGAATCAGAGCAGTATTGTCTCAACAAGGCAAACCAGTAGCATATATGAGTCGAGCCCTCGGCGTGACAAAAAAATCATGGCCGACATACGCTAAAGAAATGTTGGCTATTGTCGAAGCCATACGTACCTGGCGGCCTTACCTTTTGGGCAAAAAGTTCTATATCCAGACCGATCAACGTAGCCTCAAATATTTTCTTGACCAACGCATCGCAACTCCGGAACAGCAAAAATGGGTCGTAAAGTTTTTGGGATACGATTATGAAATTCAATACAGGTCGGGCCGTGAGAACTCTGTAGCTGACGCTCTCTCTAGCAAACATGGGAGTCCTATTCTTCACCATATTTCCTTCCCACATGTTGGCGTATGGGAACAAATAAAACAAGCTGCTGCAGACGACCAATACATCCAGTCAAAAGTTTGTGAGGCTACCAAACAACCTGGCTCTGATACCAGTTAATAGGTCCCAAATATAGAGAATGATTGTTCAGTGACTTTGTCTTCTCTTCAGGTGAGAAGTGTACCACAATTTACATAGAAATAACTTGCTTCCATTGATAACTGTAGTTGCTTTAAATAAAGCCAAACCTCGTACAAGTACATCGAAATAAAGTGAAACTAACTGGACGACAACCCACGTAATAGACACGTAAACAACATAAACAACAGAACACGTAGACACGTAAACAACATGAACATAGAACACGTACACAAAACAACTCCATAATTTAAGCATAACAACTGTCACGTAAATTAGCACTCAACTGCATGAAACTGCCTTGTCTACACCTATGCAACTATCGCGTAAATTAGCATGCAACTGTCTTGACTTCAACTGCCACGCTCTTCATGTCTAGCTCAACCGAAGTATTTGGGATTTGGTCACTTGTTTCTTACTGGTCTCCATGGCCTATCAAAACCTCAGATGAATAAATGCACTGGAAAAAGAGGCGGTCTATATCTTCTCTAGTAATACAACAAAATACATATATAGACTGATTTGAAATGCCAAAGCCCATCTATCTATCATGAGTATAAAGGCCACCTTGTATCGCTAACAAAAGAATGAAAGCATGTCTTGGGACTGCCTTGCGAAACCACACAACCCGACTCCAACTCACCCGAGAACCCCTATGCCGAAAGCCTCACAGGCTCTCCTCACTAAGAAGACTCCCCTAATTGTTTACGTCATTTATTTAAAAATAAAAAATAAAGTAAGAATATGAATGGGTTTTTTATGCTACAACACTTCATTAACAATCCGCGGTATCTAAATGAAATTATTGAAAATTGCAAATACGGGTCGATTATAGTATTATAAAATTGCAAATATCATTTCTTAGATGAGAAAATTACATAAATGAGATAATTATGAAGTCCTTTTAATCAGTAAGTGTAATGCATCTTGTAATTATGTCAAAAATATGTTCCGACAAAAGCCTAACAAAATTATTTTTCAATGTTTTTTTCTCCTTCAGTCAGCTAATTAATTGATCGAGTGATTTTTTTTTTTAATATTTAATTTATTATTTTAAATTTAGATGGAGATATGAAATAAAAAAGGCCATCAATTTTTTTTAAAATTTATATTTTTTGGTCTTTATATATATATATTCTTTTTTATTTGTTTAATAAATATTACAAATTTCATATTTATTATTATTTATTTTGTGTTTATTTATTCATTTAATTTTTTTTATTCTTTTTAAATTTATTTAACACTACTTATGTATTATAAAAATATTCTCATGCATATTAGAAAAATATATATTTAAAAAATAGTACAAATAACAACATAAAAAGTTACACTTAAAAATATAAAAACACAAATTTTAATTTATTTTATAAAATAATTTTATTTGCTTAAATTATATATATATATTTTTTTATACATAAGTAGTATTAATTAAATTAAAAATGAATCAAAAAATAAATGAATAAATACGAAATCTGTAATATTTATTAACAAAAATAAAAAATTATAAAATTAATAAAATTAATAAAATGACAAATGGAGTTATAACTAGTATATAATTATTTTTAAATTAATATATATAAATATATAAATTTTGTAATGTGTATAATAATTGAATGAATCATTTTACCTATTGATAGAAGTATTATGATAAATGAACAAAAAGACAAAGGAGAGAAGGCGTGGCAGAGGGTGTCAATGGAGAGGATTATCAATTTTCTTATTTGAATTCGACACATTCATGACCAGTCAGTCAAACTATCCAAAAAATCAAAGTGAGATTTTGTCATCCAGTGATACAGTGTTCTGCTTTGTGTCCCAAATCAGGCATCAAATGTTAGACACTTGGCAGGGGCCCCATGATATCCTAAGAATCAATAATATTAATCGCGATATTATACATCTAGCACGGAAGCACACATATCGTTCAAGTAATATAGTGATAAAAAGTCGGATGTCGAACTCATAGAGACTTATTATTTTTCTTATCAATTCCAAAACTAACTTACTTAACTTAAACTAAATTATTGGGAAGAAAATTTGAGTGATTAATCTAAAATTTAATTTAAAGACTAAATAAAGCACACACAATAATTTGAAAATAAATTTTATACGCGAGAAGAACCTATGGTTGTAACTCCACCTCAACAAATACGCAATGTGTCCAAAAACTTTCCATTCAATACATATTAGGTTGTTGTTACTAATTATTAACCTAAAATACTAAATTATTCACATGGTCATATGCAAATATTCAATTTAAATTAATTAAATATCTGTCTATGTCAATTAATTTAAATTAAATTCTTTAAGAACAAGTTCTAATATTGGCTACCATGCCATTTATGTATATTTCTATCATGTAAGAAAATCTATTATATGAATAAATCACACACTATTATTCCCACGGCTAATCCAAATTTTATCTGTCAAGTTCCTAAGGATTTACCAATATTATGAGATCTATGTTTAGTTATAGCTCACTACCTAGTTCGGTCTGGGGATATGCACTGCAAACTGCAATGCATATCCTTAATGTAGTTCCATCTAAGTCTGTTCCTACGACTCCCTTAGAGTTATGGAATGGTCGTAAAACTAGTTTACGACATTTCCGCATATTGGTGTGTCTAGCACATGTGCTGAAGAATAAGACTACAAAGTTGGAGCCACGTTCTCAGATGTGCATATTTGTAGGCTATCCTAAGTAGAATAGGGGTGGATTCTTCTATAGTCCCGATGATAACAAAGTATTTGTATCGACAAATGCTACGTTTCTAGAGGAGGACTATATGAGGGAGTTCAAGCCTCGAAGTAAGGTGTTACTCGATGAGTTACTTGCTGGTTCGACCAGCACACCATCGTCAACGACAGTTGACAAATACATAACACCTTCAATATCTGAGAGTCAGATGTAAGTTCGTCAGAATGATCTACCACCTACACGCAGTGGGAGGGTTGTACGATAACCTGATCGCTACCTTGGGGTTGGAGAGGCACAAGTTGTCGCATACAGCGATGGTATAGATGATCCATTAATCTATCGTAGTGCAATGGATGATTCTGACAGAGAGAAATGGCTCAAAGCCATGAACCTAGAGATGGAGTCCATGTACTCCAACTCAGTCTGGGAACTTGTAGACCAACCTGATGCGGTGAAACCCATAGGTTGCAAGTGGATCTACAAGAGGAAGAGGAGAGAAGATGGGAAGGTACAGACCTTCAAAGCTAGGATAGTGTTCAAGGGTTATACCCAGAAAGATGGAGTTGACTATGAGAAAACTTTCTCGCCAGTAGCCATGCTCAAATCCATCCGCACTCTTTTATTCATTGTCGCATATTATGACTATGAAATTTGGCAAATGGATGTCAAGATTGCATTCTTGAATGGAAATCTTGATGAGAGTATCTATATGGTACAACCAGAAGGGTTCATAGCCCAAGGTCAAGAGCAAAAGGTTTGTAGGCTACAAAGGTCCATTTATAGACTTAAGCAAGCATCTCGATCTTGGAATATAAGATTCGATACAACGATCAAGTCTTATAATTTTGAGCAGAATGTTGATGAGCCTTGTGTATACAAGCACGTCATTGACGGGAATGTGTTTTTTCTTGTTTTATACGTCGATGATATTTTACTCATTGGGAATGATGTAAAGATATTATCAGATGTGAAAACCTGGCTAGCTAACCAATTCCAAATGAAATATTTGGGAGAGGCCAGTTATGTTCTTGGGATTCAGAGACTTCAGGATCGCAAGAAACGACTGTTAGCTATGTCTCAGGCATCCTATATCGACAAGATCCTTGTGCGATTTGGGATGCAAAATTCCAAGAAAGGCAATCTGCCTTATCGGCATGGAATTCATTTGTCAAAGGAACAGTCTCCTAAGACACCTCAAGATGTTGAGGAAATGAGACATATCCCATACGCCTCAGCAGTGGGTAGTCTCATGTATGCTATGTTATGCACGAGATCGGACATCTGTTTGGCAGTGAGAGTAGTCAGTTGGTTTCAACAAACCCAGGATTGGATCACTAGGTGGCTTTGAAACACATTCTCAAGTATCTTAAGAGAACAAGAGATTATATATTTGTGTATTCCGGTGAGGATTTGATCCTAAGGGGATATACAGACTCTGATTTTCAGACAGATATCGATTCCAGGAAATCAACATCTGGATCAGTGTTTACCCTAGGTGGTAGGGCTATAGTATGGCGGAGTATAAAGAAATCTTGTATTGCTGACTCCACCGTGGAGGCTGAATATGTAGCAGCTTATGAAGTAGCTAAGAAAGCAGTTTAGCTCCGTAAATTCTTGGGAGATCTGGAAGTTATTCCGGATATGATAGACCACTCACACTTTATTGCGTTAATAGTGGTACAGTGGCAAACTCCAAAGAACCAAGAAGCCACAAGAGGGGAAAGCATATAGAGATGAAATATCATCTCATCAAGGAGATAGTGCGGAGAGGAGACATTAACGTCATAAAGATTACATCCGCAGAGAACCTGGCTGATCCGTTTACAAAGACCTTGTCGGCTAAAGTGTTTGAAGGTCACCTAGATGGTATAGGATTACTTGACATGTTCCATTTACTCTAGTGCAAGTGGGAGATTGTTGGGATGTATGCCCTAGCGCTACATATGATGTAAACGGCTTTATTTATGTGTTTTGAAATAAAATGATGCATTATTCATTTATCAAAGTGTTTGTTTAATTTCACGTATTATAAATTATCTTGAATACCGTAGATTACTTATATACCTTCAGACTTAGCGTATGAGTGTCATACACAAGATAATTTAAGTCTGAAGTTAGTAATCTTAAATAGTCCATAGAGAGCAAACAAATCGGGTACTTTATTTGAGGTTTATCAATAGCTGCGGTCCATTCTATATTTATATGGCGACCTTGATCCGGGATCGTCCATGTAGAGACATGAGAATGGAGGCACCTTGTATGATGTGATCATATAAGAGTGGACCCAGATGGAAATGTCATTCTTTTAATATCCGTTAAACAAAGGGAGTCATTTCGATCTACTAGATGGTCATATATGGATTAATCTTAATCCTGAGTGTATTACGAACTCCTGCATGGCAGGCTATGTCATTTGATTTACAAAGGTGAGGTTGGTGTAGCAGTCCCGACCAATAGCTACATACTTTGGGGGCATGGTCTGTTGTGTAGCTGGGAACGTTTTACATAGACATAGAGTTCACTCATTTTTGCGAGAAGTAGAGGAGTATCTTTCTTAAGGGTTGATTTGGTGCTTGAACGATTTGAGCGCTCAAGTCTTTCTATTACGAATAGAAAGATTAAAATTCATAATCGTTATGAATAAATCGTTCATTAGAAAATCAATGGTACTTAAGGTAAAAATAATTAGAGGGGTATAACGGACATTATGACCTGACTCTAATTACGAGATACTTGTGAAGGGTAAATCTATATGTAATGACTATATCGATGGATATCGACTTGGTTCGACTTAATATATCATCTGCGGTAACGAGAGTGCAGCTTCGAGTTTTTAGTGGAATAACACGGATTTAATAATTCAGAATATTTAATTAAGAGCTTAATTAATATTTCGAGATTATTGGAGCTCAGAACCGTAGGTCCATTTGGTCCCCGTGCTAGCTCGATTTACTATAGCGGATTTAGTATAATTGAATAGTCCAATTATATACTCACAGATGTATAAATATTATTAATTTGATTAATAATATTATTTGTCACACTTGGAACTATATATTAAAGTTAATATATGGTTTATATAATAAATGATTATATGATAATTGTTTATTGTTTATTATTTATTATTAAATTATATTTAATATAATTTGAATGAATGCTAATATTGGAATTCCAAATTTGGGTTTTGGAAACCCTTTGAATTGCATTTGGAAGTTACACCATTATGAAAGGTAGTAACTCTTTGAATTTGTAACATATATTTTAATTATGGAATTGAATACTTAATGTTACAAAATTATCTATTATTCCTAGTGTTGGCCGAATTTCAAAGGAAAATGTGGGGAATAGTTTTTGGAAAATAAACATCTTAAATTGTATGTTACAACTCTTAAAGAGGAATTTTAAATTATCATTAAGATGATAATTATGTAATATTAGATGTTACAAAATTATTGAAAAAAAAAACCATTGGCCGAATTTCACACATGGAGAAATAGGAAGGGTTTTGTTTTATTTTGTAAAATTAAACCCTAAGTATAAAAAGAAAAATATGATTTTTCTTTTGGCCAAGCCTCTCATTCTAACCCGTGCCACTTTTGTTCTTCTTCCAAATCCTCTCAATTGTTGAGAAAGAAAAACAAGAACAAAAGAAAAATAAAAATCAAAAATAAAAGTTGTTTATGTGACTTAATCCCTAAATAGTTAGGGATTATTTTGTGAGTCTTGCCCACACAAGTATTCAATGGTAACGAGACATAGGACGGAAGACTTTGTGATATCAAACTTTACTTCATCTTCATCTTATTTTCTTGTTCATGACAATGAGGCTAAATATTGCTCACTGCCGCCCATTTGGTTGGTGAAACATAATCCGGTTTGGTTTCGTTTTAATCCATATTTTTTGGGGAACATTTACTGGTGCTTTGGGGCTATGTTGGGGCTGTTTTCAAGTGAAAAATCAGAACCAAAATACAGCCACTGTGGAAACGGCCACAGAGGTGGGCGACGCTATCCGGACCTACTTTTGGGCTAGTTTTATCTCGGTTTAGAGGGTGTTTTTATGTCAGTTTATGGACTGTTTAGGGACTGTTTGGTTCACGGTTTTACAGAGTTTGTGGGTTGATTTTTGGTTGGTGATTGGTGTCGGTTTGTGGGCAGTTTGTAGATGCTTTTGTGTCGGTCAGTGGCTCAGCTTTGTCGATGGTGTGGGTATATGGCCTCTGTGGTTTTGGTTGTTTTTGTTTCACGTATAGGGCTGCATGTGTTCTTTGTGTCGATTGAGTGGTTAGAAAATGAGAGAGAGGGGACGTGTATGGCATGAACGAGAGAGAGAGAGAGAGCTGAGTATGTGGTCTGTGTGCGTGTTTTTTTATGAATGGTCGAGGGACGTGTGTGTTGAGTGTGTCAGTGTGAGTGTGTGCGCTGCCGAGTGTGTGTCAGGTGATGAGAGAGAGAGAGCCAAATGTGTGTCTAAGGAGTGAGTTGGTGAGCAGTTTGTTCCCGGGGTTGTTTTGTGTTTTGATGCTACTGGCTCGATGAGGGATATGCTGTAACGTGTATGTGTGCTCTGAGTGTGGGTTTTTGACGTGTAAGAAAAATGGAATGTTTACCGTATGAATGTCTAGGGTTTGTGTTGTTTGTGACTTTTTACCGTGTGTTTTCGGTGGAGAAGTCAAAAGCTTAGGTCTTCGTTGAATTTTTGTATGTGTCTTTTGAGAAAGAGAGGGCGTTTGGTTTTAGGGTTTCTTTGCTCACGGCTGCAGGTGTAAGAAAGAGAGTGCATGCAAAGGGAGAGAGGACGTGAGCTAGGTTTTTTTTTTGTGTTTGTGATTGTGAATCAGAGAGGTTACCAAGAGTGAAAAGAGGCTATTAGGGTTTATGTTTCACGTGTCTCAGGGTCTTATATGAAGTCGTCGGTTGGACGTGTTTATGTGAGCGGCGTGAGGTGTCTAGGTTTTTTTGTGAGAGAGATGAGTGAGCCGAATGGGTTGAGAGAGAATGAGAGAATAGAGAGAGGGTGTGAAGAGGGAACTGAAAGGAGAGATAAGCTGAGATTTTTAACAAGAAAAGAGATGCTTAGGTTTTTATTATTTTTATCCATGTGCCCTGAGGAACGATCCAGGGAGAGGCTAGGGTTCCTAGGTTACTGCCGATGGTTGTTTGTGGTGAAGATTGAGAGAGATTGAGAGGGGAGTGGCTGTGTGATGATGTTTTTTTAAAGGGAGGCTCGGGTTTTTGTTAGGGTTTGTTATGACTATGTGAGACAGGGGAGAGAGACCGAGAGGGGAGTGGCTGCGTTCACTGGTTTGTGTGTTTTCTTTTGTTGAGAGAAGAGAGCTGCACGAGAGCCAAAGGATCTTGGCCGTGAGTTTGATGGGAAGAAGAGGAGTGAAGAGAGCAGATGTGGCTTAGGGTTTTTGGTTTTTGACCTGTGAAGCCGTGTGTGGCCTATGTGGGGAAGATGATGGATAATGGAGGTTAGGAATTTCTATTGTCGTGGGAGAGTGAGATAGGGGAGAGGTGATGATAAGGGAATTAGCTATGGTTTGTTACTGTCGAGAGGGAGAGAGAGATCCAGGAAGTGCTGCGTGAAGGGAGAGGGTGGCTTTGTTGTTGTACTCGGTTGATGGAGAGAATGAGAGAGGGTGGAGAAGAAGCGTAGACTGCCAAGTTGTTAATGAGGATTAGGGTTTATTTGTTTTTTTTGGCCGAGAGAGAGAGTCAAGAGTTGATGATGCCGAGAGTTGATGAGAGAGATAGAGGAGAGATGAGAGGCTATTAGGGTTTATATTTTTTGAGAGGTGTCGTGACTTGTGAGAGCCAATGGGGGGATTAGGGTTTGTTTTAAGTGGTGTTTATATAGTGGTGAGCTAGGGTTAGGGTTTCTTGGTTGTGTTAGGGTTTTGGATGGGTACGTATGGGCTTTGGATAGATGCGGGGGTTTTAGGCCAAGATTAAAGTTTGAAACATGAATTGACTAGGTGAACCCGTGGCTAACTAGTGAATTTAAATTTGACGAGCTATTAATTTCAGAATTTTCCCTTCCGGCGTCTGTTTCCTATGACTTCCGCAACTTATCGGGTAGTGCCTCCATACGAGGCTCATCATTGGGCTTTATGTAAAAATGCAGTGTCTACAGTCGCCCCCACTTTGATGGGGCTTGTGCAGTGTGTGACAGTGACAACCATATCAAAGTTATGCATGTATTTTTTACTTACCTGGTTCTCCGACTGTCGCACTTACCTGCTGCTTTGCGAGATGCTTTGACCTGAGCTATTCTGGTGGTGAGGTGCTGCGACCCCTAAGGCTCATCCCTGTAAGATGCTGCGATCTCTAGGATTCATTACCGAACTGAGCTGATGTGAGGTGGTGGTTCATTCTCGAACCGTTACTTGAGAGGTGGATGGTTCATTCTCGAACCGTTACTGAATGAGGTGGTCCATTCTTGAACCGTTACTGAATGAGGTGGTCCATTCCCGAACCGTTACTGAATGAGGTGGTCCATTCCCGAACCGTTACTGATGTGAGGTGGTGGTCCATTTCCGAACCGTTACTGAGTTGAGTTGATAGCGAGGCGCTACGACCTCTGGGCTTTGTTCCCGAGTTGTGCTGAATGTGGGCTTTATTCCCGAACTGTGTTGAATGTGGGCTTTGTTCCCGAGCTGTACTGAATGTGGGCTTTGTTCCCGAACGGTGTAGAGTGTGGGCTTTTTTCCCGAGCTATACTGAATGTGGGCTTTATTCCCTGGGCTTTGTTCCCGAACTGTGCTGAGAGTGGGCTTTATTCCTGAATTGCGTTGAGAGTGGGCTTTATTCCTGAATTGCATTGAGAGTGGGCTTTATTCTCGAACTGTGTTAACTGTGGGCTTTTTTCCCGAACTGAGTTGTGTGTCTTGTTCCCGAATTGAGTTGAGGGTATTGTTCCCGAATTGAGATGAGGGTCTTGTTCCCGAATGGAGTTGTGGGTCTTGTTCCCCAATTGAGTTAAGAGTCTTGTTCCCGAATTGAGATGATGGTCTTGTTCCCGAATGAAGTTATGGGTCTTGTTCCCAAATTGAGTTGAGGGTCTTGTTCTCGAGTTGAGATGAGGGTCTTGTTCCCGAATGGAGTTGTGGGTCTTGTTCCCGATTTGGTTGAGGGTCTTGTTCCCTGAATTGAATTGAGGGTCTTGTTCCCTGAACTGTGCTGAATGTGATGGCGAGGTGCTTTCGACCCCTGGGCTTTGTTCCCGAACCACCTGTGGGCTTTATTCCCAAACTGTGCTGAGTGTGGGCTTTATTCCCGAGCTGTTGATTGTGGGCTTTATTCCCTGGGCTTTGTTCCTGAACTGTGTTGATTGTGGGCTTTATTCTCGAACTGAATTGATTGTGGGCTTTATTCCCGAACTGTCGATTATGGGCTTTGTTCCTTGACTGTGTTGAGAGTGGGTTTTGTTCCCGATCTGTGCTGAGTGTGGGCTTTATTCCCGAGATGTGTAGAGAGTGGGCTTTGTTCCCAAGCTGTGTAGAGAGTGGGCTTTATTCCCGAGCTGTGTAGAGAGTAGGTTTTGTTCCCGAACCGTACTGATTGTGGGCTTTGTTCCCTGGGCTTTATGCCCGAACTGTGTAGAGAGTGGGCTTTATTCCCGAACCGTGTTGAGAGTGGGCTTTGTTCCCGAACTATGTAGATTGTGGGCTTTATTCCCGAACTGTGTTGATTGTGGGCTTTATTCCCTGGGATTCATTCCCCAAAACTGCTTGTCTTTGCCGATTTTTCCTTTTCTTCAAAACCTGCGAACAAAAACAAGACAAAAATTACGTGCATGTGACGTGTATGCATGTATACATGGATGTATTTCCTATTCCGATGGGTTAGGCCTTCCTTGTGCCCTTTGGTGCCTTTTACCTATAAATGTCTTTGTGCGCTCCCTGTGCCTGCTTTCAATTTCCTTTAGCCAGTTCTCTTCCGGTGATTACTCTGTTCTCTTTGGTCCCATGGCTCAGGATCTCGTTGTGTCCCTTATTTGCGGGGTGGTAGACTGGTCACCCCCAGACTTGGCTTAGCTTTCTGCACTCTACTGTTTGTACTAGGTCAATGTGGACTGCGTGATGTGGCATTCCGTATCAACATACTATATTACAGGCTACCAAAATAGTCCCAATAGTTATACATATCAGTGTCCTCAAAGAATGCCTAGTAATGAGACCAGAGAAGCTTCAAAGCACTCAATACAACTCAAATCCGAGTTTTTGAATAAATGATCTAAGCCAGACTCAAAGTGTGTGTGTGCAAAGGTTCCTTTGCAGATTCATCCCCAGGTAAGCCAACTCAATGATTTCGTTTAAAAATTGGGTTCGATGGGTCAAACCAACCTAGATGTCTCAATTATGCTCTGCAATTGCTTTTCCGTGCTCAATATGGTATGGTTTTCTTTTTCTTTTATCTCTCTTTCTCTTATTTTTTTCTCTTTTTTTCTTTTTTTTTTTCCTTTTTTTTTCAACACACCTACCCTTTAAGGTAGCATTTCTCCTCATGGTGGTCCTAATACTCGCCCATGGGTAGCTTCACGCTTATCGGTTATATGTGGTTCAATTTTTTTTTTCTTTAGAGACTTTTCTTTTTATTTTCAACCATATCACACATCATAACATAAGCAAATCAGGATAGACATCTAAGCAAACGGTCATTCATTGTCCTGCAATTTCTTCAACTAGTCACATTGCTAACTACTCAGGTTTTCACTGTTAAGAACCATAATCAAGTGCTTACGAGTCTAAAATAGATCAATTACTCAAAGTATTAGATAAAAGCACATCAAGAATTTATCGTTTCTAAGATTTCACCCTAAAGCAATCAATTCCATCATCGGACCTATGCCTAACTATTAAGGACTAAAAACAAACAATTTTTTTCTCTTTTTTTTCTTCTCTTTTTTTTTTGCTAAAGGCCCCCCCAATGGTCTTTCTATTCTTGCCATAAAGTTTTCTGTTTCTCGACTTCCTTTTCCTGATATTCATGTTTGCTAAACTCTCATTGACAAACCTTTTTTTCTTCTCTAACCCAACATATATCTATGATGGCTTTTAAGACACATGGTTAACATGATGCGTGTATGCATGAGATGCATGATGCGTATGATGTATGAGATATAATATGCATGTGGTTATCAAAAGCATAAAGGGGCAACTTCTATAGGATATATGACTATGGTTCATATGCGGGCTTATAAGGATATGGATAAAGGCTCCCGCCGGCGAAGGGTTGCCCACAACTAGGTCTCCCCACTCAATGGTTCGAGCGACCAAGTGAGCGCACCTTTTTTATACCCTAAGGTACGTGCCAACGAGTGATGATATCATATAATGATCCGCCGCTTCGAGCGAAAATGACTTCACGATACATGATGCCATCAAGGTAAGAAATGGTATGCAAAATATATGAGACAAGATTAACTAAAGTAAAAATCAAAAACATTATAAGATATTATTTCGGGGCCGATTCTCTATCCTCAGTAGAGTCGCCAGACTGTGGACACGGCCACAGAGGTGGGCGACGCTGTCCGGGCCTGCTTTTGGGCTGGTTTTGTCTCGGTTTATGGGGTGTTTTTTTGTCATTTTGTAGACTGTTTAGGGACTGTTTGGTTCACGATTTTGCAGAGTTTGTGGGTTGATTTTCGGTTAGTGATTGGTGTCGGTTTGTGGGCAGTTTGTAGATGCTTTTGTGTCGGTCAGTGGCTCAGCTTTGTCAATGGCGTGGGTATGTGGCCTCTGTGTGTTTGGTTGTTTTTGTTTCACGTGTAGGGCTGCATGTGTTCTTTGTGTCGGTTGAGTGGTGAGACAATGAGAGAGATGGGACGTGTATGGTCGGAACGAGAGAGAGAGAGAGAGCCGAGTATATGGTCTGTGTGCATGTGTTTTTGTGACTGGCCGATGGACGTGTGTGTTGAGTGTGTCAGTGTGAGTGTTTGCGTTGCCGAGTGTGTGTCAGGCGATAAGAGATAGAGCCAAGTGTGTGTCTAAGGAGGGAGTTGGTGAGCAGTTTGTTGCCGGGGTTGTTTTGTGTTTTGATGTTACTGGCTCAATGAGGGCTGCTGTGACGTGTATGTGTGCTGTGAGTGTGGGTTTTTGACGTGTAAGAAAAATGGAATGTTTGCCGTATGAATGTCTAGGGTTTGTGTTGTTTGTGACTTTTTACCGTGTGTTTTTGGTGGAGAAGTTAGAATCTTAGGTCTTCGTTGAATTTTTGTATGTGTATTTTGAGAGAGAGAGAGGGCGTTTGGTTTTAGGGTTTCTTTGCTCACGGCATCAGGTGTAAGAAAGAGAGTGCATGCAAAGGGAGAGAGGACGTGAGCTAGGTTTTTTTTGTGTTTGTGATCGTGAATCAGAGAGGTTACCAAGAGTGAAAAGAGGCTATTAGGGTTTATGTTTCACATGTCTCAGGGTCTTATGTGAAGCCATGGGTTGGACGTGTTTATGTGAGCGGCGTGAGGTGTCTAGGTTTGTTTGTGAGAGATAGGAGTGAGCCGAATAGGTTAAGAGAGAATGAGAGAATAGAGAGAGGGCGTGTAGAGAGTACCGAAAGGAGAGAGGAGCCGAGATTTTTAACAAGAAGAGAGCTGCTTAGGTTTTTATTATTTTTGTCCATGTGTCGTAAAGGACGATAAGAAGTGGCTTAGGGTTTTTGGTTTTTGACCTGTGAAACCGTGTGTGGCCTGCGTGGGGAAGATGATGGAGAGTGGAGGTTAGGGTTTTCTGTTGTCATGAGAGAGTGAGATAGGTGAGAGGTGATGATCAGGGAATTAGCTATGGTTTGTTACTGCCGATAGGGAGAGAGAGATTCAGGAAGTGCTGCGTGATGGGAGAGGGTGGCTTTGTTGTTGTACTCGGTTGATGGAGAGAATGATATATTGGACAATTATGACCCATAGCGTCACTATTTGTACAGATCACGATGTTGTTGTACAAATTAACTATGTGAAAAAGGCGATTGTACTCTTATCATTTGTGATTTGATCACCTAGATATATAAATGATGAGAGGTCCTTATGATTAGTGCCTGGATTGAGAATGATATGAGACAGTATCAATCCACGAAGGCAGAATCATTAAATATCCCTAGTCAGAGTATTATCGAGATTGGACATCGATGAATACGCAAAAGACTAGTATTACACTTGTGCGCGTTGTGAGGGCACAACAGCATAGTTCTCGTATATTTGGGTATAGGATACTCATGCAAGTGTAATAGGAGGTTGTGTTTCTCCGATGGTATGGGAAACAGCTTTGCTCTGGATAGACCCCCTCGGAATTCCATTGGTAGTATGACTACGTGTCTATGGAAGTTCGAAATCAGGGTAGGTGTATTTGGTCTTAACCTGAGACTTACACCGCTAATACATACGACAATCAATATACTTTGGTTGAGGTCGTCCATGGCTTTAACCGGTTTATGTGTACGCCAATTCTGGGTATATCGAGAATCGTAGTGTGTTGGGTGTGATGTCAAGACGGAAGTGTCACTCCATTCATGTGGAGATGATGATCACGTAGGGATACAGAACTGGTTCTCTTATAAGGTTGCAACCGTCGGGATAATATGACTTGGTCATGATTATCCGATTCTAAAGATACTAGTTACTAGTTATCCAATATGTGCTTCGTACGGGGCAGACACTGTACCAGCCCCAGGCCTTGCATTTGATCATCCAATACTGGACAGAAATACGCAATACTACGGTATACTACGCTTGATATAGATCTTTTATTCCTGTAAGGATATTTCCGGAGAATTGGATAGGCATGGCGTTTTGCTAGAAGCCAACCTTGTCTTGTAAATCAGTACAAATGTAGTACTTGGTACTTACGTGTTCGGATAGCCTGACGATCGATTTGACTGCCAACATATCGGGGGATCTCATGGGTCGCTTCCCAAAGATTCACCGATGACATATGACTCGCACTTTTAATTAATCTGGGATTAATTAGATGAGAGAGAAAATTAATCTGGGATTAATTGAGGAGATATTTTATCTGCGATAAAATATCATTTAAAGAGAGAGAACGATTAATTTGGAATTAATCGAAGAATTAATATATTTGATATATTAAACGAAATTGGATTTCGACGCGGAATTAAAATTAGATTTTAATTCGGGCGAACGAATTAATTTAGAATTAATTCGTTAGCGACGTAAATAGTAATTATGCTTGGCATAATTATTTAATTAAATTAGATTTAATTACGACGCAACGGAAAATTCGTTAATTTGGAATTAGCGAACCCGAGCCCGAGATTATTTGCGAGCGCATTCGCATTTCGAATTCGAGTGCGGCAAATCAAATCAAGCGTCAAATTGCTAGTCGCATCTAGCGTCACATCATCCGTCAATCAAGTGATGGACGTCTTTCACTTTGAGTGATTGATGCCAGTCACTATTCACTGATTGATGGATTGACAAGTTGATGTGTGTGGTTGACAAGCCATTAATGGCTTTGTTTTGGAGGGAAAAAATTTGGTAATTGTTTTGGAAATATATTACCATTTTCTTGCTTAACAAAACATAACACACAAATCTCTCTCTCTCCTCCATTTTTCTTTCTCCATTCACGCCCATGGAGGGCTGAAAATTGTTCTGGTTTTGCTGGGCAGTGACCGAGCAAAGGGAAGCAAAGTGCTTGGTTTTTGCGGCAAAAATCAAGAGTGCTAGCACTCCGAGAGACATGTGAAGGTGATAGGGAAGTTCACCCATGAGCCGGGAACCATTCGACAAAGCTTGGAGCTCAAAGATGATCCTCAAATGGCGCCAAACCAGTGAGCTTGGACTGCTCACTGCCAAGCAGTGAAGTGAGGCAGTAAGTTCGTTTTGTTGCCTCCGCGTCTCTCAACCGCTCGATGTAAGTATTCCGCGACTTTCTCGATTTTTATTCGCACCTATTTCATGTTTATTATTCGATCCTATGGACCTAGAAACTCCAACAATGGTATCAGAGCGAGTAAAAGCATGAAATACGAATAGGGTTAAAATTTGGGTAAAAATGTGTTTGAGCATGTTTAATGAAATTGGATGAATAAGTATGCTTGAATGTGTTTTTAATGATGTTTGATTGGATCAATTTGATCAAATTTTGTTGGGAACAAATTTGCCCCAAATTGTTATGTTGGCCGAATGGTTGAGCCCTATTTGTGTCTTGGAATTTTTGATTTTTGATCATTGGATGTGTTGGAAATCAATCCGGAATGTGATTTAATGTCGATTGTGGATTTAATCAGATTGAAACCGAATCGGACATAGTTTCCCTTCCATTGCCGAGAACAATAAGCATGATTTGGGTTTGATTTTGATTAATTTATGTTGGACACTAATTGATGTAAATGAGCATGATTAATTTGTCTGATTTGTGTTTTGGAAATATTGATTTGGATGATTAATTGTGTTAATGCACTTTGGTTAATTAAAGTATGAAATTTGGAATTTTTGTGTTTAATTAATTGGGCCTATTTTGTGAAATTGGGCTTAAGTGTTGTTTTTGGGCTTAATGGGTTTTGTTGTACAAAGTTTGGTTTAGGCAAAATTGGTTGGATCCAATTGGGCCCAAAACCTCTTCCATAAAGCCCAAATGCGACAAATGGACCTTTAAAGTTTAATTGGGCCTAATGGGCCAAAATTAATTTTAGGCTTATGGGGTAATTCCCGGATTGGACCTTGGTTGTTGGGTTTGACCCGAGTTGACCAAAAGTCCACGCCTTAAGAAATTAATTAAAAGCCCATTGGACTTTAATTAAATTGACGTTGGACGTTAATCGGGCTTTGAGACCCGTAGCGATTAAATTTGGAATTTAAATCGTAAAAGGTTTATAAATAAAGTGTGTTATTTAATTTGGAATTAAATAGTGAATTGGAATTAAATACATATTGAATTGGATTTAATTATGTAGTTTAATTTAATTCGAGGATTCGTACTTTGGTACTTATTCGCAACAACGAGTTTGACTCGAGCAAAATCAAATCGTTGTTTGAACATTGGATGATCACTAATTATCAGATTAATTAATTTGATTAGATTGATTGATAACATGCTTGTGTGAATACATGGTTGCGATGCATGAATAATGTATATCGGATGGATATTAGATGGGTGGGGCAATTTTAGAAATTGTTGTAATAATTCGATTTATTAATTGGACCTGCGAGTCCAGTCTTATCACCTCATATTCTTTGTATTCTCTTATCACCTATTCCCCTCAATGTAAATGAGGTTTCTTTAGAAGTGTAGTGTAACAGGTAGAAGCAGATATTTGTGCTAGCGGGAGAGAGAAAGTGAGAGATTTGATATAGGATCAATGTGTAAAGTATCCATCCGCATATCATTATTATTTTTCATATGCGCTTTATTATGTGTTTAGAATGCATGTTTAAGGGTGTATGATGATGAGTCCTTAACAAAGATAATAAATTGGTTGCCAATTTGCACTCGAAAAACCCTCGCTCAATATTAAGCGTTTTTCCTTTCATTGAGTGATTCTTACTCAAGATCTAAGACGTCATTGGTTTGTTGGCCAAAGTCAAGGCCTTTGTCTGTCGAGGATGTGTTTGAATCACGAAGGCTTTGTTCCATATCAGTGTCTTGTCCAAGTCGTGGTTTGTTGGCCAAAGTCAAGACCACTTCTTGTCCATCGACATTGATTACGAAGCTTTCCATGGTCAATGGGTCGCGCTTGACTGAGATCACTAAGTTTGTTGTGACAAAGCCAATGCTTAGTTGATTCAGAGGAAAAATGTTAGGTAATACATTGGATGTATTGGCATATATAAGATATATATTTCGGACTTTGATGTCCCCCTACCGGATCTAGGAATTGGATTGGATCCAATCAATCTTATAGATCTACCTACTACCTAGTTAATTATCATACAATTTGTTGGCCAAAGTCAAGATTGTGTGATATTTAACGGGATCCTAGCCCGCTAGGAAACACGGTTTCCCGAGTACTCGACAGAGGGTTAGAGGCTCGCCGAAAAATAGTGGGAGGCAAGAATTGAATTCGCAATATTCGTTCAATTACTCGACATACGCGCTCAAACAAACATCATTCGTCGCTAAATAAAATATTAGTTGGATTAATATTTAAATTGTTGTTTTAAAATAGTTGGACTATATTCAAACAATAAAAGTATAGTTGATTAATATAGTTGGACTATAACAATCATTATATTTAATAGTACCTATATCATTGATTAAATAGTTGGATTATTAAAATCAAGATATAAATTGAAAGATTAACGTTTAATACATAATCCTAGGGAAAATGTATTTAAATGGCTTAATTTTCAAATTGGGAATAAATTTCAGGATGGTCCTGGAAAACTAATATGTTATTTTATTTGATAAAATAATATATTAGGCCTAAGCCCGGAGTTAAGCAAACAGTAGAGCATAATCTTTGGAAGATCATGTGATGACAACTTAAGTGCTTAATCCATTAGACTTGTCTCAGTAGACTCCTTAATTTCTGAATCAGAACTAAGGATTAGATCCTTAAAGTATGATGAAGAAATTGAAGGATCTTCATAAATCTATGTTTAGATTTTAAGAAGTACTAAATTGTAATTGATAACTCTTGGAGAGTTAATGACTATTCTCTAGGAGACAAAGTCAAACTTTGCAATTAGGCAAGTAGCGCAAGGCGCACCTTACTTCGATATTCTAGAAACCCGAGGCTTGGCCAAAGGCTTCTGGAATGTGGAAAAAGGCAAAGGCAAAATCATTATAGTCTTCTGGGAAGATAAAGGACGTATCCCAAAATGTCTGCCTAAATGTGGCAAACGGGATCGCGGAAGCGTGACTGCCGTTTGGACAAAGCAGACATGAAGGAATTGAAGACGAGCAAGGCTCTGACTTCAAATATGATTGTCATAAATATGTTCATGACTAGTATTGAAATTATATTTTAAATACTTAGTGTGATATATAAAATATATGTATTGATGTTCAGAATCTGTTTTGAACATGATACTGACTTCAATAGAGATTTTATATGCGAATTGAAAACGGGACGAAAGTCACTGTTTTAACCGCAGGTACCTAAGTTTAGGAACTACCTTCGGGTGTGTACCTAAATTAGGAAACTGTTATAATGTAACTAGTTTGACTAGAAACATTATCTTTATATCAGTGTTTAACCCGCTGCGGGTGAACCTTTATATTTTAGAATACTAAAGTGTTTTATTATATAAAGATGATATTGAGATAATCACATTAGATGTGAATAACATAATTTATATTTAGAATATAAACAAAATCTCAACATATAACATGACAAACAAATAGCTCAAACTGATTTGATCAGGAGGAACTAATTTGTGGCATTGTTGTCTGGGACACAATTAAACAAGAATCGTATATCCGCACTTTTGAAGAGCGGGTACTTGGACTGATTTGATCCTATTCAAATAAAGTCTACGAATCTAGTTTATTGGGCAAAGTGCCCAAAACACTATTTACTTGGTAAAAGTGAAAATGTCATTGATCTGATAGCCCTAGTTCATAGTGAAGCAAGTAGGCCCATGTCTAGCTAGGCTAGATGTGGATATGAATATTTCATGACATTTACGGATGTGGTATCGCGTTATGGTTATGTGTTTCTTTTGAAGAACACAAATCGGAAACTTTTAAAGTTTCGACACGAAATAGACATACAGATCGGCTAGAGTATTAATCCGTCACAGTTAGACCGTAATGGAAAATACTTAAGCAATAAGTTTCTAATATACTTGAAAGAGTATAGTATTCTTTCAAAATAGGACTCCTCCAGGAACACGTCAAAGTGACGGTGTGTCCGAACCGAGTAACTGAATTTTGTTGGACATGATAAGGTTAATCATGAGTCGCTTTGAGCTACCATTTCCTTCAACGGATAAGCTTTAACAGTGCAAGAACTTATTTAGAATAAGGTTCCATAATAATCTGTTTGACAGATTTCATATTAGATATGAACGGGAAAGAAACCAGGTTTCTCATTCCTGATAATTTGGGAATGCTAGGCATATGTTTGGTTGATACTGTTGGGGTTGGTGCTCAGAGCGCCAATTCCCGGTTGTATTTCTGTTAAATACTTCTGTAAAACATTATTATTATGAATAATATATTTGCAGTTTCTATAATATAATCTATCTTTCTATATGGTAAAGACGTAATGACCCTAGAATGATTAGTCATGATACAGTTGCAAAAGCGTCGCAACGGACATTGAGGAGTATCATGACGTTGTCATTCTCAGACAGTTCCTGGTCGAGGTTTACACTACTTGGTCAGTGAAGTAAACCCGTTGAGACCGGTACATGTCGTATACTGGAATATATGATTCCAATGGTTTCTCAATGAACCATTAGTCTTGGAGACTAGTATAGACGTGTAGGTGTTTATAGCGGATAAACACTGAATGACTCACCGAAGATTCTTAATGGATGGTACACCAACGTCAATAAGAATCTTGTCGGGTTGAGTAGCACTTGTGATTCTTAGACTTGAGATGCCATTGTGGGCACATGATACATCTTCTACACTTAGATGGCAGTCACGTCACCGATCTATTTAGATCAGACCTCCGCCTGTTCATTGGGTGTAGATAGATCCTCAAGGTGTCTTATGTGTATCAAGATAGGATCCGTCAGTTCTGTGTACCAGAGCATAGGTAGTCCACATGATTAGCAATCAGATAAAACCATGGGCCCGTGGTAAAGTTTAGAAGCAAGTTCTAAACATTCTTTTAGAGATTGCTAATAGAATAGTCGACTGGATAATCCTTATAGAGATTTGACGTTTACATCTATATCTCTGGGATTTATCCGGATACCTGTGACGGAGGAATTATACATTTGCCATGACCTCGACCTGTATGATTCAGCAAGAATATTCGTGATCGTCATAATTTACGGGTGGATAAATTATGGACACAAAATTGGATTTCGTGACGGATATGCCTGAATCTAAAGAGTCTCACTAATGAAATATACTCGTAGAGCACTAAGGCAACTCTTATATAAATAATATTGATTATTTATAAAGTCGTTTAAAGGTTAAAAGCAAAATACATGTGATGGGACCCGATAATCATTTCCTTAATTTTTGTGTATTTGTCTTTAATACTTGATTAATTCAAATACACATTAATTAATTGTCAAAATGAGTTTTTTGACTAATATCATAAATGAATATATGTATTTAATATTTAATGTGAATATTATACATATACTTAATGTATTTGTATTTAATTAATTAATTGATTATTTAATTGTTAAATGATTAAATTAATTAAAGTATAGATATTTTAAAGTTATGATATTTGTTTTAAATGGCTAAGTTGAAATTGTTGACTTGGTTGAATTTATCATTAAATTGTAATGATCATTTAATCAAGTTGCAAGTTGAAATTCAAATGAAATTAAAATAAATTTCTTGTTAATTTCTTTAGGCAATTTTCGGCCAAGGAAAAATGTGAGCAAGTATATATTGATTTGTTTCATTTAGGGTTTAATAACCTTTCACACTTTACCTAAAACTCCATTGAAAGAAGACATAGAAGCTTGAGAGAAAGAAAAGCAAAAACAAGGAAAAGCTTGGAATTTAGTAAGTATTTCCAACTTGCCATTAGAGAGAAAAATGTTCCTCTTGTTGTGGTCTTCATCTTGTGATGTTCTTATGTTTTTCTATTCTTTATTCTATGTATTTTTGGAGAATGGAAGTTTTTGGAAAGGGTTGAGCATGTATAAAGATCATAGAAGGTTACTAATGAGTTAATAAGCATTCTATTGATGGTTTAAGAAATTAGTTGCCATTCTAGAGTTATTGACCCACTCTTAGATAACCTAGAATTGTTCTATAGTTATTTCATTATGGTGAGACTATAAAATGGTGTTTTAGAAACTTGATTTAAGTGTTGGTTTCAAGTTTCTGACCTTGTACCACCTTTTGGATTTTCATTTATGTTGAGTATTTGGATTTGTATATGATGCATGTAAAATACTCTTCTGTTTGACTGTGGTCGGCACTTATGTGGTCGGACCTCGTCTGGTCGGACATAATGTGGTCGGACCTCGTATGGTCGGACTTAATGTGGTCGGCACTTATGTGGTCGGACCTCGTCTGGTCGGACCTAATGTGGTCGCTACCCATATGGTCGGCACTAATGTGGTCGGCACTAATGTGGTCGGCACTAATGTGGTCGGACCTAATGTGGTCGGACAAAGGGCCTTTAGTGGTCGGATTATTACTTCATCTGATTAGATCAACACATGAGTAATTCATTTTGGGTTTAGGTGAAATCCGAATAGATTATTCATATTAGATATTGAATAATCTACTCGGTATTTTGAAAAAGTTTTGAAATACCGTTTCCGCTGCGTTACCGGATTCACCCCCTAAAAACCCTTACAGATACCAAACTAAAACCCAAATTGGATAAGTTCCAATTGTAGGTTATCCTAGGGATAACATAAGTATAGTACTTATACATCTCACCAGAGAACAATTAAATTGTTGCTCGCCATGCGGTTTTCCTAAGAGGAATACTGATATGCATTGGTAAGTGGGAGGATAGTAAAACTCGATGAAAATCGAAGTAATACTATTCCAGGCACCGATTCCTAATGGAACACAAATAGTTCATCAAGGATGAAACTATTACCAGTAATCTTCGAATACACAAGAACTGCGTAGTCGGAGAGATTCAAAAAACAACCTTGGGTATGGGTTTCTGATCTCGCCTCATAAAGATGTCTATCTTATTGAGGTATACCAACTGACTACGTATGAGGTAGTGATACAAGGTATCGACTCCCTATTATGACAAAGTGTCATGAGTCCGAAATGGATTCCATGTATATCAACAAGTTTGGACACTAGTTGATGTACCGCAAGACATTGTGCCTATTGGTACTTTATTAGTCTTCAAGGAAGACGTACATGGATGGCAACATACCAACGCAAAAGGCTAGGCTTTTAGCGGAAAGGTATCGTTATCAACATTGTGTTGATTACGATTCAACCTTTTACCTGTTGCCATAGTAAATCCATTTGGATAATGCTTGCTAAAGCTGCATGTTTCATTTATGAAATATGACAGCTTAACAGTAAAATCGCTTTCCTGAAAATGAAACCTTTTGGAGGATGTTTACAACATCCTGACGGTTTTGTCGTACCAAAACTAGCAAACAAGGTTTGTAGGTTATTCGATCCATGTTTGGATTGAAGCAAACATTAGGTTCTTAGAATTTTCGTTTTGATGTAATCATAATGGTTTATGATTTAATTCAAAACGAAATGATTCTTGTGTATATAAGGAGGTTAGTGGGAGCGCACTGACAATAAATGTCCTAAATAAATAATGATAATACATCATTTCTTGGAAATGATATTCCCAATAAATAATCGGCGAAAGCTTGGCTTCGAGAAAACTCACCGAGAAATCGTACATTAAAAAATGTACGCGACCTGGTGTCTAATTTGCTTTGAGCATATATAGTCACAAACAGGCCAATCCAAGTGATAGTCACTGGATTCTAGAGAAGGAGAACTTGAAGTGACTATGATCACTGTAGCAAGTTTCATAACCGAGAAAGACGACTATAAGTCGCAAACGGTACTATACAGTTTGAATGACGGTACAGTGAGCTGGAAATCTTCCAAGCAAAACACTATTACCGAATAAACAACAAATGCGGGTTATTGCAGCAGCTTAGGCAGCAATAGAAACCTTCTGGGTCGATAAATAAATCTAATTAGATTAGATGTAATTTTGTTAGTAGCTGAGCTAGGCTTGAGCATAGGCTAAAGAATTAATGGTCTCATCAACGATCCAGATACTTCGATATTCATCTGATTCGTTCGGATCATACATCGTGGTGATGTGATGATCGTATAAATCGCATCAGATGATAATCATGAAAATCCAATGACGAAAGTCTTTCTCAGCAATTTGAGCCAACCGTACATAGTTCGGGTGTTAGACACTCGAGTGACTGGCTATAGGCCAAGTGGGAGATTGTTGGACAATTATGACCCATAGCGTCACTATTTGTACAGATCACGATGTTGTTGTACAAATTAACTATGTGACAAAGGAGATTGCACTCTTATCATTTGTGATTTGATCACCTAGATATATAAATGATGAGAGGTCCTTATGATTAGTGCCTGGATTGAGAATGATATGAGACAGTATCAATCCACGAAGGCAGAATCATTAAATATCCCTAGTCAGAGTATTATCGAGATTGGATATCGATGAACACGCAAAAGACTAGTATTACACTTGTGCGCGTTGTGAGGGCACAACGACATAGTTCTCGTATATTTGGGTATAGGATACTCATGCAAGTGTAATAGGAGGTTGTGTTTCTCCGATGGTATGGGAAGCAGCTTCGCTCTGGGTAGACCCCCTCGGAATTCCATTGGTAGTATGACTACGTGTCTATGGAAGTCCAAAATCAGGGTAGGTGTATTTGGTCTTAACCTGAGACTTGCACCGCTAATACATACGACAATCAATATACTTTGGTTGAGGTCGTCCAGGGCTTTAACCGGTTTATGTGTACGCCAATTCTGGGTATATCGAGAATCGTAGTGTGTTGGGTGTGATGTCAAGACGGAAGTGTCACTCCAGTCATATGGAGATGATGATCGCGTAAGGATACCGAAATGGTTCTCTTATAAGGTTGCAACCGTCGGGATAATATAACTTGGTCATGATTATCTGATTCTAAAGATACTAGTTGCTAGTTATCCAATATGTGCTTCGTACGGGGCATACACTGTACCAGCCCCAGGCCTTGCATTTGATCATCCGATACTGGATAGAAATACGCAATACTACGATATACTACGCTTGATATAGATCCTTTATTCCTGTAAGGATATTTCCGGAGAATTGGGTAGGCATGGCGCTTTGCTAGAAGCCAACCTTGTCTTGTAAATCGGTACAAACGTAGTACTTGGTACTTACGTGTTCGGATAGCCCGACGATCGATTTGACTACCAACATATCTGGGGATCTCATGGGTCGCTTCCCAAAGATTCACCGATGACGTATGACTCGCACCTTTAATTAATCTGGGATTAATTGATGAGATATTTTATCTGGGATAAAATATCATTTAAAGAGAGAGAACAATTAATTTGGAATTAATCGAAGAATTAATATATTTGATATATTAAACGAAATTGGATTTCGACGCGGAATTAAAATTATATTTTAATTCGGGCGAACGAATTAATTTAGAATTAATTCATTAGCGATGTGAATAGTAATTATGCTTGGCATAATTATTTAATTAAATTAGATTTAATTACGACGCAACGGAAAATTCGTTAATTTGGAATTAGCGAACCCGAACCCGAGATTATTTGCGAGCGCATTCGCATTTCGAATTCGAGTGCGGTAAATCAAATCAAACGTCAAATCGCTAGTCGCATCTAGCGTCACATCATCCGTCAATCAAGTGATGGATGTCTTTCACTTTGAGTGATTAACGCCAGTCACTATTCACTGATTGATGGATTGACAAGTTGATATGTGTGGTTTACAAGCCATTAATGGCTTTGTTTTGGAGGGAAAAAATTTGGTAATTGTTTTGGAAATATATTACTATTTTTTTGCTTAACAAAACATAACACACAAATCTCTCTCTCTCCTCCATTTTTCTTTCTCCATTCATGCCCATGGAGGGCTGAAAATTATTATGGTTTTGCTGGTCAGTGACCGAGCATAGGGAAGCAAAGTGCTTGGTTTTTGCGGCAAAAATCAAGAGAGCTAGCACTCCGAGAGACATGCGAAGATGATAGGGAAGTTCACCCATGAGCCGGGAACCATTCGACGAAGCTTGGAGCTCGAAGATGATCCTCAAATGGCGTCAAACCAGTTAGCTTGGACTGCTCACTGCCGAGCAGTGAAGTGAGGTAGTAAGTTCATTTTTGTTGCCTTCGCATCGCTCAACCGCTCGATGTAAGTATTCCGCGACTTTCTCGATTTGTATTCGCACCTATTTCATGTTTATTATTCGATCCTATGGACCTAGAAACTCCAACATGATAGAGGGTGGAGAAGAAGCGTAGGCTGCCAAGTGGTTAATGAGGATTATGGTTTATTTGTTTTTTTTTTGGCCGAGAGAGAGAGTCAAGAGTTGATGATGCCGAGAGTTGATGAGAGAGAGAGATGAGAGATGAGAGGCTGTTAGGGTTTATATTTTTTTAGAGGTGCCGTGACTTGTGAGAGCTAATGGGGGATTATGGTTTATTTTAAGTGGTGTTTATATAGTGGTGAGCTAGGGTTAGGGTTTCTTGGTTGTGTTAAGGTTTTGGATGGGTACGTATTGGCTTTGGATGTGTGCGTATGGGCTTTGGATGGGTGCAGGAGTTTTGGGCCAAGATTAAAGTTTGAAACAAAAATTGACTAGGCGAACCCGAGGCTAACTAGCGAATTGAAATTTGACGAGCTATTAATTTCAAAATTTTCCCTTCCGGCGTCCGTTTCCCGCGACTTCCGTAACTTATCGGGTAGTGCCTCCATACTAGACTCATCATTGGGCTTTATGTAAAAATGCAGTATCTACAGCCACTGTCCATGCAATTTCAGGGGCTGTTCGGGAGTGTGCTGGGCGTATTTCGGGGTGCTAAAATAGTCCGATTTTATGCTGCTGTTCGGGGGCTGTTTCGGGGCTGAAATTTGGCTTAAAACAGTAGCAAAATTTCAATGGTACTGCTTGTTCCATTCGGCATTCAAATGAGAAGGGCTGAAAATTTTTTCAAGTCTGATCTATGTGCCTAAAACGTTTCCAACAAATTCCACCTGGTTAGTCAAATTAAAAACATAAAAATCATAATTTGTTTTTTAACTTTTTTTAAAAATTTTGAATTTTTGACTAAAAATCAAGCTAAAATAAACAACACAGCGAAAAATAAAAATAAGATACTAGTCAATTATTCCCCTCCCCCAAACCTATTTGAGACATTGTCCCCAATGTCTAAAAAGAAAAAGAAGAGTTTAGAAGATAATACATGGTTAGCATGGAATTAAAAAGACAACTAAAGGTTAAGATATAGATTTATCCGACGTTTCTTACCACGATCATTATCGGACCAGTTTATCTTGGAAATGATATGGTCAATTTGTGGTTCAACGGCTAAAAGTTGGTCAATTAAATCATGGGCTGTTCTGGTAGTGAATATGATATCTTTTACAGGTTTTGAAAGGAACTCATTTCTCCAGGCATCATCAAGAAACACACAAAGAAAGTCATAAAATCCATCAACGTTAAACAGTCCAATTGGTTTCTGGTGTATGTTCAAGTTCGCCCAAGATAGTACTGTAAAATTTTGTCAATTTTACGCTTTCAAGCTTTACCAACAGTTATAAATCACATTATTGATTTGAAGTAAAATTATACAATTTAAAAGATAAAGGAAGAGAGATACAACACCGAGTTTATAGTGGTTCGGCCAAATCACTTGCCTACGTCCACTCTCTCTTCAAGCACGCTTGAAGGTTCCACTAGTTTCAACAAGCTTACAACCAATAGATTTTTCACCAAGGCTTCTCTTAAACCTTTTACACAAACTCCACCATTGAGAGTACTCATAACTTACACAAGGGATTTCAACACAAGTATTTTGTAAGAGAAGGTTTTGTGTTTACAACACTATTTGAGGACTCACTAAGAAAAAATAAAGATTTGTAGGAAACGCTTTCCTCGCGAAGCGGAAATAGCTTAGGCACCCGGGATCGATCTTGAAAATTTTTTCTGCCCTTCTCAATTTAATCCAGAATTTCTCTACCAAAAATTCTAGATCCGAACAGCCCACATATATTATTCACTGTCGAATTCACATTAGGCTTCGACCATTCATATCCTATGCATTATCATCAACCAGTCACGCACATCAACCGTTGATCATGCGCCAAACATGTCTTGATCTACTTCACACATGCGCTGATTTGCTTCACACATGCGCTTTAGCCACGTCCATATCAGTTTCAAGTGCATGCGTGGCATGGACCAGCTCATGAGCCATGGTGTCAGCACCTGCCTTGGCCAATCTCCATGCGTACTTGTGAATATAATAAGCCACACGTGAATCATATATATATTGTGAATAAGTAGCACACATGCATATAAATAACATATAAATAAGCATGAGAATTATGATCAGCCAAAAGTTACTAGTCTTTGATCACGTTCAGACCATTGATCGATTTCCTTTGATGCATGCACTCAGTTGCCGTGAGTTTGTGTGATTGGATCGGATCTACCATTTGATCTTCCGAACTATGTCTCGTAACCAATGGAAGGTAGGGTGGGCTACACTCACAAGATAAATCCCTAAACTTTTTAGAAATTCTTTCACACTTTAATTATTTTTCTTGTTTTTCTTTTCTCAACTATTGAGAGAGAATGAGGAAGAAGATGGAGGCTAGGGTTTTCAAGAATTAGAGTGGCCAAAAAGAAAATCAAATTTTCTTCATATACTTAGGTCAAATTGTTTCCAAAACAAAACAACCACTCCCCTCCCCATCCCATGCAAGAATCGGCCAAGGGTAAGATTTTTATTTAATTTTGTAACATCTAATATTTAATTACCATAATAAAAAGATGTTACAAAAATTAAATATGTCATTACCTTTCAAAAAGGTGTAACATTCAAATAAGAGATTTAATTGCCAAAACAAATAAAATTCTTCCCTTTTCTTTTCCTCCAAAAATCGGCAATGGCATATAATTTCTTTACTAATTTTGTAACATGTAATATTTGTTGGTTTCTTATTAGGTCCCAAGAATCATCAAATCAAGCAAGAAAACTCATGAATACACAAAGGAGAATGGCGGAAACATACTCACAATGAACGGATCTTGCGATGCGATGAACACGAGCCTTCAAGCTCGCTCAAAAGTCACGGCAGCAGCTCCCCGTGGCAGTGGACTGCTCAGTTTTGGCTGGTTTGGCTTCTCCAAGAATCGGCCATTGATGACCTCCATTGAAGCTCCAAGCTTCAAGCTTCAAGCTCCAAAAAACGATTCCATGCTCATGTGTTCACTGCCCTATCACCTTAGGAAGACTCATGGTGTGCTAGCACTAGATTTTGCAACAAAATCAACTCTTGCTTCTCTTTATTTTTCGGTCAAACCAGAAAATGGAAGGAAGAAATCGGCTCCAAGCCGTGAAAGAGAAGGAAGTAAAAGAGAGGGAAGACCGAAAATGGGTGAGAGAGAGAGAAAAAGAAAAGTGTTTTATATATATTTGTTTTTCCAAAAAACAAATAACAAAAACCCTTTACAATTAATAAAAGTCAAAAAGCAAAAGCCCATTAATGCTTTTCAACTACCACATCAATCACTCAATCAATCAATCAAATTGTCGCATCACTCAAAGTGACATGTGATTTGACGCTTGATGTGACTTGTGATTTGACGCTCGATTTGACTTGCGTGCCGCACTCGAATTCGAAATGCGAATGCGCTCGCAAATAATCCCGGGCTCGGGTTCGCTAATTCCAAATTAACGAATTTTCCATTGCGTCGTAATTAAATGATTACGCCTAGCGAAATCACTATTCACGTCGCTAACGAATTAATTCTAAATTAATTCGTTCGCCCGAATTAAAATCTAATTTTAATTCCGTGTCGAAATCCAATTTCGTATAATATATCAAATATATTATTTTATCGATTAATTCCAAATTAATCGTTCTCTCTCTCTTTAATTAATATTTTATCCCAGATAAAATATCTCCGTAATTAATCCCAGATTAATTTTCTCTCTCTTCAAATTAATCCCAGATTAATTAAAGTGCGAGTCATACGTCATCGGTGAATCTTTGGGAAGCGACCCATGAGATCCCTGGATATGTTGGTAGTAAATACGGTCGTCGGACTATCCGAACACGTAAGTACCTAGAACTACGTTTATACCGATTTACAAGAAAAGGTTGGCTTCTAGCAAAGCGCCATCCTACCCAATTCTCCAGAAATATCCTTATAGGAATATGTGATATATATCAAGCGTAGTATACCTACTATCGCGTATTTCGATCCAGTATCAGATGATCACGTGCTAGGCCTGGGGCTGGAATTGTGTCTGCCCCGTACGAAGCACATATCGGATGTCTAACAACTAGTCTCTATAATCGGATAAATATGACCTAGTCATAATATCCCGATAGCTCGAGCATTTAAGAGAACGAGTTCCGTATCCTACGTGACCATCATCTCCATATGACTTGAGTGACACTTCCGTCTTGACATCACACCCAACACACTATGATTCTCAGTATACCCAGTATTGGCGTACACAGAACCTGTTAAAGCCCTGGACGACCTCAACCAAAGTATATTGATTGTCGCAAGTATTAGCGGTGCAAGTCTCATGTTAAGACCAAATACACCTACCCTGATTTCGGACTTCCATAGACACATAGTCATACTACCAATGGAATTCCGAGGGGGTCTATCCAGAGCGAAGCTGTTTCCCGTACCATCGGTAAAAAACAACCTCCTATTACACTTGTGTGAGTATCCTATACCTAAATATATGAGAACTATGTCGTTGTGCCCTCACAACATGCACAAGTGTAATACTAGTCTTTTACGTATTTATCGATGTCCGATCTCGATAATAATCTGACTAGGGATATTTAATGATTTATCCTTTGTGGAATGATATTGTCTCATATCATTCTCAGTCTAGGAACAAATCATAGGGACCTCCTATCATTTATATATCTAGGTGATCTAATCACAAATGATAAGAGTGCAATCTCCTTTGTCACATAGTTAATTTGTACAACAACACCATGATCTGTACAAATAGTGACGCTATGGGTCATAATTGTCCAACAATCTCTCACTTGGCCTATAGCCAGTCACTCGAGTGTCTGACACCCGAACTATGTACGGTTGGCTCAAACTGCTGAGAAAAGCTTTCGTCAGCGGATTTGCATGATTATCATCTGATGCGATTTATTCGATCACCACATCGCCACGATGTATGATCCAAACGAATCAGATGAATATCGAAGTATTTATCTGGATCGTGAATGAGACCATTAATTCTTTAGCATGTGCTGACGCCTAGCTCAGCTGCTAACAGAACTATATCTAATCTAATTAGATTTATTACGACCCAAATGGCTTCTATTGCTGCCTCAGCTGCAGTAATAACCCGCATTTGTTGTTTATTCGGTAACAGTATCTTGCTTGGAAGATTTCCAGCTCACTGTACCGTTATTCAAACTTTTATAGTACCGTTGTTATGACTTATAGTTGTTATCATGAAAGCCAAGCTTTCATCGATTATATTACGGGAATATCATTTCCAAGAAATGATATATCATCATTACTCAGGATATTCACTGTCAGTGCGCTCCCACTAACCTCCTTATATACACAAGAATTGTTTTCGTTTTGAATTAAATCATACTCCATTATGATTACATCAAAACGATAATTTCCAGAACTTAATGCTTGCTTCAATCCATCTATGGATCGAATAACCTGCAAACCTAGTTTTCTTGTTATGGTACGACAAAACCGTCAAGATATTGTAAACATCCTCTGAAAGGTTTCCGTTAAGGAAAGCGGTTTTGGCATTTAGCTGCCACATTTCATGAATGAAACATGCAGCATTTAGCAAGCATTATCCAAACTGATTTACCGTGGCAACAGGTAAAAGGTTTCGTCGCAATCAACACAATGTTGATAACTTTACGTTTCCACTAAAAGCCTAGCTTTATACGTTGGTATGTTGCCATCCATGTATGTCTTCCTTGAAGACTTATAAAGTACCAATAGGCACAATGTCTTGCGGTACATCAACTAGTGTCTAAACATAGTTGGTATACATGGAATCCATTTTGGATTCATGACACTTTGTCATGATCATGGAGTCGAAACCTTGTATCACTTCCTCGTACGTAGTCAGTTGGTATTCCTCAAAATATTGACATCTTTATGAGGTGAGATCAAAAACCCATACCCCATGTTGTTTTCTGATTCTCTCAGACCTACGCGGTTCTTGTGTATTCGAAGTTTATTGGTATAGTTTCATCCTTGATGAACTATTTGTGTTCCATTAGGATTCGGTGCCAGGAATAGTATTACTCCGATTTTCATCGAGTTTTACTATCCTCCCACTTACCACTGCATATCGGTATTCCTCTTAGGAAAATCACATGGTGAGCAACAATTAAATTATTCTCATGTGAGTTGTATAAGTACTATATTTATTGTATCCCTAGGATAACCTACAATTGGCACTTATCCAATTTTGGGTTTTAGTTTCGTATCATCCAAACATATGCCTAGCATTCCCAAATCTACAGGAATGAGAAACCCGATTTCCTTTCCGTTCATATCTAATATGAAATCTGTCAAACAGATTATTATGGAACCTTATTCAAAATAAGTTCTGCACTGTTTAGCATATCCGTTGAAGGAAATGGTAGCTCAGAGCGACTAATGATTAACCTTATCATGTCCAACAAAATTTGGTTCATCCTGTCGGACACACCGTCAAACTGACGTGTTCCGGGAGGAGTCCTCATTTGAAAGAATATTATACTCTTTTAAGTATATTAGAAACTTATTGCTTAAGTATTTTCCATTTCGGTATTACCGTGACGGTTTAATACTATAGCCGATCTGTATGTCTATTTCGTGTCGAAACTGTAAAAGTTTCCGATTTGTGTTCTTCAAAAGAAACACATAACCATAACATGATGCCACATCCGTATAGGTCACGAAATATTCATATCCATATCTAGCCTAGCTAGACATAGGCCCACTTGCTTCACCATGAACGAGGGCTAATAGATCGGTGGCATTTGCACTTTTACCAAGTAAATAGTGTTTTAGACATTTTGCCCAATAAACTAGATTCGTAGACTTTATTTGAATAGAATCAAATTAGTCCTAGTACCCACTCTTCGAAAGTGTGGATATACGATTCTTGTTAATTATGTCCTAGACAACAATGCCACAATTAGTTTCTTCTGATCAAATCAGTTTGAGCTATTTGTTTGTCATGTTATATATTTGAGATTTATTTATATTCAAAATATAAATGTTGTTATTCATATCTAATGTGTTTATCTCAATATCATCTTTATATAATAAAACACTTAAGTGTTCTAGAATATAAAGGTATATCCGCAACGGATTATACACTGATATAGAGATAATGTTTCTAGTCAAACTAGTTACATTATAACAGTTTCCTAATTTAAGTACATACCCAAAGGGTAGTTCTTAAACTTAGGTATCTACGATTAAAACAACGACTTTCCTCCCGTTTTCAATTCGCAGATTAATCTCAATAGAAGTCAGTATCCTGCTCATAGCAGACTCTGAACATCAGTACATATATTTTATGTACCACACTAAGTATTTAAAATCCAATTTCAATACTAGTTGTGAACATAATTATGACAAACATATTTGAAGTCAGAGCCTTGCTCGTCTTCAATTCCTTCATGTCTGCTTTGTCCAAACGGAAGTCACGCTTCCGCGATCCCGTTTGCCACATTTAGGCAGACATTTTGGGATATGTCCTTTATCTTCCCAAAAGATTATAATGATTTTGCCTTTGCCCTTTTTAACATTCTAGAAGCCTTTGGCCAAGCCTCAGATTTCTAGAATATCGAAGTAAGGTGCGCCTTCCGCTACTTGCCTTATTGCAAACTTTGACTTTATCTCCTTGAGATTAGTCATTAATTCTCCAAGAATTATTTATTGCAATTTTAGTATTTCAAAGATCTAAAATAGATCCATGAAAATCCTTCAATTTCATTATCATACTTTAAAGATCTAATCCTTAGTTCTGATTCAGAAATTAAGGAGTTTACCGCGACAAGCTTAATAGATTAAACACTTAAGTTATCATCACATGAATATTCCAAATATCATGCTCTACTTATTTGCTTAACTCCAGGCTTAGGCTTAATATGTTATTTTATCAAATAAAGTAACTTATTAGTTTCCAGGACCATCCTGAAACTTTATTCCCAATTTGAAAATTATAGTCGTTTAAATACATTTTTCACCCAGGATTATGTTTTAAACACTAATATTTCATGTATCTTGATTCTAATAGTCCAACTATTTAATCAACGATTTGTGGTACTATATATTATAATGATTATAATAGTCCAACTATATAATCAAATATAATTTAAATTAATTAACCTCAATTACATTGATTACTATAATCCAATTATAAAATCAACTGTAAATTGAAATTAATTAATTCAATTATATTGATTACTATAATCCAATTATATAATCAACTATAATACAGTCCAACTGCTTATTAAAACAACAATTTAAATATTAGTCCAACTAACATTTAATATAACGACGAAATATATTTGTTTGAGCGCGTATGGCGAGTAATTGAACAAATATTGCAAATTCAATTCTTGCCTCCCACTATTTTGCGGCGAGCCTCTAACCCTCTGTCGAGTACTCGGGAAACCGTGTTTCCTAGTGGGCTAGGATCCCGTTAAATATCACACAATCTTGACTTTGGCCAACAAATTGTATGATAATTAACTAGGTAGATCTCTAAGATCAATTGGATCCAAACCAATTCCTAGATCCGGTAGGGGGACATCCAAGTCCGAAACATATATCTTATATATGCCCATACATCCAATGTATTACCTAACCTTTTTCCTCTGAATCAACTAAGCCTTGGCTTTGGCACAACAAACTTAGTGATCTCAGTCAAGCGCGACCCATTGACCATGGAAAGCTTCGTAAACAATGTCGATGGACAAGAAGTGGTCTTGACTTTGGCTAACAAACCACAACTTGGACAAGACACTGATATGGAACAAAGCCTTCGTGATTCAAACACATCTTCGACAGACAAAGGCCTTGACTTTGGCCAACAAACCAATGTCGTCTTAGATCTTGAGTGAGAATCACTCAATGGAAGGAAAGACGCTTAATATTTAGCGAGGGTTTTTCGCGTACAAATTGGCAACCAATTTATTATCTTTGTTAAGGTCTCATCATCATACACCCTTAAACATGCATTCTAAACACATAATAAAGCGTATATGATAAAATAATAATGATATGCGGATGGATACTTTACATTGATCCTAGATCAAATCTCTCTTTTTCTCTCTCCTCTAGCACAAGTATTACTTCTACCCGTTACACTACACTTCTAAAAAAACCTTATTTATATTTAGGGGAATAGGTGAGAAGAGAACACAAAAAGTATAGAGGTGATAAAGCTGGACACACAGGTCCAATTAATAAATCAAATTTATTACAATTTCTAAAATTGCCCCACCCATCTAATATCCATCCGATATATATTTTTTTTAATGCATCGCAACCATGTATTCACACAAGCATGCTATCAATCAATCTAATCAAATTAATTAATCTGATAATTAGTGATCATCCAATGTTCAAACAACGATTTGATTTTGTTCGAGTCAAACTCGTTTTGCGAATAAGTACTCAAAGTACGAATTCTTGAATTAAATTAAACTACAAAATTAAATCCAATTCAATTTGTATTTAATTCTAATTCAGTATTTAATTCCAAATTAAATATTACACTTTATTAACGAACCTTTTCGACTTAAATTCCAAATTCAATCATTACGGGTCTCAAAGCCCAATTAACATCTAATGTTTATTTAATTAAAGTCCAATGGGCTTTTAATTAATTTCTTTAAGGCGTGGACTTTTGGTCAACTCGGGTCAACCGAATAACCAAAATCCAATCCGAGATTTACCCCATAAGCCCAGAAATCAATTTTGGCCCATTAGGCCCAATTAAATAATTAAGGTCCATTAAGTCATAATTGGACTTTATGGATGCGGTTTTGGGCCCAATTGGATCCAACCAAATTGGCTTAAACCCAAACTTGGTACAACCAAGCCCAAAAGCCCAATTACAACCTTTAAGGCCCAATTTCCAAAATAAGCCCAATTAATTAACTTATAAAATTCCAAATTCTACAATTAATTAACCTAAGTGTAATACACAATTAATCACCCAATTAATATTTCTAAAACATCAATTAGCCTAATTAATCATGCACATTAACATCAAATAGTGTCCAACACAATTTAATCAAAATCAAACCCATTTCATGCTTTATTCTTCTCGGCAATATAGGGATTTTTTTCAATCCGATTCGGTTTCAATCCAATTGAATCCACAATCATCATTTCCCAAATTAATTCAACTCATCCAATGAATCAAAATCAAAAAACACAATGAATTTCAAAATTCAATAGAATTCGGCCAAGCCTTTAATTTGGGGAAAATTGTCCAATTCAAAATTCAATCCAATTAAACCTCAAATCAACATTACCCAATTGTTTTAAGTCATCCAATGATCAAAAAACAGAAAATCACCAAGACATTAGGGTTTATCATTTTCGGCCAAACCTTCAATTTGGGGGAAAATTGATCCAATCCAATTTTCTTGAAATTGATCATGCACAACTTCAATTAATCAACATCCAAGCATACTTAATCAATCAATTTAACCAAATCATGCTTCAATTGATTTTACCCAATTTTAAACCCTAAAATTTTCATGCTTGATGTAAGCTCAAGATACCATTGTTGGTTTCTTATTAGGTCCCAAGAATCATCAAATCAAGCAAGAAAACGCATGAATACACAAAGGAGAATGGCAGAAACATACTCACAATGAACGGATCTTGTGACGGGATGAACACGAGCCTTCAAGCTCCCTCAAAAGTCATGGCAGCAGCTCCCCTTGGCAGTGGACTGCTCGGTTTTGGCTGATTTGGCTTCTCCAAGAATCGACCATTGATGACCTCCATTGAAGCTCCAAGCTTCAAGCTTCAAGGTCCAAAAAATGATTCCATGCTCATGTGTTCACTGCCCTATCACCTTAGGAAGACTCATGGTGTGCTAGCACTAGATTTTGCAACAAAATCAACTCTTGCTTCTCTTTGTTTTTCGGTCAAACCAGAAAATGGAAGGAAGAAATCAGCTCCAAGCCGTGAAAGAGAATGAAGGAAAAGAGAGGGAAGACCGAAAGTGGGTGAGAGAGAGAGAAAAAGAAAAGTGTTTTATATATATTTGTTTTTCCAAAAAACAAATAACAAAAACCCTTTACAATTAATAAAAGTCAAAAAGCAAAAGCCCATTAATGCTTTTCAACTACCACATCAATCACTCAATCAATCAATCAAATTGTCACATCACTCAAAGTGACATGTGATTTGACGTTTGATGTGACTTGCGATTTGACGTTCGATTTGACTTATGTGCCGCACTCGAATTCGAAATGCGAATGCGCTCGTAAATAATCTCGGGCTCGGGTTCGCTAATTCCAAATTAATGAATTTTCCATTGCGTCGTAATTAAATGATTACGCCTAGCGAAATCATTATTCACGTCGCTAACGAATTAATTCTAAATTAATTCGTTCGCCCGAATTAAAATCTAATTTTAATTCTGCGTCGAAATCCAATTTCGTATAATATATCAAATATATTATTTTATCGATTAATTCCAAATTAATCGTTCTCTCTCTTTAATTAATATTTTATCCCATATAAAATATCTCCGTAATTAATCCCAGATTAATTTTCTCTCTCTTCAAATTAATCCCAGATTAATTAAAGTGCGAGTCATACGTCATCGGTGAATCTTTGGGAAGCGACCCATGAGATCCCCGGATATGTTGGCAGTAAATACGGCCGTCGGACTATCCGAACACGTAAGTACCTAGTACTACGTTTATACCGATTTACAAGATAAGGTTGGCTTATAGCAAAGCGCCCTGCCTACCCAATTCTCCAGAAATATCCTTATAGGAATATGTGATCTATATCAAGTATAGTATACCTAGTATCGTGTATTTCGATCCAGTATCAGATGATCACGTGCTAGGCCTGGGGCTGGAATTGTGTCTGCCCCGTACGAAGCACATATCGGATGTCTGGCAACTAGTCTCTATAATCGGATAAACATGACCTAGTCATAATATCCCGATAGCTCGAGCATTTAAGAGAACGAGATCCGTATCCTACGTGACCATCATCTCCATATGACTTGAGTGACACTTCCGTCTTGATATCACACCCAACACACTACGATTCTCAATATACCCAGTATTGGCATACACATAACCTGTTAAAGCCCTGGACGACCTCAACCAAAGTATATTGATTGTCGCAAGTATTAGCGGGGCAAGTCTCAGATTAAGACCAAATACACTTACCCTGATTTCGGACTTCCATAGACACATAGTCATACTACCAATGGAATTCTGAGGGGGTCTATCCAGAGCGAAGCTGTTTCCCGTACCATCGGTAAAAAACAACCTCCTATTACACTTGCGTGAGTATCCTATACCCAAATATATGAGAACTATGTCGTTGTGCCCTCACAACATGCACAAGTGTAATACTAGTCTTTTACGTATTTATCGATGTCCGATCTCGATAATACTCTGACTAGGGATATTTAATGATTTATCCTTCGTGGAATGATACTGTCTCATATCATTCTCAGTCCAGGAACAAATCATAGGGACCTCATATCATTTATATATCTAGGTGATCTAATCACAAATGATAAGAGTGCAATCTCCTTTGTCACATAGTTAATTTGTACAACAACACAATGATCTGTACAAATAGTGACGCTATGGGTCATAATTGTCCAACAATATTAACTTTACATAAAGTCAAAGATGTTACAAAATCAAAAAGATTAATGCCATTATAGATTTGTAACTTCCAAAATTAAATCAAGGGTTTCCAAAACCCTTTTATTTGGAAATTACAACTTTTGCCTTTATTTAAATTATATCATATATAATTTAATTATTAATAATAAATAATTATCATATAATCATTTTTTATACAAATCATATATGAACTTTTAATAAATAGTTCTAAGTGTGACATAATTAATATTATTAATCATATTAATAATATTTATACCTTTGTGAGTATATAATTGGACTATCCAATTATACTAAATCCGCTATAGTATATCGAGCTAGCACGGGGACCAAATGGATCTACGGTTCCGAGCTCCAATAATCTCGATATATTAATTAAGCTCTTAATTAAATATTTCGAATTATTAACTCCGGGTTATTCCACTAAAATCCCGAAGTTGCACTCTCGTTGCCGCAAATGATATATTAAGCCGAACCAAGTCGGTGTCCATCGATATAGTCATTGCATACGAATTGACCCTTCACGAGTATCTCGTAATTAGAGTCGGGTCATAATGTCCGTTATACCCCTCTAATTATTTTTACCTTAAGTACCATTGATTCTCTAATGAACGATTTATTCATAACTATTGTGAATTTTTAATCTTTCTATTCGTAATAGAAAGACTTGAGTGCTCAAATCGTTCAAGCACTGAATCAACCCTTAAGAAAGATACTCCTCTACTTCTCGCAAGAAGGAGTAAACTCCATGTCTATGTAAAACGTTCCCAGCTACACAACATACTATGCCCCCAAAGTACGTAGTTATTGGTCGGGACTGCTACACCAATCTCATCTTTGAAAATCAAAGGACATAGCCTGCCATGCAAGAGTTCGTAGTACACTCAAGATTAAGATCAATCCATATATGACCATCTAGTAGATTGAAATGACTTTTTTTGTTTAACGGATATTATAAGAATGTCATTTCTATCTGGGTCCAGTCCTAGATGATCGCATCATACAAGGTGCATCCATTCTCATGTCTCTATATGGACGATCCGGATCAAGATCGCCATATAAATATAGAATGGACCGCAGCTACAGATAAACCACAAACAAAGTACCCGCTTTGTTTTCTCTCTATGGACTATTTAAGATTACTAACTTCATACTTAAATCCTCTTATGTATGACACTCATACACTAATTCTGAAGATACATAAGTAATCTAGGGTATTCAAGATGATATATAATATGCGAAATTTAAACAAACACTTTGATAAATGAATAATGCATCATTTTATTTCAAAACACATAAAACTGTTTACATCACATGTAGCTCTAGGGCATACATCCCAACAAGATTGAAGAGTGAGTGTGTTGCTTAAATATATCTAAGCTAACTAAGATAAAAATAAAGATTTATGTATGAGCTTATGAAATGATAAGAATGAATTGATTAAGAAGATTTATGTTTCTCACTGTCTTTGCTTTCAAGAAAAATGTTTGAAGGTGTTATTCTCCTAGCAAAAACGAATTTGGGGCATATATATAGTAAAATGGAAGTTTGCCCCATCAGTGCTGTCTGAGACCGGTATGTCAATCTGACACCCAATGACTATATTATCGTTTAAAAATATATATGTTACACCGATATGAAACTGGTATACAGGCCGATTTGAGTCTTGTCGATTTCAGTAATAATGTATATCCAAAGACTAACCGGTATGGACACCGGTATGTACACTGGTATGGTGTATGATGGTTCCAGTAGGTTTGCAATTATCAGCATGACCGGTGTGATAGACCGGTATGGGACAGGTAAGGTCTATGCTAGTTCCAGTAGCTTTGCAAAATATAGCATGGTCGGTAAGCTAGACCGATATGGGATCGGTAAGATTCATGCTAGTTCCAGTAGCTGTGCAAAACAGAACATGGCCACCAGTATGCCGGTTTAGGAGATCGGTATGCCGGTCTTAGTGATATAAATGCAGGTTTTGAATGTTTAAGGCATTTCGCACATGACCCTAATGCATCTATATGAAAGTGCATGTCTTGTGAGCTTAGATACGTAAATATACAGTTCAATTTACAAAGAGAGACCTAAACTAAGACAAAACAAGATTTCTTCGTTTGAGACTCGTCTTTCACATCCGCTACTCTTTATCACTGAAGCGCTTCGACATCTTTTTATAATATCTTGCCCTTCAAGTGATTGGTGAACTTTTCTCAATTATTTTTTGGATAATTTTGAACTTTCGCTTCTGTTGGAAAACGTAATTTTATCAAAAAATAAAAATAAAAATAAAAGTAGAAAGATGCATCAATTGCATTTTGAGGTTTTGTAAGGAAATGATTGGTGTATGTGTTTAGAGCTTTGAGAAATATAATAATCCGATTGAATATGTCGTTAAAAAGATAATAAGATGTTGACAAAAAGAGAACATCACAATAAGAAACTTGTGATTAAATCTTTACCGCAGAATTCTTGTTTCTTATCAAATGAAACACCATTCATTTTAGCATTTTTCCACAGAGAAATAGAACTTATATTTCAAGAACAATGATGTGTCCACCAAAAATAACACAAAAATTAACATAAAATCATTAAAAGACAAATAATATTTAATTAGAAGACAAATAATTTTACTTGTCTATTTTTTATGCTAACTTTTGTGGATATCATTTTGTGCTTTTGTCTTATAAATAAGTAATTTTTGTAATTATGGTTCAAGATGTAGTTATTCATTTATCCACATAGGTTAAGTATGAGATTAATTTGTGGTCTATTAACTCTTGAGAACCATCTCCTTACATGTCGGTTTTTAACGATGAGTTCTATCTATAAATATATAAAATAGTATTAGAGCCAACACCATGAGAAAGCTCTCTCCAAATTGCAATCATGCAGCACATGAAGTAATTGGATTAGTAAAAAAATTTAGCATGTATAGTAATTATTAATCACTGAGCACTCTCTCCTTTGGTTTTTAACTCATTTTTGATATGAATTGATGGCACAATCAAAGAGAATTAGTCTTACTTACTGATTAAAATGATATTTATATTTACATCCAATAATGTAATTTTTAACGATGAGTTCTATTTATAAATATATAAGAAATAGTATTGGAGCCAACACCATGAGAGAGCTCTCTCCAAGTTACAATCATGCAACACATGGAGATGTCGGTATTATAATATTCAGCATGTATAGTAATTATTAATCACTGAACACTCTCTCCTTATAAGAGAATTAGACTTACTGATTAAAATGATATTTATATTTACATCCAATAATGTAAATTATGCACTTTGCTCATCTACCTAATATTATTGAACATAATATTAATTTCTTCACTCGAAATCACTAACAGAATCAGCTTATGTAATTGTTCAGTAGAAATTGATATATTTTTTACAATATTAAATAGGCCGATGGACTTTTATCAAATTTTCAAGCAGCTTCGAACTGTCACCTTCAGTGGATAGAGTGAAGCAATTAATATAAAATAAAAAATAAAAAATAATAATAATAAAAGGTAGAAAGAAGTATCAATTGCATTTTTTACGTTTTGTAAAGAAATTATTGATGTGCTTAATTAGAGCTTTGACAAATATAATAATCTGACGAATCATACAAAAAGATAGGTACAAACAATAAGATATTGACAAAAAAAAAAAAAAGAACACCACAATAAGAAACACGTGATTAAATCTTTACCACTGAATCCTTGTTTCTTATCCAATGAAGCACAATTCATTTTGGCGTTTTCCACAGAGAAATACAACTCATATTTCAATAATTAGCTAACTGTTAAAAATAATTAATAATGCTGCCAAAACCACACATAAATTCATTGAAATTCCAAATGGTTCAGTAGAAACGAGCAAAAATGAAAGAGCTAATTGAGTTTATTTACGTGTGACTTCTTCTGGATGGGTCTAAAATAATAGAAATAAGTAAGCTTAACAACTATGGTTCAAGATGTATAAAGATATGTTGGATTTTTTTTTTTTTATTGTTGTGTTGATTGTCCTTTTAGTTGGTTCTTTTCTCTACCTTTTATGATGTTCCCATTATCTGCTCATCCATGTTCCTACAACTATTTATCCATCATGTTTTTATCTATCTTAGTTGGAGGAAAATGTATTATAATGGAGGAAACTGAATCCATGTTCCATTTTTGAAGAAGCTCAATTTTATCTTAATTCTTTGGGCTTGGGCCGAGCTCTCTTTTACTAACCAGGCTGGACTCTGAACATTTTGGGTGCAAACAATAAGTAATCTCAACAATTATGGTTCAAGATATTTTGAAGTTGATTTTTAAGGAATAGTTCTATTTATGGTTTGTAAGAAATAGTATCAGAGCTAAACCATGCCTCCAAGTTACAATCATGTGGTGCCGAGGTGACGACGATATTGTAGTGAAAATCAAACCTATTGTAACCCCCGGTCATTTCAGTGTAATCACAGTAATTATTTTTGGCATGTGAGACATATTAAACATCATAAATCATGATTTCCGGTGTAACCCCAGTAATTCTTTTAGGTGCATTTATTAGTTTATTGTAATAGTGAGCTTTGAGCTTCACTATAAATTGAGAGCTATTTTGAGAGTTCAAAACACCCTCAACAAGAAACTTCATGTAAAAAGAGGTTAGTGAGAAGCTCTGAATAAGAGAGTTTAGAGAGTTGCTCCAAGTAAGAAAGTAAAATCCTGGAAACTCCATGTTAAAAGAGCTTGGTAGAGAGTGTAGTGTGTGAGGTTTTTTATACAAGTTTTGAAATACTTATAAATTCATTATAAATGAGAAAAAGAGAAACATAATAAAGTAAACATATTGGTGAGTGACTTATATCTCTTCAAATATTATTATATAAATTTTTTTAATCTTTCTTTACTTTATTATAATGGCGGTGGTTGGACTTACTAATAACTATTTATATATTAAAATTAATAATATAAATAAAGTAAACATCATTTAATTTGATTAAAATAATATAAATCTATATACAAAAAAATTCATTATAAATGAGAAAGAGGGAAACATAATAAAAGATACCACTAATGTTTTATTAAGGATACATGCATGCTTTGACGATCAATATTGTTAAGCAACAAATTAATCCTAGCATGAATCAGAGTTCACAAACAACTACACCACTTATTATTATTCCTTTTATTTATTCATTCCGAAATAGAAGATGGTCGAAAACTCAACCAATTCTAGGAACTTTATCCACAATCCCTTCCTTGTCGACCCAGACACGAACCCTGCACCTAAGATCCTTTGTAAGGCAACGACCATCAGAAGCAGGACATAAGTGTTGGAAATTCTTCAAATCTTCAAATGGAGGAGGGACATGTCCCTTTGATGGTACCCCATGGGGACATGTCCTCCAATTGTATGTAAAATGATCATATGCTCCAAGGGGTGCATAAGAGAGGTATAACCCTTTGGAGGGTTGCACCCCAACTGTAAGGGTGCTTTTGAGGCATCCTTCCATGCTTATAAATGGAAGCTTTATGTTCTTTTTAACACACAATGAAGAAATCTGAATCATCCAAAACTGAGAGTCTCATATTGTTTTCTTGAGTTTGAGAGAATTCAACCATATTCCAAGTTCAAGATCTTGTTAAGGTGTGCCCCTTGAACAAGAGGAATTCGGGTTATCTTGGGAGAACATTAGCTACAAATCCGTAGAGCACCGAGACGGGGCTGATAAGTTCTTAAGGACATAGATTTATCTCGACTCGGATCAAAGTTTTCATCAGGTTTTCTTTATTTTCAAGTTTTAGGGTTTTCTAGGATTTTGCACTTGATTTTCTGGTTTGATCTGTTTGAAGCATGTTATTTTCCTGTTTAATGACACTATATGTACCACAATCTTAAGAACTTATCAACTAGTGTTGTTAAATAGTAAATCACATGCGTAGTTAAGAAAAGTTCTGGAAAAATACAGACTGTGCATGAAAAACCCGTAGAGCATTCGAACGCCCGAAGCACGCGAAGGTAAAAATCTGAAAATTTATAAGAATGCGTATTCAAACGCAACTCGAATGCAAGCCTTCTGCCTAAGAACGTTCGAACGCGTCCTAAACACAACTCGAACGCAAACTCTTTGGAATCATTCCGTTCGAATGCGTTCTCGAACGCTATACGAACGTGAACTCTCTGGAAACATTCCGTTCGAACGCGTTATCAAACGTTACACGAACGTGAACTCTCTGGAATACTTCGTTCGAACGCGTTATCAAACGCAACACGAACGTACACACACTGGACAGTCTAGTTCGAGCGTAGATACGAACGAGACACTAACGAAATAGTCCTGGAATTGTTATAAACTGCAAAGATTTATATTAATATTAACTTAGTTAATCATATACTGAATCACTATAATCTTGGTAGTATAGATTTAAGTTATTATTAAGTTGTTCAATTATCACAAGCATACACTTAGTGATAAAGTTGAAAAATTTATTGTGTGTTGCATATTTGGTTGAGAATTTAAAGTGTAATTTTACACAAGTAATTCCATCTAATCTTGATTGACACTTACACATATATCTACACATATCGTATACAGTTTGTGCTATTGAATAAGTGCAATACTGGGTTTGAATTGCTAAAAGATCTTATTGAAAAAGTGTTTAGAGAATATTCTGTCAAAAAGGCGATAAGAGCCTAAGTGGTTACTCCAGACCCCCCCTCGTCCTCTGGGAATATTTGTTTATTCATTTTTCTAAAGAATCTTTAGTTGAAATTCAAGGACTTTTGTTTATTGGAACCACCGTCCAATAGAACAACAAGTGGTTACTTAGTATATCACTTTGAACAAGATCATTTGTTGATCGTTGTGTAATTTGTCTTTTGTAGACCTATTGACCCATGTTGATTTTTCCAATCGGAAACATCACAATACCGGTCTCTCATGGAGAAAATCCAGAAAAGTTTGTTGGGGCAAACTTCAAACAGTGGCAGAGCAAAATGTTATTCTATCTGACAACTCTGCAGTTGGCTAAGTACCTCAAAGATCCTCTGGGTCATGTGGAGGGTGAATCAGAGGCAGCCAAGGAACTGCGAGAAGAGACATGGTCGTCTGACGACTTCCTATGCAAGAACTACCTTATGGGTGGTCTTGACAATACCCTGTACATTATGTACTAAGGCATGTCTTCTGTGAAGATTCTCTGGGAATCTCTCAAGAAGAAATACAAAACCGAGGATGCCAGACAAAAGAAATTTATCGTGGGTAGAATGATGTCTCAGTTGAACTGCAGTTGATCATTCATGAAATACTGGATGAATGAATGAAACTCTGTGAGACGTTTCAAGTTGCCACCATAATTGAAAAGTTTCCTCCATCATGGAAGGACTTCAGGAGCTATCTGAAACATAAAAAGAAGCAGATGAGCCTTAAAGACCTTGGAGTTCGATTGAGAATCGAATAGGACAACAAGATGTCAGAGAAGGCCAGCTACAAGACTATGAAGTCTAAGGCCAATATCATTGAGGGTGTAAAGGGTAGCAAGAAGAGAAACAGTGGAGCTGATTCTTCCCAATTGAACAAGAAGTTCAAGGGGAAGTGCTACAACTGTGAAAAGAGCGGTCATATAACAAAAGACTGCAGAAACAAGAAGTCTCAGGACAAGGGCAAGAAAAATGAGGCCTATGTCGCTGAAGATGAACAGTTAACTGATGAGATTTCAGAAATGAACCTATCAGCAATGGTAACTGAAGCCAACTTGGTTGGGAATCCGAGAGAATTATGGGTAGACACTGGGGCTACTCGTCATATCTGTGCTGATAGCAAGATGCTTTCCTCGTATCAAAAGATCGATGACGGCGATCATCTGACAATGGGAAACTCGTCTACCTTTAAAGTGGTTGGACAAGGCACAGTGGTTCTGAAAATGATATATGGAACGGAGTTTACATATTAGAATGTTTGCATGTTCCAGATATTCGGAAGAACTCGGTCTCAGGTTTATATTTGTTTCTGACAAGATTGTATTGACCAAAAATGATGTATATGTAGGAAAATGATATCTCGCTGAGGGCATTTTCAATGACTGTCAATTGTGCTATTAATAAAGCTGAAACTTCTGCTTATATTATTGAGTCAAAAAATATATGGCATGGAAGGTTAGGACATGTTAATTATGATACAATGCGTATATTAATTAACATGGACCTTATACCTAAATTTGCATTGATAGCCAACATAAGTGTGAGGCATGTGTTGAAGTAAGAATACATAGAACATCATAGAACGAAGTTCTGAACCCTTGGAACTTGTACACACTGACGTGTGTGACATGAATATTGTGCAACAAGAGGCGGTAAAAAGTACTTTGTCATTTTTATCGATGAAAGCACATGATTCTGTTAGGTGTATTAACTGAGTAGCAAAGCTGAAGCTATTGAGAGCTTTATACACTGAGAACAAAGTTGCTAATCAACTTGGCAAGGAAATCAAAAGAATCAGGAGTGATAGAGGTGGTGAATATGTTTCACCATTCGGTGAATATTGTTCTGTGCACGAAATTATTCACGAAACCCCTGCTCCTTATTCTCCTCAACAAACAGGATTGTTGAGTGCAAAAACCGAACGTTGAAGGAAATGATGAATGCCATGTTGACTAGTTCTGGTTTACCTCAGAACTTGTAGGGGGAAAGCCCTGCATTCTGTGAACTACGTTCTGAACAAGCTTCCTCACAGGAGATTGGACAAGACACCATATGAGTTGTGGAAAGGTTATGTACATTGCTACAAATATATGAAAATGTGAGGGTGTCTTGCCAATTGCCAAGGTGAGGTTCCTAAACCTAAGAAGATGGAATATGACCCAAAACTGTTGACTGTATATTCATCGGATATGCTTGCAACAGTAGTGCGTATCGATTATTGGTACACAAGTATGAGATTCCTGACATCAATCCAAATGTGATGATTGAGTCAAAGAATGCAATATTTTTTGAAGAGACATTTCCTTGTAAGGAAAGACAAAGAAGAAAGTCTCTCAAAAGATCTGTTGATACTGTCAAGGACAGTGATCAGGTTGACCAAAAGTCAGATCCGATTTTTTGACATATTTGTTAGAAAATGAGCCTCAAAGCTATAAAGAAGCAATGTCTTCTCCGGAGGCACCTCTGTGGAAAGAGGCTATTAACAGTGAGATTGATTCAATCCTACAGAACCATACTTGGGAGTTGGTTGATCTTCCTCCAGGTTGTAAGCCATTGGGCTACAAATGGATATTCAAAAGAAAGATGAAAACGGATGGATCAATAGATAAGTATAAGGCAAGGCTTGTCATAAAAGGTTATAGATAAAAAGAAGTCCTTGTTTACTTTGACACCTATTCACCAGTGATTCGTATCACATTGATAAGAATGCTCATAGCCATAACAGCTATATTTGGTCTTGAAATACATCAAAATGATGTAAAGACGTCTTTCTTGAGTGGTGAATTAGATGAAGAGATTTTCATGGAACAACCAGAAGGGTTTAATGTTCCTGGATAAGAACAGAAGGTGTGAAAACTTGTAAAATCCTTGTACGAATTAAAACAAGCACCTAGACAATGACATGAGAAAATTGACAAAGAGATGTTGTCAAGTGGGTTTAAAACCGATGAGTGTGATAAGTGTATGTACACCAAATCAACTCAAAAAGGATATGTCATTGTATGTCTAGATATAGATGATATGCTGATAATTGGTAATAATCATGAGTTGATTCAGTCTACCAAAAAAGTGTTATCCAGCAAATTTGATATCAAATATTTGGGAGTAGCTAACCTAACTCTTCCTCAATCAAATAATACTGGCTTAAGCGTATCGCAATTAGAGTATTCAAGGATCATCGGAAGTCTGATGTATCTCACGAATTGCACACGAACTGATATCGCTCAAGCTATGAACATGCTTAGCAGATATACAAGCAATCCATGACATAACCACTGGAAAGCCATAGTAAGAGTTTTGAGGTATGAGAAACTTCAAAAATATGGGCTACATTACGAGAGATATCCTGCTGTTCTAGAGGGATACATCGATGCTGACTAGATATCTGATACAGTGGATTCCAAATCTACGAGTGGATTTGTTTTCACACTTGGTAATGCAGCTGTGTCATGGAAATCCTCGAGGCAAACATGTGTTGCTCGGTCTACTATGGAATCAGAGTTCATAGCATTAGACAAAATAGCGGAAGAAGCGGAATGGCTTTGAAACTTCCTGGAGGATATTCCTAGTTGGCCCAAACCGGTGCCAGCGATTAACATACATTGTGAAAGCCAATCGGCTATTGGGAGAGCCCAAAATACAATGTATGATGGTAAGTCTCGACACATACGTCAGAGATATAATACCATAGGTCAACTGCTCTCAAGTGGCATAATATCGATCGATTATGTTGAGTCGAATGAAACCTAGCGGATCCACTAACTAAAGGTTTACCTCGAGAGCAAGTTGAGAAGTCATCGAGGGGAATGGGCTTGAAGCCTATAATCTAAGAATTGTCATTGTGGAAACCCAACCTAGCTGACCGGAGATCCCAAGATCTAGGTTCAAAAGGGACAACAGAAACTTTGTGCAATTCAAAACAAGCACTGAAGAGTTTTGTACTCTTTCTCATTCCGATAATGACGCTGAGTGCTGTCTGTCATGGTTAGGATAAGCTAAGGCTTTTAATGATCACTATATTAGGAGATGAGTCCTAATGGGGGTAAAGACAAATTACCTCTTCATAGTAGATCACCTATTTCAAGTAAGAAGTGAGGTCGATTCCATGGGAACTTTTAAAGGCGGGTTACCCTAAAGTACTTGATGAGTCCAGGATCGTCGTTCAGGGCCAAAATGAACACAACCATAGAACGGGAAAATGGTCGAATTAAAGCTGTGTGTTGGCAATTGTCTTGGTTTACACCAACGACAGAACAGTTCAAGACTATGGGTCACTGGTTTGCCAAGTAAATCCGATTCTCATTCACTAGGAAAGGTTCAAGGCGAAAGCTACCTATTTCGATGCAGCTTAAGTTCACGGAAACTCTCTCAAGTGTCTGGATGAATATTTGAAGAATTGTGGGGGATTGTTGGAAATTCTTCAAATCTTCAAATATACTTGTTTGGATGGAGGAGGGACATGTCCCTTGGATGATACCCCCATGGGGACATGTCCTCCAATTGTGTGTAAAATGATCCTATGCTCCAAGTGGTGCATAGGAGGGGTATAACCCTTTGGAGGATTGCACCCCAACCGTAAGGGTGCTTTTGAGGCATCATTCCATGCTCATAAAAGGAATCTTTATGTTCCTTTTTAACACACAAGGAAGAAATCCGAATCATCCAAAACTGAGAGTCTCATATTGTTTTCTTGAGTTTGAGAGAATTCCAACCATATTCCAAGTTCAAGATCTTGTTAAGGTGTGCCCATTGAACAAGAGGAATCCGGGTTATCCTGACAGAACATTAGCCACAAATCCGTAGAGCACCGAGACGGGGCTGATAAGGTCTTAAGGACAGAGATTTATCTCGACTCAAGTTTTAGGGTTTTCTAGGATTTTGCACTTGATTTTCTGGTTTGATCTATTTGAAGCATGTTATTTTCCTGTTTAATGACACTATATGTACCACAATAAGTATACATGAAGACAAGGATTCTGTGTCTTTATAAATGCAGCAACAAGCTTCCCATTTTTACCAACCAGCCCTGGCCATGAGCTCTTATCTGTAAAAAATATTTATAAAAGTTAGTTAATACAAACTCTTTAGCCAATGATATTAACCCAACAAAACAAAGCATATATTACTTACTTGGGCAGTCAGATTTGGACATGATTAAATATATCATAACGTAAAATATAACAGTTCATTATTTTTACTAATGTGGAATAATACTGAATTTATTTTCTGTTTTTAACAGAGTAACACAGGTGAGGTGCAATCATTTCCAGATTTTTTCCGAGTGACGCATTACAATGAGAAAAAAATGGATAAATGAAGAAGCCAAACGTTGCTATGTAAGTTTCAGTTTTTAAAATAAAATAATAATTATTATATATGTTAATTTTTTCTAAAAAATTCTAACATTTACTTATTTTTTTAAACAGAACGAAATGATGGAACTCCAACATCAAACTCAGAAGACAGGGTCCGACCCGATACCAGATGAGCAGTTGTCGCAATTGGTTTTCAAGAATCAGACAGCTTACAACGTTGGCCTTGGCACTCATAAGAAGCCGACGTCATCTGCACGCAATACTGTTAATTCAGACAATGCCTCCTCTCTTCGAGACCAGCTAGTCACCACCCAAAACCAGCTAGCCACCACCCAAGACCGGTTAACCACCACCGAAGACCAGCTAGTCACCACCCGAGACGAGCTGAAGAAGACTAATGAGGAGCTACAACAGGTCAAGGTGGACCACGAGAAGTAGATGGAGCAGTTCGAACAGTAAATGCTGGCTTTCCTCCAGATGTTGGAGGCCTCACTCAGTCAGGGTGCATCGGGCTCGAGCGTCCCCCCATCACAGTAGCAATAAATTTTATATCCATTTGTATAAACATTTTGAACAAATAGTTTTAATATAATATGTATTTTTTCTAAAAAAAATTCAATATAATAATAAAATAATTATTATAATATTTCGTAATTTTGTTATCAATCAAGAATTTTTTTTCAATTAAATTAATTATTTTAGACCAAAAACCAGTAAATTAATAATTTTTAAAAAAACACATTTGTTAACTATTTTCGTCGAACTAGTCGACGCTAAATGTGTTTTTTGCGTCGAAATATTCGACGCTAATAGTAAAAGAATCGCCGCTGTAAGTATACAAATATTATTTTTTTTAATATACTTTAGCGTCAAAACTAAACGACGCTAAAAGTCTAACTTTTAGCGTCGAATTATTTCGTCGCAATATCTGACCTATAGCGTCAGAAAATTTAATTTAGCGTCGAAATATATTGGACGCAAAATGGTAGTTTTTAGCATCAAATATCTTTGTTTCGACGCTAAATATTATTCTCGTCGATGTTTCGGCGTCCAATTTTTGCGTCTAATTAATTCGACGCTAATTTAAATTTGCGTCGAATTTGTGGATTTTTGCATCGATTAGTTTCGACGCTAAAGGGCATAATTTTTGTAGTGTTTTCTCAATTATTTTTCTGATAATTTTGAACTTTCGCTTCTGTTGGAAAACGTAATTTTATCAAAAAATAAAAATAAAAATAAAAGTAGAAAGATGCATCAATTGCATTTTGAGGTTTTGTAAGGAAATGATTGGTGTATGTGTTTAGAGCTTTGAGAAATATAATAATCTGATTGAATATGTCGTTAAAAAGACAATAAGATGTTGACAAAAAGAGAACATCACAATAAGAAACTTGTGATTAAGTATGAGATTAATAAGTAATTTTTAATAAGTAATTTTTGTAATTATGGTTCAAGATATTGCTATCCATTTATCCACATAGGTTAAGTATGAGATTAATTTGTGGTTTATTAACTCTTGAGAACCATCTTCTTACATGTCAATTTTTAACGATGAGTTCTATTTATAAATATATAAGAAATAGTATTGGAGCCAACACCATGAGAGAGCTCTCTCCAAGTTACAATCATGCAACACATGGAGATGTCGGTATTATAATATTCAGCATGTATAGTAATTATTAATCATTGAACACTCTCTCCTTATAAGTTGATTTTTAACTCATTTTTGATATGAAGTGATGGCACAATGAAAGAGAATTAGACTTACTGATTAAAATGATATTTATATTTACATCCAATAATGTAATTTATGAACTTTGCTCATCTACGTAATATTGTTGAACATAATATTAATTTCTTCACTCAAAATCACTAACAAAATCAGCTTATGTAATTGTTCAGTAGAAATTGATATATTTTTTACAATATTAAATAGACCGATGGACTTTTATCAGATTTTCAAGCAGCTTCGAATTGTCACCTTCAGTGGATAGAGTGATTTTACATCCAAAAAAATAAAAAATAATAATAATAAAAGGTAGAAAGAAGTATCAATTGCATTTTGACGTTTTGTAAAGAAATGATTGATGTGCTTAATTAGAGCTTCGACAGATATAATAATCTGACGAATCATACAAAAAGATAGGTACAAACAATAAGATATTGACAAAAAAAAAAAAAAAGAACATCACAATAAGAAACCCGTGATTAAATCTTTACCACTGAATCCTTGTTTCTTATCCAATGAAGCACAATTCATTTTGGCGTTAAAAATATTTCAATAATTAGCTAACTGTTAAAAATAATTCAATATTACAACTCATATTTCAATAATTAGCTAACTGTTAAAAATAATTAATAATGCTGCCAAAACCACACTTAAATTCATTGAAATTCCAAATGGTTTAGTAGAAACGAGCTTGGCAAAAATGAAAGAGCTAATTGAGTTTATTTACGTGTGACTTCTTCTGGATGGGTCTAAAATAATAGAAATAAGTAAGCTTAACAATTATGGTTCAAGATGTAGAAAGACATGTTGGATTTTTATATTGTTGTGTTGATTATCCTCTTAGTTGGTTCTTTTTTCTGCTCTGCCTTTTATGATGTTCCCATTATCTCATCCATGTTCCTACAACAATTTATCCATCATGTTTTTATCAGTCTTGGTTGGAGGAAAATGCATTATAATGGAGGAAACTGAATTCATATTCCATTTTTGAAGAAGCTCAATTTTATCTTAATTCTTTGGGCTTGGGTCGAGCTCTCTTTTACTAACCAGAAACATTTTGGGTGCAAACAATAAGTAATCTCAGCAATTATGGTTCAAGATATTTTGAAGTTGATTTTTAAGGATGAGTTCTATAATTATGGTTTGTAAGAAATAGTATCAGAGCTAAACCATGCTTCCAAGTTACAATCATATGGTGCCGAGGTGCGCCGATATTGTAGTGAAAATCAAATCTATTGTAACCCCCGGACATTCCGGTGTAACCTCAGTAATTCTTTTTGGCATGTGAGATGTATTAAGCATCATAAATCATGGTTTCCAGTGTAACTCCAGTATTTCTTTTAGGTGCATTTATTAGTTTGTTGTAATAGTGAGCTTTGAGTTTCACTATAAATTGAGGAGTTCAAAACGCCAGAAACTTCATGTAAAAAGAGCATAATGAGAAGCTCTGAATAAGAGAGTTTAGAGAGTTGCTCCAATAAGAAAGGAAAATCCTGGAAACTCCATGTTAAAAGAGCGTGGTAGAGAGTGTAGTGTGTGAGGTTTTTTTATACAAGTTTTGAAATACTTATAAATTCATTATAAATGAGAAAAATGGAAACTTAATAAAGTAAACATATTGGTGAGTGACTTATATCTCTTCAAATATTATTATATAATTTTTTATTTCTTTCTTACTTTATTATAACCGTGATGGTTGCACTTACTAATAACTATTGATATATTAAAATAATATAAACAAAGTAAACATCATTTAATTTGATTAAAATAATATTAATCTATATACAATATCTCTATTATATTAGTATAATATAATTTATTACAGTACCCATGGAGTATGATGAATTTAATTGTGCAGAAGAGAAAATCATTATAAATGAGAGAGGGAAACATAATAAAGGATAACACATGTTTTATTAAGGAACATAATACATGCATGCTTTGACGATCAACATTGTTAAGCAACAAATTAATCCAAGCATGAATGAGAGTTCACAAACAACTACACCACTTATTATTTATTCATTCCGAAATAGAAGATGGTCGAAAATTCAACCAATTCTAGGAACTTCCTCCACAATCCCTTCCTTGTCGACCCAGACACGAACCCTATCCCACCTAAGATCCCTTGTAACGCAAGGACCACCAGAAGCAGGACATAAGAATACATTAAGACAAGGATTCTGTGTCTTTATAAATGCAGCAGCAAGCTCCCCATTTTTACCAACCAGCCCTGGCCATGAGCTCTTATCTGTACAAATATTTATAAAAGTTAGTTAATACAAACTTTTCAGCCAATGATATTAACCCAACAAAACAAAGCATATATTACTTACTTGGGCAGTTGGATTTGGACATGATTAGGTTTATTCCATCTTCTACAAATTCTCTGATTGCAGAGACGTCGTAGTTATTGCCATCGGAACGAAGCAATGAAGGCTCATGACGAGAAGCCAAAGAAGGTTTCGAAGCAAAGGCAAAGAGAAGGAAGAAAAGTGCTAGTGCTAATAACGAACTCTTCATTGTTAATTATTATTTTTTTAAGGCTCGTTGTTGTGTGGAAATGAATGCAGGAGAGCTTACTATTTATAGAGTTATTATAAGATATTATAAATCCATGGGTAGAAAATTCATGCGCGTGAGTTTATATTCTAATTTGTATTATTTTATTTAATCCATATAGTGATCTTAATATTTAACCATAAAGTGTTTTCATAAGCTTAAAATCTACTATAAATTATTTTATTTAATTCATATGGATAATCAGTCATAAATCTTATGATTGATTATATGTGGGGACATGAAATATACTCCTTTTATTTTTATTTTTTTCAGGGGGGACCAATTTTGTGAAGCTAAAGTCTTTGAGGGGTCATTTTTAAAGTGATCGTATGAATCATGTGAGAGAAAAACTAACCCTAAAAACAAATATTAAAAAAATCAAAAAATAAGTGAGATATATCTAATTTTTTTATAAAACATATCAAAAATATCAAAAAATAAGTAGATCTAACTATTGTTTAATATTTTTTATGTGGGATTTGTTTTTCCTTGTGGGTAGGCACTTCGTAGTTTTTTTTTTTTAAAAAAAAAATTAATTTTTATGGTTACAATCTTTAAATTACTTAATTATTTAAGGAAAAGAAAGGTGCTTTAAGGTCATGGGTTGATTATAGGTCCTTAAGGGGCGATGTTTGGTGGTGTAGAGTTCATGATCTTACTTTGAGATTCTGAGTTCGAATCCAGATAATGTGTTTCTTATAAGAGCCTGGGACAACCGGATGTTTTACTTGTTCCACTTAAATTCGGAAGAGGTGATTTGACAGCGTGGTTTCCAACGATTCCAAAAACAAAAGGGTTGATTATAGTATTATAAAATTTCAAATATCATTTCTTAGATTAGAAAAGTACATAAATGAGATTATTGAATAATAACAGCGAATGTAATTATGAAGTCCTTTTAAGTTTTAATCAGAAAGTGTATTGCATCTTGTAATTATGTCAAAAATACGTCCGACAAAAGCCTAACAAATTTATTTTTCAACGTTTTTTTTCTCCTTTGAGTCAGCTAATTAATTGATCGAGTGATTTTTTTTAAATAAAATTTTAATTTATTATGTAAATTTAGATGTAGTTTTAAAAAACCGCCATCAATATTACAATATTATTATTCGAATTTCGCACATTCACGACCAGTCAAATTATCCAAAAAATCAGAGTGACCTTATTCTTTTTTACTGTTGATTTTTTCATCCAGTGATACGGTGTTATGCCCTGTGTCCCAAAACAGGCCATCAAATGTTGGACAGTTGGTAGGACTGCCCTGATATCCTGAAGAATCAACTATATTTTTACTTTTAGATATTAATTCTTGATCATATCATTATATTATAATTATTAAAAAAAAAAATTAGAATCCTCAACTATTAATTATTAAAAAAATAATTAGGGTTGTAGGCGAACCCTAATTCGCCTGCAGAAACACCCGCAGGGAGGAGACTTTAAAATGCCATTAGAAGACAGTATGGTTTTCTATGAGTTGCATGTGATCGAACAGATGCCAAAGTTATCTGCTTAGTTATTAAACGTACCTATACTTAGGGGTCGCAAAACGGATCAACGAATCAAATTCTTATCGAATACTAAATGAATCAAATTATAATATACAAAATTCAAATTCGATTCAATTATTAAACGAATCCTGATATTAAAATTCAGATTCGATTAATTTAATAAACGAATATTCATATTCGATTCGTTTACATAAAAAACGAATCGAGCCGAATTTACTATTCGTTTAATAAATGAATATTCGCATTCGATTCGTTTACATAAAATTAAACGAATTGAATTTTATATTCATTTATTTAATGAATATTTGTATTTAATTCGTTATTTATTTAATCAAAATGAAATACAAAATATTAGTTAGTTTTTAGGGAATAAGTAGTCAATTACTAAAATAACCTTTTTGTCAAATACTTTTGTTCAAAAAATTTAAGAGTAAATTTGTAATATAATTAAACGGATACTAACGAATTGGATTCAAATTCGATTCGTTTATGATTTGTTTAAGAAACGAATTCTAAACGAATAAACGAATTGATAATCTCAATTAGGATTCGATTCGTTTATTAAATTTTCTGTCATTATTCATTAATATAATATATGTACTTTTCTCATCTACTGAATGATATTCGTACTTAATACTAGTCTTCTCATTCAAAATAACTAACAGCTTCTGTAATTATTAAAATGGAAATTGATACTGGTTTTCTAAATATTGAATAGATCGATGAAATTTTCTCGGTTTTTTTGGATAATTTTAAACTTTCGCTTCGGTTGGCAAAAGTGATTTTACCAAAATAAAAATAAAAGTAGAATGATGTATCAATTCACTACTACAATAAGGGATAAAGAAGTCGATTTTTAAACGATATCTATTAGTTTAGACATTGGTTTCAAAAGCGTTTTCTATTCAAGTATTGTTAAAGTTTTCTTCTTTTTAGATCATTTAATAACTAATGTTATAAATATTTCGAAAGACATCGGTTATTTGTAAAAACGATATCTTTTGAATTGTCATAGAAATCGATATTTTTATTAATTTCCGATGTCTTTATATTTGTGAAATGAAATCGATTTGATTAAAACCGACTTCATATCTATTTGAATAGAAATCGCTTATACAAAATGATGTAGAAGTAAAAAAAGAAATCAATTTTTATTATATCATAGCCGTTTTTAAATATTTTTATCAACTGATGTCTTAAAATTCATATGTTTTTTTTATTGCAAATTTAAATGATTCATCATAAAAATCATCAGAACACAATATGATAAAACATAAAATTATGAAGAATCTTGGAGTAGCAAATTAAAGCCTACATAATGCAATATGTATAACACCCAAAACCCTAAATATCATGCTTTGAAATAAAACTGTTGTTAAAATTGATTGTATTTAAAATTGATTTAAATTCTATTACAAAAGAAAACGGTTTAAAATAAAATCGTTATTTTTTACTTACCAAATCGGTTAATTGATAAACCGATTTTTTTTTAAAGTATTGGTTATTTCTATTATTGTGGTAGTGATTGCATTTTGAGGTTTTGTAAGGAAATGATTGAAGTATGTGGTTAGAGCTTCGAGAAATATAATAATCTGATTGAAACATATAAAAAGACAATAAGATGTTGACAAAAACAGAACATCACAATAAGAAACTGAAATTGTAAAACAAGCCATAGCGACAAATAATCCCTGTTTCTCAAGAGGGGGTGAATTAGGTTATCGCTATAAGTGCGGAATTAAATAAATCTTTGTCGTTTTTTAGCTCTTATTACCAAATGAGCACTTAGTTTGATTTTCTCTATTTTGATTAATAACCAATACGAAAATTTTCTAATCAATAAATGTAAATGTAAATAAACTTGCAAATAGTAAAAGTATAGGGAAAGATAAATACGACACCGCGATTTATAGTGGTTTGGCCAAACGTGCCTACGTCTGTTGTGATATTTTTATATCGTACCGCAAGTGTACGGTGTCAAGTTTTAGTATAAATCAGTGAAAGAGTGTCGAACCCACATGGATTGCGTTAACTCGCACTAAGTACTACAATTGATAATCCTAACTTTATTTAGACGATAATTAATAAAGATTTATAATAAATAAATAAACAATTTGATAGGAGGAACAATACGATAGAGATTCTGGATCCTGATTTCACCTAGCTGTCACCTATGTATTTGTTATGCCAATTGCCATTGTTCGGATATATTGTTTATAAGTCGAGACTCCGAAATTATCCACTCCCTCTCTCGAGTGCCGAGTGAAAATATCATTAACTACAGACTTCGATATCTCTATAAAAATCCAATAGTTAACAACTCATTACGATTTGTGATTCTATTTAAACGACTTCAAAGGACTACAGATTCTCTCGAACTCTATAAAATCCTAGGTCATATTCTCTAGATCTATTCAAAATCCCCTCTCTCGAGTGATAGATTCTAAACATTCATCATCTCAAATTGTGGCCAGTAATCAAGAAGCATTAAACTCAAAAGAATATAAATAAACTAATAAAACTTCATAACAAAATTGATAAAAACAATACAAGGTTCAAGCATAGATTACATCATTCTCCAGAACTAAGGAGTTAGTTCATGACAAAAGATAAAAACAATAATACACAAATCATGAATCTAATGGAAATCATTAGAGTTTTAAGAAAAAAAATAAGAAGGTAAAACCCGAATTGAATCTCTTCCTCCTCGGATGTCACAGCCTTTTTCTCCTCTTGTCGCCCTTCAATCCTCTCATTGGATCTCTAAAAATATTTATTTCTGTGTTTTGTGCAGTGTATTAGCCTCCCCCTGAGTTCTGGACGAACTTTTATATTTATAGTAGAGTCTGGGAGTCATAATACATGTTAAAAACCCTAAATATCATTTTCCTAGCTTGCGCAGGTTTTCTTCCGCGGGGGCGCTGCGGCGCTGAACAGTGGGCGTTGTGGAGCCCAAATCCTTGGAAAATGTATGTAATTGACTAGATCTTCTCGAGTAGATGCAAATAGATATATTATGGGTTTCGTAACTCTTTCTAGATCAAAAGTTATAGTCTTTTTAATTTCAGTGAGCATCCGATGCTGGTTTTTACTGCTTCTTCAGTCTGATGCTCCCAATAGGTCCCGAAACACACGTATTTGCTCCATTATCGATATTCTAATGCTTCCTACAAATAAGACATAAAAGATACTACAAAATGCATTAAATGGCTCGAAACATAACTGTTGGAAATTCTTCTAAATATTTCATTAAGGGTAATTCTGTCATTTGGTTGGATTGGGTGCTTGTGAGGGGTACAACCCTTTGGAGAGTTGCACCCCATCCCAAATGGTGCCCTATTGGCACCCTTCCATGCCTTATAAAAGAAGGCTTTATATCCAAAACAAACATACAGAAAAGAGATCCGAATTTTACAGAGACATTTTGTTTTCTTTATTTGTTTTTGGAGAGAGTTTCACCACATTCTCAGTTCGAACACTTGTCAAAGAGTGCTCTTTGGACAAGAAGGAACCAAGTTATCCTGGGAGGACATTGGCCAATTGCGAATCCGTAAAGCACCTGTGACGGGGCCAATAAGTTCTTAAGGACAGAGGATTATCTCGACTTGGATTCAAAAAGGTTTTTCTTAAATTATCAAGTTTTTAGGTTTCTAGGGTTTATGCATATTAGATCCGATTTTCTGGTTTGATCTGGTTGTTTGCATGTTAGTTGATGTTTAATGACACTAATTTTACAACAATCTTAAGAACTTATTGCATTCTAGTGTTGTTAGACTGTAAATTCGCATGCTAGGTTTGAATATTTTCTGGAAAATTCGGACTATGCATGAAAAACCCGTAGGGCGGCATAAATTTGAAAATTCGTAAGAACGTTCGAACGCGTCTTTAAACGCAACTCGAACGCAAGCATTCTGTCTTAGAACGTTCGAACGCGTCCTAAACGCAACTCGAACGCAAACTCTATGGAATCATTCCGTTCGAACGCGTTCACGAACGCTATACGAACGTGAACTCTCTGGAATCATTCCGTTCGAATGCATTATCAAACGCTACTCAAACGTGAACTCTCTGGAAACACATCGTTCGAACGCGTTATCAAACGCAACACGAACGCACACTCACTGGACAGTCTCGTTCGAACGTAGATACGAACGTGACACTAACGATTTTGTCCTGGAAGTATCATAAATTGCAAACTTTAATTAATATTAACTTGGTTAGTCATATACTGTAAACACATTAATCTTGGTAGTATAGATTTAAGTTATTATTAAGTTGTTCAATTATCACAAGCATACACATAGTGATAAAGTTGAAATTAATTGGTTGTTGCATAATTGGTTGAGAATTTAAAGTGTAATTTTGCACAAGTAATTCCATCCAATCTTGATTGACATATATATATCTACACTTATCCTATTAATTGTGCTATTGGAAGAGTGTAAATCTGGGTTTTGAATTGCTAAAAGATTCTATTGGAAAAAGTGTTTGAAGAATATTCGTTCATTCAATTTTCCTTAAGTATCTTTAGTTGAAATTCAAAGACTTGCGTTTATTGGAACTTTCGTCCATTAGAACAACAAGTGACTACCTAGTCCATCACTTTGAACTAGATCATTCGTTGATCGTTGTGCAATTTGTCTTTCGTAGACTGATTGAACCCTGTTGATTTCCAGTTACAAATGGCTAGCGGAAATATCACGGTACCGGTCTCTCACGGAGAAAAGCCGGAGAAATTTGGTGGGGCAAATTTCAAACAGTGGCAGAGCAAAATGCTGTTCTACCTGACAACTCTCCAGTTGGCTAAATTCCTCAAAGATCCTCTGGGTCCTGTGGAGGGTGAATCTGAATTGGCCAAGGAAGAGCGAGAACAGACTTGGATGTCTGGAGACTTTTTATGCAAGAACTACCTTTTGGGTGGTCTTGACAATACCATGTACAATGTGTACCAAGGCATGACTTCTGCGAAGATTCTCTGGGAATCTCTCGAGAAGAAGTACAAAACCGAAGATGCCGGACAAAAGAAATTTGTCGTGGGTAGGTTCCTGGACTACAAGATGGTAGATTCAAGGACGGTGATGTCTCAGTTGGGTGAACTGCAATTGATCATTCATGAAATACTGGATGAGGGAATGAAACTCTGTGAGATGTTTCAAGTTGCCGCCATAATTGAAAAGTTGCCTCCATCATGGAAGGACTTCAGGAGCTCTCTGAAACACAGAAAGAAGCAGATGAGCCTTGAAGACCTTGGAGTTCGATTGAGAATCGAACAGGACAACATGATGTCCGAGAAGGCCAGCTACAAGACTATGAAGTCTAAGGCCAACATCTTTGAGGATGTAAAGGATAGCAAGAAAAGAAAGAACAATGAAGCTGATTCTTCCCAAGCGAACAAGAAGTTCAATGAGAAGTGCTACAACTGTGAAAAGAGCGGTCATATGACAAAGGACTGCAGAAACAATATATCTCAGGACAATGGCAGGAAAAATGAGGCCTATGTCGCTGAAGATGAGCAGTTAACTGATGAGATTTCAGAAATGAATCTCTCAGCAGTGGTAACTGAAACCAATTTGGTTGGGAATCCGAGAGAATGATGGGTAGACACTAGGGCTACTCGTCATATCTGTGCTGATAGCAAGATGTTTTCCTCGTATCAGAAAGGTCGATGGCGGTGATCATCTGACAATGGGAAACTCGTCTACCTCTAGAGTGGTTGGACAAGGCACAGTAGTTCTGAAAATGATATCCGGAACGGAGCTTACATATAAGAATGTTTGCATGTTCCATATATTCGGAAGAACTCGGTCTCGGGTTTGTATTTGTTTCTGACAAGATTGTATTGAACAAAAATGATGTCTATGTAGGAAAATGATACCTCGCTGAGGGTCTTTTCAATGACTGTCAATTGTGCTATTAATAAAGCTGAAACTTCTGCTTATATTATTGAGTCACAAAATGTATGGCATGAGAGGTTAGGACATGTTAATTATGATATAATGCGTACATTAATTAACATAAACCTTATACCTAAATTTGCATTGATAGCCAACATGAGTGTGAGGCATGTGTTGAAGCAAAAATACATAGAACATCATAGAACGAAGTTCTGAACCCTTGGAACTTGTACACACTGACGTGTGTGACACGAATATTGTGCAAATAAGAGGCGGTAAAAAGTACTTTGTCACTTTTATCGATGAAAGCACAAGAGTCTGTTAAGTGTATTTGCTGAGGAGCAAAGCTGAAGCTATTGAGAGCTTTATACACTGAGAACGAAGTTGCAAATCAACATGGCAAGTAAATCAAAAGAATCAGAAGTGATAGTGGTGGTGAATATGTTTCATCATTCGGTGAATATTGTTCTGTGCAAGGAATTATTCACGAAACCACTGTTCCTTATTCTCCTCAACAGAACGGAATTGCGGAGCGCAAAAACCGAACGTTGAAGGAAATGATGAACGCCATGTTGACAAGTTCGGGTCTACCCCAGAACTTGTGGGGGGAAGCCTTGCTTTCCGCGAACTACGTTCTGAACAAGCTTCCTCACAGAAGACTAGACAAGACACCATATGAATTGTGGAAATGTTTCGTACCTTCCTACAAATACCTCAAAGTGTGGGGGTGTCTTGCCAAAGTAATGGTTCCTAAACCTAAGAAGGTTAGAATATGACCCAAAACTGTTGATTGTATATTCATTGGATATGCTCGCAACAGTAGTGCGTATCGATTCTTGGTACACAAGTCAGAGATTCCTGACATCAATCCGGAAATGATAATTGAGTCAAGGAATGCGACATTTTTTGAAGAGACGTTTCCTTGTAAGGAAAGACAGCGCACAGAGTCTCTCAAAAGAACAGTTGATACTGTCAAGGACAGTGATCAAGTTGACCAAGAATCAGATCAACGTGTAAATGTTGAGACAATCGAGCCTAGACGTAGCAAAAGAGCTAGAATGGCTAAGTCGTTTGGTCCCGATTTTCTGACATATTTGTTAGAAAATGAGCCTCGAAGCTATAAAGAAGCAATGTCTTCTTTGGAGGCACCTATGTGGAAAGAGGAAATTATCAGTGAGATTGATTCAAACCTACAGAACCATACTTGGGAGTTGGTTGATCTTCCTCCAGGTTGTAAGCCACTGGGCTACAAATGGAAAGATGAAAATGGATGGATCAATAGATAAGTACAAGGCGAGTTTGTCATAAAAGATTATAGACAGAAAGAAGGCATTGTTTACTTTGACATCTATCCACCAGTGATTCATATCACATTAGTAGAATGCTTATAGCTATAGCAGCTATAGTTGGTCTTGAAATACATCAAAAGGATGTAAAGACGTCATTCTTGAATGGTGAATTGGATGAAGAGACTTACATGGAACAACCAGAAGGGTTTAATGTTCCTGGATAAGAACAGAAGGTGTGCAAACTTGTAAAATCTTTGTACGGATTAAAACAAGCACCTAGACAATGACATGAGAACATTGACAAATAGATGTTGTCAAGTGGGTTTAAAACTGATGAGTGTGATAAGTGTATATACGCCAAATCGACTCAAGAATGATATGTCGTTGTATGTCTCTATGTAGACGATATGCTGATAATTGGTAATAATCATGAGTTGATTCAGTCTACCAAGAAAGTGTTATCCAGTAAATTTGATATGAAAGATTTGGGAGTAGCTAACCTAACTCTTCCTCTATCAAAGAATACTGGTTTAAGCATATCGTAATTAGAGTATTCAAGGATCATCGGAAGTCTGATGTATCTCACGAATTGCACACGAACTGATATCGCTCAAGCTGTGAATAGGCTTAGTAGATATACTATCAATCCAGGACATAACCACTGGAAAAGCCATAGTAAGTGTTTTGAGGTATAAGAAACTTCAAAATATGGGTTACATTACGAGAGATATCCTGCTATTCTAGAGGGATATAGCGATGCTGGATATCTGATATAGTGGATTCCAAATCTACGAGTGGATTTGTTTTCACACTTGGTAATGCAGCCGTGTCATGGAAATCCTCGAGGCAAACATGTATTACCCGGTCTACTATGGAATCAGAGCTCATAGTATTAAACAAAACAGCGGAAGAAGCAGAATGGCTTAGAAACTTCCTGGAGGATATTCCTAGTTGGCCCAAACCGGTGCCAGCGATTAGCATATATTGTGATAGCCAATCGGCAATTGGGAGAGCCCAAAATACAATGTATAATGGTAAGTCTAGACACATACGTCGGAGATATAATACCATACGTCAACTGCTCTCAAGTGGCATAATAACGATCGATTATGTTAAGTCGAAGGAAAACCTAGCGGATCCACTAACTAAAGGTTTACCTTGAGAGCAAGTTGAGAAGTCATCGAGGGGAATGGGCTTGAAGCCTATAATCTAAGAATTGTCACTGTGGAAACCCAACCTAGCTGACTGGAGATCCCAAGATCTAGGTTCAAAAGGGACAACAGAAACTTTGTGCAATTCAAAACAAGCACTGAAGAGTTTCATACTCTTTCCCATTCCGATAATGACGCTGAGTGCTGTCTGTCATTGGTTAGGATAAGCTAAGGCTTTTAATGATCACTATATTAGGAGATGAGTCCTAATGGGGGTAAAGACAGATTACCTCTTCATAGTAGATCACCTATTTCAAGTAAGAAGTGAGGCCGCTTCCATGGGAACCTTTAAAGGCGGGTTACCCTAAAGTGCTTGATGAATCCGGGACCGTTGTTCAGGGCCGAAATGAACACAACCGTAGAACGGGAAAATGGTCGAATTAAAGCTGTGTGTTGGCAATTGTCTTGGTTTACACTAACGACAGAACAGTTCAAGACTATGGGTCACTGGTTTGCCAAGTAAATCCGATTGTCACTCACTAGGAAAGGTTTAAGGCGAAAGCTACCTATTTCGATGCAGCTTTAGTTCATGGTAACTCTCTCAAGTGTCTCCATGAATATTTGAAGAATTGTGGGGGATTGTTGGAAATTCTTCTAAATATTTCATTAAGGGTAATTCTGTCATTTGGTTGGATTGGGTGCTTGTGAGGGGTACAACCCTTTGGAGGGTTGCACCCCATCTCAAAGGGTGCCCTATTGGCACCCTTCCATGCCTTATAAAAGAAGGCTTTATATCCAAAACAAACATACAGAAAAGAGATCCGAATTTTACAGAGACATTTTGTTTTCTTTATTTGTTTTTGGAGAGAGTTTCACCACATTCTCAGTTCGAACACTTGTCAAATAGTGCTCTTTGGACAAGAAGGAACCAAGTTATCCTGGGAGGACATTGGCCAATTGCGAATCCGTAAAGCACCTGTGACTGGGCCAATAAGTTCTTAAGGACAGAGGATTATCTCGACTTGGATTCAAAAAGGTTTTTCTTAAATTATCAAGTTTTTAGGTTTCTAGGGTTTATGCATATTAGATCCGATTTTCTGGTTTGATCTGGTTGTTTGCATGTTAGTTGATGTTTAATGACACTAATTTTACAACAATAACAAAATAATATGCTAAGGATGTCGGAATAAGTGGGTATAAACCACACTTATCAAACACCCCTAAACTTAAGGTTTTGCTAGTCCCGAGCAAAAGATAAAATAAAAACTAAATTCATATTAACAAATAAAAAATTACTAAACTAACTAAGCCACTTTCGTAGGGATCACGATTGCATTTAGCGTATGCAACAAGCCTTTAAACCCCTAGGCGGCCCTAGTGGACGAGTTATAGTCTCGTTAGGACTTACAGCGACGACACCCACAAACGTCTTTCACAGACAATCATGCAAAAAAAATATTAAAAAAATAATAAAAGATAGTCCTGATAGTTGCGCATAGAATTTTCCTCAAAAAAAGCTTATAAATGAAATTAGAGAACCTTCAAAGTACGCGATTGCAACTCGAATCCAAATTCTTGAATAAATTATCTAAGCTAGACTCACGGTGTGTGTGTGTGTGTAAAGGTTTGGTCTTAGCTCAATTCATAAGTAAGCCAACTTAATGATTTCGTTTAGAAATTAGAATCGATGGGTCAAACCAACCTAGATATCTCAATTATGCTCAATAATTGCTTTATTTCGTGCTCAGTATGGTATGATTTTTCTTTTCTTTTCTTGTCTCTCTTTGCTTTTCTCATTTTTCACTTTTTTTTCAACTCACCTACCCTTTAAGGTAGCATTTCTCCTCATGGTGGTCCTAATACTCGCCCATGGGTAGCTTCACGCTTATCGGTTATAAGTGGTTTACTTTCTTTCTTTAGAGACATTTTTCTTTTTAACTATACCACGCTTCATAACACTAGCAAATCAAGATAGATATCTAAGAAAACGGTCATTCATCGACATGCAATTTCTTCAACTAGTCATCTTGTTAACTACTTAAGTTTTCACCGTTAAAAACCTGTTTTTAAGTGCTTATGAGCCTAACATAAATTAGTTATTCAAGGCATCAGATAAAAGTAAATTGGGCACTTATCGTTTCTAAAATCTCACTCATAAACAAACAATATTATCACAGGATTTATGCTTTACTATCAAAGACTAAAACAATTTTTTTTTTCTCAATAAATTTAAACAACTCAATAGCAAGTAAACAACATACACACCCCCAAACTTAAAATTTGCATTGTCCTCAATGTAAGATAAATATCAAGAGCAAAAGTGAGGAACAACACTACCGTGCATGGAGTTGATCAGACTCTTGCTGGTTAAAATTTGGTTGCGCGGGCGTTGTGTCTCGTGCTCCCTGCATAAATAACATACAAATTAATAAATAGCACACAATAAAATAAAATAAAAATTAAAAGTAAAGAAAATAATGATAAAACAAATACAAGGGTTGCCTCCCCGCAAGCGCTAAGTTTAACGTCTTCAGCCAGACGCAACCACCCAAATGGTTATGGTGGCTTAAAAGTAGTGAACCGGGTAATCTCATCTGTTTTCTTCTTTGGTATCCACCGGTTCTTATGACATGAAAAAGATAGCTTGGCAGGCTCTGGTGATTTATCCATAGATGGTCCCCCAAGATATGTAGATTTTCTCTGAATTGGAAATTCTGGACTGCACATTCGGCGAGTCGTGCGGGACGATACTTGAGCTATCAGTGCACCAACAGGATCTGCCATTACTTCTTTTCAAACTCACCTCGTACGAAAAATATAAAAAATTAAAATAAAATAAAATAAAATAAAAATTAGAAATAAAAACAAAAATAAAACTTAAAACAAAAATAAAGGAAATAAAGAAAATAAGAAATAAAAAAAAAATAAAAACAAAAACAAAAATAAAATTCTAAATTAAAGCTAAGATTACTTGGTAGTAGTATTAATGTGAATTAAACAAACAATCCCCGACAACGGCGCCAAAAACTTGTTGTGATATTTTTATATCGTACCGCAAGTGTACGGTGTCAAGTTTTAGTATAAATCAGTGAAAGAGTGTCGAACCCACATGGATTGCGTTAACTCGCACTAAGTACTACAATTGATAATCCTAACTTTATTTAGACGATAATTAATAAAGATTTATAATAAATAAATAAACAATTTGATAGGAGGAACTAATACGATAGAGATTCTGGATCCTGATTTCACCTAACTGTCACATATGTATTTGTTATGCCAATTACCATTGTTCGTATATATTGTTTATAAGTCGAGACTCCGAAATTATCCACTCCCTCTCTCGAGTGCCGAGTGAAAATATCATTAACTACAGACTTCGATATCTCTATAAAAATCCAATAGTTAACAACTCATTACGATTTGTGATTCTATTTAAACGACTTCAAAGGACTACAGATTCTCTCGAACTCTATAAAATCCTAGGTCATATTCTCTAGATCTATTCAAAATCCCCTCTCTCGAATGATAGATTCTAAACATTCATCATCTCAAATTGTGGCCAGCAATCAAGAAGCATTAAACTCAAAAGAATATAAATAAACTAATAAAACTTCATAACAAAATTGATAAAAACAATACAAGGTTCAAGCATAGATTACATCATTCTCCAGAACTAAGGAGTTAGTTCATGACAAAAGATAAAAACAATAATACACAAATCATGAATCTAATGGAAGTCATTAGAGTTTTAAGAAAAAAATAAGAAGGTAAAACCCGAATTGAATCTCTTCCTCCTCGGATGTCACAGCCTTTTTCTCCTCTTGTCGCCCTTCAATCCTCTCATTGGATCTCTAAAAATATTTATTTCTATGTTTTGTGCAGTGTATTAGCCTCCCTCTGAGTTCTGGACGAACTGGTATATTTATAGTAGAGTATGAGAGTCATAATACATGTTAAAAACCCTAAAAATCATTTTCCTGGCTTGCGCAGGTTTTCTTCCGCATGGGGCGCTGCGGCGCTGAACAGTGGGCGCTGTGGCTCCCAACTCCCTGAAAATGTATCTAATTGACTAGAGCTTCTCGAGTAGATGCAAATCGATATATTATGGGTTTCGTAATTCTTTCTAGATCAAAAGTTATAGCCTTTTTAATTTCAGTGCGCAGCTGATGCTGGTTTTTACTGCTTCTTAAGTCCGATGCTCCCAATAGGTCCCGAAACACACGTATTTGCTCCATTATCGATATTCTAATGCTTCCTACAAATAAGACATAGAAGATACTACAAAATACATTAAATGGCTCGAAATATAACAAAATAATATGCTAAGGATGTCGGAATTAGTGGGTATAAACCACACTTATCAACGTCCACTCCCCAAAGCCTCGCTTGAACATTTCCACTAAAATCGAGTTTCCGTGGTTCACTCGCAACTAAGAGTTTTCCGCAAAGGCGCACTCCGAACCTTTTACAATTTTGAGTTTTGTTCGTAGGCTCACTCACAAACCTTTACAACTACCCAAACTAATGGGATTTCACAACCACAAGTGTTTTAATAAAGAAGTTTTAAAACACACTTGGGCACTCACAAATATTAAGAAGATTATGTGAGTTGCAAACCCAAGTGTTCTAAGCTCACTAAATGTATGAAGGTGAGTGTGTGAGCTTTAGAGTGTTTGAGATAAAGAAGGTTTAAGACACTCTTGTATTTGCCTTAGAGAATGTATGAAGATGTAAAATGATGTCTCTAACCAAGGCAAATGAGTTGGGGTTCATTTATATAGAAAATGAAAAACAACCCTAACAAACACAGCTGAGACCGGTATGCCGATCTCTGCTTGACCGGTATGCCGATCTCCAACGGTAATATAGCCGTTGGGAGAATCCAGCAGTTAGATCGGTATGGACACCGATATGGTGACCGGTTTGGTCTGTGCCGGTTCCAGAGAGTATGCACAATGAAGAGCTTGACCGGTATGGTAACCGGTATGCCGATATGATCACGGGTATGAAGACCAGTTTAGGTTATGCCGGTTCCAGTAAGGGAACTAATCGTTGGGCTCACTGGTAAGGTTCGTGCCGGTTCCAGTGAGCATGCGTAACAGAGCATCTCACCGGTATGGTGACTGGTATGCCGGTCTCAGTACCAAAAATGCAAATATAAAGATTTAAGTGCATTTTGTACATGAACCTAATGCATCTAAGTGAATGTGCATGATCCCTATGAGCTTAGGCACTTAAATATTACATTTCACAATACAAATTAAATCCTAAGCTAAGGCTTCGCAATATATTCTTCAATTTTCCGCAAGTCTTCACATTCTCGCTCTTCACCCCATATGCTTCGACACTTTTTGTATTGCTTCGTGCTTGTACGTCGAAGTCTTCTTTCACGTTGACGTCATCAAATCCATTTATGAGACCAAGTCGCCAACAATCTCCTCCTTTTTGATGATGGCAACCCCTTAAAGCTTGTTGATACTTGTGAGCTTGTTGGAGTCCAAATTTGACAATTTTGCTCCCCCTCAAAGTGTAATTGTCTTTAATAAAGGTCTAATAAAACTTGATAAACACATTACTACTATTACTCCCCATTAAACCAAGGGTGAAGGTAAAACAAGTTTTAATCTCATTTTTAATGATTTCTCCCATTTTGACATTATCAAAAAAGTGGATAGGTAGAATTTTAATTTAAATGAGATACCAATCACATATGTGCGAATAAATAAAGATACCAAAATTTAAAATTATGCACATTTTGGCATTTCCCCCTTTTTGCCATAATCATGGATAATGCAATTTTTCAAAAATTATGTACTAATAATACCAATTAACAATTTGTAACAATGATTCTAATTGATTATCATATCATATCACTTTAATCATTATTTCTCCCCAATTGTGATATCAAATAAAATAAGTCATTACATATCATGATACCAACTTGAAAATTCGGGGTTATCCTAGGTTCTGACCCTATGCGGAATTATAAACAATAAGCAGGACAAGTCTTGTTACTGCTACTATGGATAAATTAACAGGCAACCACAAAAACAATTAAATAAAATTATGCTGCAAAATATTAAAACAATAGCAGGAATTAAAACAGCAAAATAAATCATACACACAAAATTCAACACAATGATTTTAGTGACGAAATGGAAAACTCTTGCGAGTAAAAAACCACTCCGGGTATAGGCTACCACCCGAATCCACTATATAGAGAAAAACTTACAGCGATGGTCAAGACCTATGGTGGCAACTCCACCGACTCAAGTACCTCAATACTGCAAGAACTCAAGGCAACTCCTCAAGCCCGCGACCCACGGTTTTCTTCAGAACCTCAGAAGTCTCTGAGTAGATTATATCACCAATGACGCCGGAACTCCGACTACCAAACTTCCTCCTAAAGAACTCTAAAGGCTTAGGGAATTTGGGTTAAGTTATGTTGAAGGTTTATCAAAGATGGAATCTCACCATTAATGAAGAAGACAAGAAGATAAAAAGTCTTCAATGGTGGAATCAAATAAGGTTGAAAGCTTTGAAGGATTTTGGCTCAAAGGATTTGTGTTTCAACCATTGGGGAATGTGGCTCAATGTTTGTTTATATAGGTAGGGCCAAGGAAAAGGGTTTCCTAGTGTTATTTTGGCTTTAAAACGTGTCTAAGAAAACCTACTTACGCAGGGACGTTCGAACGCACTTCAAACACAACTCAAACGTAAAGTTTCTGCCTCGAAAACGCAACACGAACGCAGTCGCGAACTGTTTTTCAGGTGCAACTTAAAACGCTTGTAACTTTCTCGTCTTTTGGCCAAATCATGAGTTCTTTATATGTACACGACCGACTTCGAGTCTAATTTCCAATGCAATTGACTTTATATCAATTTAATCTCTAAATCTTCTGGAATATTCAAAAGAGTAAATATCGCTCGGACAACTCCATCAAATTTTGTCCAAATACTTGTGTAATTGCTCCGAGATCTTCAAGACTCATTACAACTCAATTGAACTTATTTTGTTACGGACATTGCCAATAAAAATGGAACTAACAATCTCCCCCTTTGGCATTCCGTGACAAAACACTACCTATTACAAAGACTACGATAATAGACCCAAAAAGCAAATAGTCAACTGTCAACCATCAAAACAGTGACTTATTACAATGGACTCGATCTAACACCTAACAAAGTAGTCTTGAAAATAATGCCACCGCAGCAACATACCTGCTACCTGAAACATCCACAAACAACAATATACCGTGAAAAGCATTGGGATAATCAAGTAGAACATAAAACAGATAAAAATCTCATGCATGTACATGTAGAAATCCCTCTCCCCCGTAATCTTAACTCCCCTTAAAACAGAATTATCTAAAGGATATTCTACGGCTCCCTCTTATATATTAAGGCTATCCCCCTTAATATATTACTCTCCCCCTTTTTGTCACGAAATGACAAAGGGTAAAAGAAACAGGAAAAATAACATGAGAACATGAGACAACACATGCAAGAGCAAAAACAAACAGGAATTACTCCCCCTCACTAACATGCACATACAACTAGCAAAATAAAAAACTGGAAGTAAACCAAAACTCAGAAAGGTGCACAGGAAAAAAGAAAAAAATTAGTATGTAATAACATGAAGCACACACAGGCACATACATAGATAAATAAAAATCCTGTCAAAAACTGACTGAAACAGCATTTAAAGCTGATATAATGATACCCAGTCAGTATTCAGCTGTTTATGACATGAAACAATATGCATCATTTTAAAAAGTGGCTAAATACAACACTTATGCATATGACATAAACACCAAAGCATATAAAGCACTTGCGTGAAAAATAAAGTGCACAACAAATCAAGGCTTAAGACCTTATTTTATGAGCTGGACACAGCCAAAGAAATCCATCTCTAAACAAACCAAGTCCACAAAATAGGTGTTCAAACCCAGCACCAATAGGACCTGAAAATAAGCAACATTGGTTGCATGCTATATTATTTACCCCAGAAATATCATGAGCTCATATTTAATAACTCTTTCGAGTGAAGGGTTTTACCCCTTATCTTTTGAATTTGGCCATTTTGGCTCTTTTGCACTTGAGTCTCATTTTTTTTTCATTTTTTTTCTTTTACAAAAGGGAATAGCAAGGTCATCTAGTCAAAGGTCACACTATTGAGCAAACAAGATATGTTAGAAATTAGATTGCTATTCCAAAAACTCATACATGCGACCAAGCCTTGACAAAATAAAAACGTGTATGTGAAGGTGCAAGCACAATATATACCAAAGGTTTTTATCACACACACTCATGTATATAGAGCATCAAGAAAAAATAAAAGCATATCATACATGCATAATCATATATCCTACATACCAAGATCACATGCATAAGCTTTTCATGCTCTAACAAGCCAGGAAAATTTTTTTTTTGTCTTTTTCATTTTCTATTTTTTTGATTTTTCAGATTTTAACAAATAAAAATAAAGACACAAACAGGCTTGTAAAACATCCAATGTTACGTGGAGTTGTATCCCGAGTACAAATCATACTACCGTCCATTCGGAATCGGCTATGAAATTTATGTCCGGGTTTCCATCCTATATACCAAGGGATATATAACAAAAATAAGACACACACACACACATGCAATGGGAAAATAAAAATGCATCTTTTAAGCAGAGTTACACCGAAGTGTGACCGGTGCAAACACACGCGTATAACGCAAGCGCACGTATCGTTCAAGTAGTATAAAAATATCGATCCCACGAGGACTTAATTCCTACTGTTGTTATTAATTGTTGAATCTATTTATTTACAAATATCTAATTAAAGGGAGAATGAAATTGATTGCTTGATTGATTTGGTTGATTGTAAATTTGCTAAATAAATAAATAAAAAGACAAAAGAAAATACTAAGGAAAATATAAGACACAAAGATCTAAGGTTGTGATTTCTTTTAATATCATTTTAAAGATGAAGTGGTTATCTTAAAGTTGGGTAATATATTGATTTATTAACCTGGAACACTAAATTATGTGTAAGCCTCTGTCGATGGTCAGACACAAATACCCAGTTTAACCCAATTGAACCATATGTCTATGTCAACCAAATTATCTGGATTCATTAAGTTTAAGTTCCCATTATGGCTACCCCCGCCCGACAGGTATATTCTTATCCTGTAAGGAAATCTATTAAAGGGTTATCTATCCTTAAGGAAGATCGTGGGCTATTGAGTCTAAGGTCTTAAACTTAAAATCCCTATGTCTAGTTCATTTTAAGTTTACCTAATCAATTTAATTAATGGCCAGTTAATTAAAAGGCTTTAAGATTAAGACTCAATAAATAAATTTTTAAATTACCCAAACTATAATCTAATCCTTTATAAACCCGTGATATTGAATTTCATCACAACCCTAGATACTAACTTAGCTACGACACATAACTAGGGCTAAAAACTTAAAAGACTTAAAATAAAATTGCATAAAGTAAATGCGGTAAAATAAATGCTGAAAGTGAAATAAAATAAAATTGCTAAGGTAAAAGGAATTACTTCTACTATATACTAATTAGATTTCTCCCATAATATAATATAAGCTTTGCAAAACATTTCCAACCAGCCATATAGGCGGTATCTTGATTTAGTCAATTTAAAAACAACCAGCCATAAAGGCGGAATCATTTTACTATAAACCAGCCATAAAGGCGGAATCAAAATAACCAGCCATATATGCGGAATGAAAACAACCAGCCATATAGGCGGAATGAAAATTAAATTACCAACCGACCAGTCTGGCGGTATCCTTATTAAGTCCAATTTAAAACATTGAATATATTATAATTATGGGAGAATAATCTAAGTAGTAATAGTAAAAGAATTACCTTTCACCATAGCATAAGGAAGTTACCTCATCATGGTGAATAGTAAAAACTGTAAAAAGTAAAAATTAAATTACTATTATTACAAAACGTAATTAAAATTATTTACAAAACTAAAAACTAAAAATAAAAAAAAAAACTAAAGATTCTAGAGAGAGAAACTCTCTCTTTAGAAAGAATTGAAGAGAGAGGAAGGTACAACAAATTCTGAAATCTCGAGCTCAATTTATAGGCGCGGATAAGGGTCCAGAGTCGCGACGCTAAAGGGTTCAGCGTCGCGACGCCAGCTACAGTGACTCGTGGCACAATGACGGCTTGACACGTGGCGAGGCGGTTAAGAGATCAGATCCTTATCCGATGACGTGGCACTGTTCATGACGTCATTGCTTACGTCACGCTGACGTGTGGAGGGTGACTGTCAGCACCGTTAGATCGCGACACGTGGCACTGGCGCATTTTAGCATCTCCGTTGTGATGGCGACACGTGGCACGGTGCAAGATAGCATGATCGGCGCATTTTAACAGCGGCGCACGTTAGCAAATTTCTCTGATTGGTCCACGTGTCCACGGCGTACATTAGCAAGTCCGGCGCATGCTGGGCGTCGCGACGCACAAGGCTTCAGCGTCGCGACGCTTAAATGACGATTTTGCCATTTTTGTCCAGTTTTTCCTGTTTTGCTCCAATTCACCTCCAGAATGTCCTGAAACTTTATTTATCTACAAAATAACACAAAACACATCAAAATATTCACAAAACCCAAGAAACTATACAAAATATTAGGTTAAATGAGTGGGAAATAGTGATAGATTTACCACTCATCAAAGTGCACTCTCATCATGTCCATCAGGACACGCAGAAGAAGATGAGAATTCATCTTGCTTCTTCACCCAAACCTTTCTAGGAACCTCATCCACTTGAGAATTCCTAGTCAACAAATTAAGTTTCTCACTAAGAAATTTTGTCTGTTTAGTTAGAGCAGAAACTTGAGAAGCTAGATTTGAAGAGTCAAATCTAGGTGACACCTTCTTAGGCCTCTTCTTTTGCTTGTGAAACATGAAGCACTTAGGCCTAATATGTCCAGCCTTGGCACAGTAGTGGCACACAGGCACAAACCTCGGATGAGAGCGAGGTTTACCCACAACACCTCTAGATAGAGGTTGGGAAACATGACGAGGAACAACAGGAGGAGAAACATGACTACACACAACAGATTTCTTACCTAAGTCACATTTAGCTACTACAGGCATAGCTTTGGAAGAAGAAGCCTTATTACAGTTAGGCTAAAAAATAATATCTAACATACGGTCCACCTTTTTATTTCCACTAGAAAATGTGGACAATTGGATTCTAGCATCTTCAAGTTCGGTCTCTAATATTTGGACTCTATTAGCTAGGCTTCTTTTCCTCTCATCTAGGTCATCAACCATCAAAAGGCTTTGCTCAAATTTGGCTTGAGCTTCAGTCTTTTCTAGCTCTACAGCTTTCAGCCTTTTATTGACCTATATATTAGTCTTCTTAATAGCTAAACTCTCATTAAACAGTTCAACATAAGCTACTTGAAGACTTTCATCATCTACAGACTCATCAAGAGAGACTTCTAAATCAGCATCATTAACAACAATCTCTCTCTCATCAGTCACACTAGCAGTAAAAGCAATATAATTGCCTTGAGGAGAGTCATCACCTTCAGAATCACTAAGTGATGCTGCCATGGCTTTCTTGCCTTTAGCCCTAAGGTATGTGGGACACTCAGATCTAACGTGCCCATATCCTTCACATTCATAGCACTGGGCACCACATGATCTACTATCCATATCATCTCCAGACTCTCTCCTGCTATGCCTAATCTCTTTAGGCTCATCCTCCCTATCCCTATTACTGCTATGGCCACTCTTCTTAAGTTTAAGAAATTTCTTAAACTTCTTTGCAAACAAGGCCAAATCACGATCCGTAAAGGTATCATTATCGCTAGACGAATCATGCACAACTTCCTTAGCGATTTTCATCGCAAATATTTTTGGCTCTCTATAACCAGGAAACTTTTTCTCATAAACTTGCAGTTTTTCTACGAGTTCTTCTAATCAAGCTTATCGAGATCATTGCTTTCCTCTATGGCGGTAATCTTGGGTAGGAATTTATCAGGAAGGGATCTAACGATTTTCCTAACTATCCTATTGGTAGGAATAGTCTCACCTAGGTTAAAGCTTGAGTTAACGATATCGTTAATCTCAGCTTGAAATTGATCAAAGGTCTCATCATCCTTCATTCTATCGACCTCAAACCTAGTAGTAAGATCCTGGAGTCTATTATTTTTAACAGACAATGTGCCCTCCTGCACAGTCTGCAGGATGTCCCAAGCATCCTTGGCTATCTCACACATTGAGATTCTCCTAAACTCAGCAGAACAGACAGCACCATGTATGGCATTAACAGCCTTGCTGTTCATATTGCTAGCATCAAATACGTCTTTGGTCCAGGTCAATTTGTCTTTAGGGGAAGGTACCCCATCAACTACAACAACGGGAGGTTTCCACCCGTGTTCAACAGTCATCCAGACCCTCTCATCTAAGGACTTAAGGAACGCTTTCATGCGAACCTTCCAATGCAAATATTTCGTGCCATCAAAAAATGGCGGTCAATTTAAGGGTTGACTACGCTCCATAGCTAAAGGGTCAAGGATCGAGTTCAGGCTCCGATACCAGTTGAAAATTCGGGGTTATCCTAGGTTCTGACCCTATACGGAATTATAAACAATAAGAAGGACAAGTCCTGTTACTGCTACTATGGATAAATTAACAGGCAACCACAATAACAATTAAATAAAATTATACTGTAAAATATTAAAACAATAGCAGGAATTAAAGCAGCAAAATAAATCAAACACACAAAATTCAACACAATGATTTTGGTGACGAAGTGGAAAACTCTTGCGAGTAAAAAACCCCTCCGGGTATAGGCTACCACCCGAATCCACTATATAGAGAAAAACTTACAGCGATGGTCAAGACCTATGGTGGCAACTCCACCGACTCAAGTACCTCAATACTGCAAGAACTCAAGGCAACTCCTCAAGCCCGCGACCCACGATTTTCTTCAGAACCTCTGAAGTCTCTGAGTAGATTATATCACCAATGACGCCGGAACTCCGACTACCAAACTTCCTCCTAAAGAACTCTAAAGGTTTAGGGAATTTGGGTTAAGTTGTGTTGAAGGTTTATCAAAGATGGAATCTCACCATTAATAAAGAAGACAAGAAGATAAAAAGTCTTCAATGGTGGAATCAAATAAGGTTGAAAGCTTTGAAGGATTTTGGCTCAAAGGATTTGTGTTTCAACCATTGGGGAAGGTGGCTCAATGTTTGTTTATATAAGTAGGACAAAGGAAAAGGGTTTCCTAGTCTTATTTTGGCTTTAAAACGTCTCTAAGAAAACCTACTTACGCAGGGACGTTCGAACGCACTTCAAACGCAACTCAAATGTAAAGTTTCTGCCTCGAAAATGTTCGAACGCAACACGAACGCAGTTGCGGATTGGTTTTCAGGTGCAACTTAAAACGCTTGTAACTTTCTCGTCTCTTGGCCAAATCATGAGTTCTTTATATGTACGCGACCGTCTTCAAGTCTACTTTCCAATGCAATTGACCTCATATCAATTTAAATCTGTAACTCAATCAGATTTTATCCAAATACTTGTCTAATTGCTCCGAGATCTTCAAGACTCATTACAACTCAATTGAACTTGTTTTGTTAAGGACATTGGCAATAAAAATGGAACTAACACAACTAAAATCAATGAATTCACTTCAATGCACTTTTAATGATTGTCTTCTTATAAATATGATACCAATTAATAAACAATCAATGCTTCTCATTATACCAATGGAAACTTATATCGATATACATGCATTTCATTTTTAACTAAGTATGTTCATATGGCAAAAGCATTTTCAATGCAAATCAAATAAGTAATCATATACATGTAATTTAACTCAATAAATATAATGTGATACCAATTGATATGGAAAGAGGTTTAACTTTATGATTAAGACATTTAATGATCTCAAATGAACAATTGATACCAATAGAAAGTTAAATACATTGCCTAATCACTTTGTATGCTTATAAAAAATATTAACCAATTTAAAATATGCATACATACACAAAGAGGAAATGGTACCAATGTTTCCGTGAATACGGATTTTACCTTTACCATTGTGATTCCTCATCTCTTTGAGCCTTTGGGATCAATTCTGAAATTCTCTTTAAAGATCCATTCCCAAAACTCCCCCTTCAAATTTTTCAATTGCGCTTTGGTACCCAAACTTTCTTGGGTCCATTGCTGTTAATTTTGATTCCTTGAGGAATCCATGCATTTTTAATCATATTCTTGTACATGCATTCAAAAATTTTATGTCCATTTTTATTACATGCATGACATGTAACATTTTCATTGATGGAATTTTTAGCATGGGAGTCGGATGCCTTAACAAAATAATTTCTCAAAAATTTTCTCTTAATGTAAGACCTATATCCTAATCCTTCTCTTTTAAATGCACATTTTTGGGATCCAATAAGCATATTAAAATTTTTGTGTCCCAATGTGAATTTGCTAAGTATGTCTTGCAAATCTATAACCTTTGTGTTTAATAAAACATTTTCATTCAAAATTGATTCGCAATTGCATGGCATATTAGATATGACATTTTCAAGTTCTACCTTTTTCATTTTTAGACATGCATTTTCATCATTTAAGCATGCAATTTCTTTTTCATGTTTGGCTTTTAAGCATATAATCTCATTATCTAAAACATGAATTTTATCCATACAACATGCATGATCATTTTTAAGTGTAGCATGCTCATTTTTGACCAATTTTAATTTCTTTTTAAGCACATCACACAATTCTTTTAAACCATTAAAAGTATCAAGTAAATCATTATCATATTGAGAATTGTGTACCTCTTCTTCTTTGCTTTCAAAGAAGAAATCTCCATCCTCGATGGCCATAAATGATATTGATTTATCTTTGACTTCGACCTCTTCTTCCTCGGATGAGCTTGAATCGCTATCACTCCAAGTTGAAGTAGCTTTCATTGCCTTTTTCTTTGATTTTCCTTTCATTATTCTCAAAGGGCAATCGATATCTATATGACCCGGTTTGTTGCATTCATAACAAACAATTTTCTTGTTCTTCCGCGGTCATTTTTCTTCTTTCTTTTCATCTGTCTTTGATTTTCCCTTTTGCTTTACGGATTTAAGAAGCTTCTTGAAATTCTTATTTATTTGAGCCAACTCATCATCACTATCTTCTTCTTCACTTGAGCTTGACTCGTCTTTTCTTCTTGCTTTCAAGGAGATATTTTTCCTTGTTCTCTTCTCATCTTCCTCCCTTTTATCCATCTTGATTTCCATTTATACTCTAGCAATTTGCCGACCAAATCATCCATCTTTAATGTGTTTATGTCGTTTGCTTCTTTAATGGAGGAGGTATAGCTTCTAAATTCCTTTGGGAGTGATCTTAAAATTCTCTTCACTTAATCGGATGTCCCAATGGCTTTTCCCAAAGCGCTCAAATGATTGATGATTACCCGTAAACCTCGAAATCATGTGATCAATTTCTTCCCCGGATTCCATTTTGAAATTGTCCAATTCGCACATGAACCAGTTGATCTTAGATTCCTTTACTTGGCTTGTGCTCTTGTTGACCATTTCTAATGACTTCCACAAATCATATGCGTTTCCACACCCCGGAAGTTTATTTATTTGATCCCGATCAATGGCACATAGAAGTTGGTTGAGTGCCTTAGCATTTTGTGAGGCTTGTTTCAAGTCCTCATTATCCCATTCTAACTCGGCTTTGGAATATCAACCCCGTTGCTATCCTTCTTCGTTGGATCTACGATAAGGAGATAATTTAGCATTCTCATCTTCCAATAATTGTACTCCGTTCCGGTGTAAAATGGAGGTCTAGTCGTTGAAAATCCCTCGGTAAGATTTGACGAGTTGCTTGTAGAAGCCATGATCTATTCTTGGACGGTTAGGTCTTTCGTGAGAATACCTCGCTCTGATACCAACTGAAATTGTAAAACAAGCAATAGCGACAAACAATCTCTATTTCCCAAGGGGGTGAATTGGGTTATCGCTATAAGTGCAAAATTAAATAAATCTTTACCGATTTTTAGCTCTTATTACCAAATGGGCACTTAGGTCGATTTTCTCTATTTTGATTAATAACCTATATGCAAGTTTTCTAATCAATAAATGTAAATGTAAATAAACTTGCAAATAGTAAAAGTATAGGGAAAGAGAAATACGACACCGCGATTTATAGTGGTTCGGCCAAACGTGCCTACGTCTACTCTCCAAAGCCTCGCTTGAAGAATTCCACTAAAATCAAGTTTCCATGGTTCACTCGCAACCAAGAGTTTTCCGCAAAGGCGCACTCCGAACCTTTTACAATTTTTAGTTTTGTTCGTAGGCTCACTAACAAACCTTTACATATACCCAAACTAATGACATTTCACAACCACAAGTGTTTTGATAAAGAAGATTTAAAACACACTTAGGCACTCACAAATATTAAGAAGATTATGTGAGTTGCATACCCAAGTGTTCTAAGCTCACTAAATGTATGAAGGTGAGTGTGTGAGCTTTAGAGTGTTTGAGATAAAGAAGGTTTAAGACACTCTTGTATTTGCCTTAGAGAATGTATGAAGATGTAAAATGATGTCTCTAACCAAGGCAAATGAGTTGGAGTTCATTTATATAGAAAATAAAAAACAACCCCAACAAACACAGCTGAGGCCGGTATGCCGTCTCCAACGGTAATATAGCCGTTGGGAGAATTCAGTCGTTAGACCTGTATGGACAACTGTATGGTGATCAGTTTGGTCTGTGCCGGTTCCAAAGAGTATGCACAATGAAGAGCTTGACCGGTATGGTAACCGGTATGCCGGTATGATCACTGATATGAAGACCGGTTTAGGTTATGCCGGTTCCAGTAAGGGAACTAACCGTTGGGCTCACCGGTAAGGTTCGTGCCGGTTCCAGTGAGCATGCATAACAGAGCATCTCACCGGTATGGTGACCGGTATGCCGGTCTCAGTATCAAAAATGCAGATATGAAGATTTAAGTGCATTTTGTACATGAACCTAATGCATCTAAGTGAATGTGCATGATCCCTATGAGCTTAGGCACTTGAATATTGTATTTCACAATACAAATTAAATCCTAAGCTAAGACTACGCAATATATTCTTCAATTTGCCGCAAGTCTTCACATTCTCGCTCTTCATCCCATATGCTTCAACACATTTTGTATTGCTTCGTGTTTGTACGTCGAAGTCTTCTTTCGCGTTAAAGTCATCAAAATCCATTTATGCGACCAAGTTGCCAACGGAAACTTGTGATTAAATCTTTACCGCAGAATTCTTGTTTCTTATCAAACGAAACACCATTCATTTTGGCATTTTCCACAGAGAAATAGAACTTATATTTCAAGAACAATGGTGTGTCCACCAAAAATAACACAAAAATTAACATAAAATCATTAAAAGATAAATAATATTCAATTAGAAGATAAATAATTTTACTTGTCTTTTAATATTTTTGTGCTATTTTTTATGCTAATTTTGTGGATCCATCATTTTTATGCTTTTGTATTATAAATAAGTAAACTTTGCAATTATGGTTTAAGATGTTGTTATCCATTTATCCAAATTAATTTGTGGTTTATTAATTCTGGAGAATCATCTCCTTACATGTCAGTTTTTAACTATTAATTCTACTTATAAATATATAAGAAATAGTATTAGAGCCCTGAGAGAGCTCAGCACATGCTGATGTCGGTAAAAGGTAGAAAGAAGTATCAATTGCATTTTGACGTTTTGTAAAGAAATGATTGATGTGCTTACAGCTTTGAAAAATATAATAATCTGACGAATCATACAAAAAGACAGGTACAAAATATAAGATATTGACAAAATAAGAACATCACAATAAGAAACACGTGATTAAATCTTTACCGCTGAATCCTTGTTTCTTATCCGATAAAAAAACAAATCATTTTGGCATTTCAATAACTAGCCAACTTTTAAAATAATTAATAACACCGCCAAAACCACCCTTAATTCATTGAAATTCCATATGGTTTAGTATAAGTGTGACTCCTGGACGGATATAAATCAGTGTTGCGTTGAAAATCAGTATTGTAAGGGGTGCTAGAGTAGCGAGTCCTTAAAATTGAAATCTTTGATAATGATCGATTTATGTAAACGAGCGATTGTCAATGGTTTCTCTAAAGTTTGAAGGGATGAATAATTTAGACTAATAAAGACGGAGAATTGAAAATTGATGGAGTTGAATATTGGAATTGAAAATTACTGGAAATGAATTTATACTAGAATTAAACTCTATATACAGAGGAAGTCTATTGAATCTAATGTTTTACAAGAATTGAAATAGATTACAAGTACAAAGACTTTGAATGAAAATTAACAACTGGAAATTGATGCAGAAATACATGTGTTTTTTTTTTCTGAGTTGTGTTGATTATCCCATTGGTTGGTTCTTTTCTCTGCTTTTTATGATGTTGCCATTATCTGCTCATCCATGTTCCTACAACTATTTGTCCATCATGATTTTATCTGTCTAGTTGGAGGAAAATGCATCATAGTGGAGGAAACCGAATCCATGTTCCACTTTTGAAGCAACTCAATTTTTATCTTAATTCTTTGGCTTGGGCCGAGCTCTCTTTTGTTAACCGAGCTGGATTCTGAACATTTTGGGTGCAAACATTAAGTAATCTCAGCTATTACGGTTCAAGATGTTTTGAAGTTGATTTTTAAGGATGAGTTCAGTTTATGGTTGGTAAGAAATAATATCAGAGCTAAACCATGCCTCCAAGTTACAATCATGTGGCGCAAAGGTGACCCGATATAGCAGTGAAAATCAAACCTATTGTAACCCCCTGGTCATTCTGAAGTAACCCTAATAATTCCTTTTGGCACGTGAGATGCATTAAGCATCATAAAATCATGGTTTCCGATGTATCCCCAGTAATTATTTTAGTTGTATTTATTAATTTGCTGTAATAGTGAGCTTTGAGTTTCATTATAAATTGAGAGCTCTTTTGAGAGTTCAAAACACCCTCAACAAGAAAACTCTATGTAAAAAAAGCTTAGTGAGAAGCTCCAAATAAGAAAGTAAAATCCTGGAAACTTCATTTTAAGAGAGCTTGGTAGAGTGTAGTGTGTGATGTTTTTTATACAAGTTTTGAAATACTTATAAATTCTATTCAAGTAATAATAAAAAAATTATTTTTGCTCATAAACACTATTAAGTAATAAGAGAATCACAACACCTTCTCCATATATCAAAAACATATCCTTAGTCTTATTTAGTTATTTAAGGATAATCTTGATAGCTGTCAAATGACCTTCACCAGGATCAACTTGATAGTCTTAATTAACAGTTGATTGTGTCTCTAAATTATAAACTACAATTTGTATCCTTATATATTAGAACAACTCCAAAAGACTCTTCAAATGTTATTTAGTTACTAAATAGAAGAGTCACATCCTCAAAATTAGTTTCAAAAACAACACCAATTAAGATTCTTTAAATTGAATTTTACTTCTCACTCTTCAATATAGATGAGTGACTTATATCTCTTCAAATATTGTTATATAATTTTTTTTTATCTTTCTTTACTTTATTATAACGGTGGTGGTTGGACTTGCTAATAACTATTTATATATTAAAATAATATAAATAAAGTAAACATCATTTAATTTGATTAAAATAATATAAATTTATATACAGTATCTCTATTATATTAATATAATATAATTTATTACCGTACCCATGGAGTATGATAAATTTAATTGTGCAGAAGAGAAAAATTCATTATAAATGAGAAAGAGGCAAACATAATAAAGGATAACACTAATGTTTTATTAAGGAACATAATACATGCATGCTTCGACGATCAACATTGTTAAGCAACAAATTAATCCAAGCATGAATGAGAGTTCACAAACAACTACACCACCACTTTATTTATTCATTCCGAAATAGAAGATGGTCGAAAACTCAACCAATTCTAGGAACTTTATCCACAATCCCTTCCTTGTCGACCCAGACACGAACCCTATCCCACCTAAGATCCTTTGTAACGCAACGACCAGAAGCAGGACATAAGTATACATGAAGACAAGGATTCTGTGTCTTTATAAATGCAACAACAAGCTTCCCATTTTTACCAACCAGCCCTGGCCATGAGCTCTTATCTGTACAAATATTTATAAAAGTTAGTTAATACAAAATTTTTAGCCAATGATATTAACCCAACAAAACAAAGCATATATTACTTACTTGGGCAGTCGGATTTGGACATGATTAGGTCTATTCCATCTTCTACAAATTCTCGGATTGCAGAGACGTCGTAGTTATTGCCATCGGAACGAAGCAATGAAGGCTCATTACGAGAAGCCAAAGAAGGCTTCGAAGCAAAGGCAAAGAGAAGGAAGAAAAGTGCTAGTGCTAATAGCGAACGCTTCATTGTTAATTATTATTTTTTTAAGGCTCTTTGTTTTGTGGAAATGAATGCAGGAGAGCTTACTATTTATAGAGTTATTATAAGATATTATAAATCCATGGGTAGAAAATTCATGCGCGTGAGTTTATATTCTATTTTGTATTATTTTATTTAATCCATATAGTGATCTTAATATTTCCCCATAAAGTTTCTTCATAAGTTTAAAGTCTCCTATAAATTATTTTATTTAATTCATATGGAAAAAAAATACGTAGTCACAAATCTTATATCTTATGACTGATTATATGTGGGGACATGAAATATTCTCCTTTTAATTTTATTTTTGTCGGGGGGGGGGGGGGGGGGGTTGCGCGCAATTTTGTGAAGCTAACGTCTTTGAGGGGTCATTTTTAAACTGATCATATGAATCATGTGAGAGAAAAACTAACCCTAAAAACGAATATTAAAAAAATCAAAAAAAAAGTGAGATATATCTAATTTTTTTATAAAACATATCAAAAATATCAAAAAATAAGTAGATCTAACTATGTTTTAATATTTTTTATGTGGGATTGTTTTCCCTGTGGGTAGAGACTTCGTAGTTTTTTTTTTTTTTTTTTTTTTTTTAAAAAAATAATTTTTATGGGTACAATCTTTAAATTACTTAATTATTTAAGGAAAAGAAAGAAGCTTTTGTTGATTATAGGTCCTTAAGGGGCGATATTTGGTGGTGTAGAGTTCATGATCTTATCTTGAGGTCCTGAGTTCGAATTCAGAGAGTATGTTTCTTATAAAAGCCTGGGACAGCCGGATATTTTATTTGTTTCACTTAAGTTCGGAAGGAGTGGTTTGACGGCGTGATTTCCAACGATTCCAAAAACAAAAGGGTTGATTATAGTATTATAAAATTGCAAATATCATTTCTTAGATTAGAAAATTACATAAATGAGATTATTGAATAATAACAGCGAATGTAATTATGAAGTCCTTTTCAGTTTTAATCAGAAAGTGTATTGCATCTTGTAATTATGTAAAAAATACGTCCGACAAAAGCCTAACAAATTTATTTTTCAACGTTTTTTTCTCCTTTGAGTCAGCTAATTAATTGATCGAGTGATTTTTTTTTTTTAAATGAATTTTTAATTTATTATGTAAATTTAGATGTAGTTTAAAAAAACCGCCATCAATATTACAATATTATTATTCGAATTTCGCACAAGTCAAATTATCCAAAAAATCAGAGTGACCTTATTCTTTTTTACTGTTGATTTTTTCGGGATGGGCTACTATCCTTTTGCATTATCTCCTTTATCTCCTTTTAATGGTTATGATTTAGTCAAAATAAATCTAATGGTCATTATTTTGCCAACACAAAAGTCAAGCCAACTTTTGGATCAAATTCATTAATGTGTTGTCAAGATTTTGACCCTTAGATTTATCTTGATTAAATCCTAACCTTTAAAAGGAGATAAAGGATATAAATGTGAAAGGATGATAGCCCAATCCGATTTTTTCATCCAGTGATACGGTGTTATGCCCTGTGTCCCAAATCAGGCCATCAAATGTTGGACACTTGGTAGGGCTGCCCTGATATCCTGAAGAATTAACAATATTTTACATTTAGAGATTAATTCTTGATCATATCATTATATATAATTATTAAAAAAAAAAAAAATTAGAATCCTCAACTATTAATTATTTAAAAAAATAATTGGGGTTGTAGGCTAACCCTAATTCGCCTGCAGAAACACCCGCAGGGAGGAGACTTTAAAATGCCATTAGAAGACTGTATGGTTTTCTATGAGTTGCATGTGATCGAACAGATGCCAAGGTTATCTGCTTAGTTATTAAACGTACCTATACTTAGGGGTCGTAAAACGAATCAACGAATCAATTTTTTATCGAATACTAAATGAATAAAATTATACTATACTAAATTCGAATTCGATTCGATTATTAAACGAATCTTGATATTAAGATTCAGATTCGATTAATTTAATAAACGAATATTTATATTCGATTCGTTTACATAAAAAACGAATCGAGTCGAATTTACTATTCGTTTAATAAATGAATATTCGCATTCGATTCGTTTACATAAAATTAAACCAATCGAATTTTATATTCGTTTAATAAATGAATATTTGTATTTAATTCGTTATTTATTTAATCAAAATGAAATACAAAATATTAGTTAGTTTTTAGGGAATAAGTAGTCAATTACTAAAATAACCTTTATGTCAAATACTTTTGTTCAAAAAATTTAAGAGTAAATTTGTAATATAATTAAACGGATACTAAACGGATTGGATTCAAATTCGATTCCTTTATGATTCGTTTAAGAACGAATTCTAAACGAATATAACGAATTGATAATCTCAATTATGATTCGATTAGTTTATCAAATTTTCTGTCATTATTCATTAATATAATATATGTACTTTTCTCATCTACTGAATGATATTTGTACTTAATACTAGTCTCCTCATTCAAAATAACGAACAGCTTCTGTAATTATTAAAATGGAAATTGATACTGGTTTTCTAAATATTGAATAGATCGATGAAATTTTCTCGGTTTTTTTTGGATAATTTTGAACTTTCGCTTAGGTTGGCAAAAGTGATTTTACCAAAATAAAAATAAAAGTAGAATGATGTATCAATTCACTACTACAATAAGGCATAAAGAAGTCGATTTTTAAACGATGTCTATAATTAGTTTAGACATCAGTTTCAAAAGCGTTTTCTATTCAAGTGTTGTTAAAGCTTTCTTCCTTTTAGATCATTTAATAACTAATGTTATAAATTTTTCAAAAGACATCGGTTATTCGTAAAAGCGATGTCTTTTGAATTGTCATAGAAATCGATATTTTTATTAATTTCCGATGTCTTTATATTTGTGAAATGAAATCGATTTGATTAAAACCGACTTCATATCTATTTGAATAGAAATCACTTATACAAAATGATATATAAGTAAAAAAAGAAATCAGTTTTTATTATATAATAATCGTTTTAAAATATTTTTGTCAACTGATGTCTTAAAATTCATATGTTTTTTTTATTGCAAATTTAAATGATTCATCATAAAAATCATTAGAACACAATATGATAAAACATAAAAATATGAAGAATCTTGGAGTAGCAAATTAAAGCCTACATAATGCAACATGTATAACACCCAAAACCCTAAATATCATGCTTTGAAATAAAACTGTTGTTAAAATTGATTGTATTTAAAAATGATTTAAATTCTATTGCAAAAGAAAACGGTTTAAAATAAAATCGATAGCTTTTACTTACCAAATTGATTAATACCGATTTCTTTTAAAGTATTGACTATTTCATTTATTGTGGTAGTGATTGCATTTTGAGGTTTTGTAAGGAAATGATTGAAGTATGTGTTTAGAGCTTCGAGAAATATAATAATCTGATTGAAACATATAAAAAGACAATAAAATGTTGACAAAAACAGAACATCACAATAAAAAACTTGTGATTAAATCTTTACCGCAGAATTCTTGTTTCTTATCAAACGAAACACCATTCATTTTGGCATTTTTCCACAGAGAAATAGAACTTATATTTCAAGAACAATGGTGTGTCCACCAAAAATAACACAAAAATTAACATAAAATCATTAAAAAATAAATAATATTTAATTAGAAGATAAATAATTTTACTTGTCTTTTAATATTTTTGTGCTATTTTTTATGCTAACTTGTGTGGATCCATCATTTTACCGACATCACCATGTACTAAATAATATTTAGTACATGGTGATGTCGGTAAAAAAGGTTGAAAGAAGTATGAATTGCATTTTGACGTTTTGTAAAGAAATGATTGATGTGCTTACAGCTTTGAAAAATTTAATAATCTGACGAATCATACAAAAAGATAGGTACAAAATATAAGATATTGACAAAATAAGAACATCACAACACGTGATTAAATCTTTACCGCTGAATCCTTGTTTCTTATCCGATAAAAAACAAATCATTTTGGCATTTCAATAACTAGCCAACTTTTAAAATAATTAATAACGCTGCCAAAACCACTCTTAATTCAATGAAATTCCAAATGGTTTAGTATAAGTGTGACTCCTGGACGGATATAAATCAGTGTTGGCGTTGAAAATCAGTGTTGTAAGGGGTGTTAGAGTAGCGAGTCCTTAAAATTGAAATCTATGATAATGATCGATTTCTGCAAACGAGCGATTGTCAATGGTTTTTTTAATGTCTGGAAGGGATGAATAATTTAGACTAATAAAGACGGAGAATTGAAAATTGCTGGAGTTGAATATTGGAATTGAAAATTACTGGAAATGAACTTATATTAGAATTAAACTCTAAATACAGAGGAAGTCTATTGAATCTAAAGTTTTACAAGAATTGATATAGATTACAAGTACAAAGACTTTGAATGAAAATTAACTACTGGAAATTGATGCAGAAATACATGTTTTTTTTTTTTTGAGTTGTGTTAACTTGTCCCACTGGTTGGTTCTTTTCTCTGTTTTTTATGATGTTGCCATTATCTGCTCATCCATGTTCCTACAACTATTTGTCCATCATGCTTTTATCTGTCTAGTTGGAAGAAAATGCATCATAATGGAGGAAACATAATCCATGTTCCACTTTTGAAGCAACTCAATTTTTATCTTAATTCTTTGGCTTGGGCCGAGCTCTCTTTTGTTAACCGGGTTGGACTTTGAACATTTTGGGTGCAAACATTAAGTAATCTCATCAATTACGGTTCAAGATGTTTTGAAGTTGATTTTTAAGGATGAGTTCAGTTTATGGTTGGTAAGAAATAGTATCAGAGCTAAACCATGCCTCCAAGTTACAATCATGTGGCGCAAAGGTGATCCGATATAGCAGTGAAAATCAAACCTATTGTAACCTCCCGGTCATTCTAATGTAACCCCAGTAATTCTTTTTGGCACGTGAGATGTATTAAGCATCATAAAATCATGGTTTCCGATGTATCCCCAGTAATTATTTTAGTTGTATTTATTTGTTTGCTGTAATAGTGAGCTTTGAGTTTCACTATAAATTGAGAGCTCTTTTGAGAGTTCAAAAAACCCTCAACAAGAAAACTCTATGTAAAAAAAAGCTTAGTGAGAAGCTCCAAATAATAAAGTAAAATCTTGGAAACTTCATTTTAAGAGGGCTTGGTAGAGTGTAGTGTGTGATGTTTTTTATACAAGTTTTGAAATACTTATAAATTCTATTCAAGTAATAATAAAAGCATTTATTTTTGCTTATAAACACTATTAAGTAATTAGAGAATGACAATGTCATGACCCCCTCCGTAGAGCGGGCCCAACCCTAGAAAGGGGTCCGCGAACCACTTCAGCTCGAGCACCTATATGTCATGCAACTGAACCAAAAGTTCAGAAAGAACATAATATTTCATGAAATACAATTCAATAAATCTAAAATAAATGTTTACACCAAAAGTGTCTGAAAACAGGAAAAATGTCCTAAATATCCTATCTCAAAACCAAAAGAAATGTCTGGACCAACCCGACTGACGGCTGTGGAAAACGAGTCAAATCCCGGTACTAAGTACTGCTACTGATGCGTTGGCGAACTACCTGGGATGTTTGGGAAATGAGGGGTGAGCTTAAAGAGCTCAGTAAGTAAAAACACTCATACTCTCAACATGACCTCACCAACATATATATATATATATATATATATATATATATATATATATATATATATATATATATATATATATATATATATTATAGTGAATATATGAAAATAACAGTTAATATATATAACAGTTAACTCAGGCAAAACAACCTCACAACAGCACATATCAATCAACCAAGGTTTGCTATCCGGATTCGATAATAATGGATTGAAACTATTGGGAGAGTCCATCTCTTACCCCCAGATTTCTCACCATATAATCCCGCATAAATATTCAAGATGTGAATTTAACCACACGCCTCTGCTAATCACGCATAAACTCGCATACTCTCGCATATCTGACCATTATCATACTAAATCCGGAAGCACAACAACAATCCCACACAGCATCCAATGCAACACATCTCATCGCATTTCATCCATCAACTCATCTCAAAATCACATAATACTCAAATACTTCAATTCATAGTACAATTATACAATTTATATCTGATTCATAGTACAAATATATAATTTATACCTCAAATTAATATTCATAATTTATGTTCCCATGCTATCAATTACTCAGTCAATTTTCCAACATACATATATAAATATATATCTATATCATATTACGTAACTCACATATCAAACATCAATCAACAAACATTTATGTTAAGGGAATCATCGTGCTTTGTACTTACCTCAATCCACGCAAAACTCTCTATATCTATATGTCATCGCTAAAATCTACTAAAATTATGATTTTACCCCTAAACTGTAAAATATAACCGATGAGTGGTAATTATATCGCTATTTCCCACTCATTTGACCTAATATTTTGTATAGTTTTTCTTGAGTTTTGTGAATATTTTGATGTGTTTTGTGTTATTTTGTAGATAAATAAAGTTTTAGGACTCTATGGAGGTGATTTGGGCCCAAAACAGTGAAAATTGGACAAAAGGGCATTTTCATAATTCTGCGCGTCGCGACGCGCAAGCCTTTGGCGTCACGACGCCTAACGTGCGCCGGGTCCACAAGTCAGAATCTGAGAAGTTTAAATTTGCTAACGTGCGCCGTGCCACGTGTCGCCATCACATCTGATTTGCTAAAATGCATCGTGCCACGTGTCATCATCCTACGATGCCGACAGTCGCCATCGCCACGTGTCGCCATATGTCACTCCACGTGTCTGCCACGTCATCATCCACATCACCGGTTGACCAAGTCAAAGTGCCACATCACCGCCATGTCATTATCAGCCAATCACAGCGTGCCACGTGTCATCATTCTATGGTGCCGACAGTCACTTTCGCCACGTGTCGCCATGTCAGCGCCATGTCATTGCCACATCAGCACAGCCATTGAGTTGCCAGCCGGCTTACCATGTATCACCACCTTATCTCTTTATCCGAATCGCCACGTGTTAGATAAAAATCTGAAGCTGACGAACCAGGAGCCGCCACATCATCGCATCACGACGCAAGAAGGAACTTGCGCGTCGCGAAGCGAGGGGGTCACCTAGGTCTATAAATAAAGCTCGAAATTTCAGTTTCAGATGTACCTTCATCTCTAATTTCTCTGATGTAAATATGGAGTTTTCTATCTAGTTTCTTTTAATTTCAGTTTTGTAATTAATTTTAATTACGTTCTGTAATAGTAATTTACTTTCTTTACTTTTTACAGTTTTTACTATTCAACCATGAAGAGGTAACTTCCATCTACTAGGGTGAAAGGTAATTCTTTTACTATTACTATTTAGATTAATCTCCCTTAAATATAATATATTCACTATTTGAAATTTGACTTAAAAAGGATACCGTTATATTGGTCGGTTGGTAATTCATTTTAATCTGGTTTAAACCTGACTAATCAAGGTTACCACCAGATTGATCGGTTGGTAATTAAATTTTCTTACCGCCTATATGGCAGGTTTATTTTGGTTCTGCCTTTATGGCTGGCTGGACTTAATTTGACTTAATCAGGTTACCGCATATATGGCTGGTTGGAAAATAATAACAAGTTAATATATTATATTAAGGGAGATATCTAAATAGTAAACAGTAAAAGTTGATCTTTTTACCTTAGCATTTTATTTTATTGTAATTTACTTTTCAGCTTTTACTTTACCGCAATTACCTTTTAGCATTTTTACTTTATGTCTTTATTTTACTAGCCCTAGTTATGTGTTGTAACTAAGTTAGTTATCTGGGGTTGTGATGAATTTTAATATCACCGGTTTATAAGGGGTTATTTTATAGTTTGGGTAATTTAAAGGTTTACTTATTAAGTCTTAAGCTTAATGCGTCTTGTTAATTGGCCACTAATAAGATTGATCTGGTAAATCTAAAATAGACTTGACAAATGAATTTTAGGTTTCAGCCTTAAACTTAATAGCCCACGATCTTCCTTGAGGATAGATAACCCTTTAATAGATTTCCTTACAGGATAGACATATACCTGTCGGGCGGGGGTAGCCATAATTGGAACTTAAACTTAATGAATCCAGGTAATTTGGTTGACATAGACATATGGTTCAATTGGGTTAAACTGGGTATTTGCGTCTGACCATCGACAGAGGCTTTCGCATAATTTAGTGTTCCAGGTTAGTAAACCGATTTATTACACAAACATGAAATAACCACTTCATATTTTAAAAGATATTAGAAAGATTCACAACCCTATATAGTTTCCTAATATTGAATTTTCTTAAACCTACTTTCGTTCAATTTTATTTACTTGTTTTTAAATTTAAAAATCATCACCATTTCAAATCAATCAATCAACCTGTTAGATATTAGTAATTATTTGACCTCATAAAATTAATAGATAAGGTATTAAGTCCTCGTGGGATCGATACTTTTTATACTACTTGAACGAAACGTGCGTTTGCGTTATACGCGTGTGTAAGCACCGGTCAAGTTATTGGCGCCGTTGCCGGGGACTTATTTATCTTTCACTATTAGTTTAGAGGTTAGATACCTTTACTTGTATCTAATTTCTTTTTACTTACTGCTTTTGTTTTCTTGTGTTTCAGGTTCTCAGAAACTTCATGAGACGAACCAGAAGCTTTGAACTTCGACCGTTTGACCCAGAAATTGAAAGAACCATCAGAAAGTTGAGAAGGGAAAGACGAGAAGCCCAAGAAGCTTTAGTCAACATGGAACCTGAACCTTTGGAAGTTGCACCACCAATTCCCATTCGAGACAGAACCATTCCGGTGGTTGACAGACTCATTTCATATATTGTACTTCCTCTCTTACCAGCAAATGCGGGTGAAATCAAAACATGCATTAAGATGATTCAGCAATCAGTGCAGTTTGGAGGGAATGCAACTAAAGATCCTAATACTCACATCAGCAACTTCCTGGAAGTTTGCGGCACTTTCAATTACAACCGAGAAGCTGAAGAAGCAATGAGACTACGGGTTTTTCCACACTCCTTGAAAGACAGAGCTAAAGCTTGGCTACATTCACTACCAGCAGGTTCCATCACAACTTGGAACATTTTAGCCACCAAATTTCTTGCAAAGTACTTTCCACCAGCCAGAACTGGAAAACTGAGGAATGACATCATATACTTTGTACAACAAGACTCGAAAACTCTCTACGAAGCTTGGGAAAGGTACAAAGAACTGCTCCGGAAATGTCCTCACCATGGGATTCCAAAATGGCTTCAAGTACAAACATTCTATAATGGACTTTCTGGAATAATGAGAACCACAATCGATGCTCCTGCTGGAGGAGCTTTAATGGAAAAAGGAGAAGATCAAGCCTGAGACCTAATCGAAGAAATGGCCAACAATAATTCCTTGTGGCCAACAGAAAGGAGCATGATCCAAAGAATTGCAGGAATTTATGAAAGTGGAGCCAATACAGCAGTCAACGCCAAGCTGGATCAGATATGCAAATTCATGGAGACTCTTACCACTGGATCCACAAGTTCACCATATGGAGCAGCACCAGAACCAAACCAAATTGAAGAAACTGAATTATGTCAACAATTTCAACAGACAGGGGAACAATCCTTATTCCAACACCTACAACCCAGGGTGGAGGAATCATCCCAATTTTTCATGGAGCAACAATTCAGGGCAAAAGAACAATCCACCACCTGGATTCCAACAGCATAACTATCCACCACTTGGATTCCAGCAACAGAACAAAGGCCATGAGCAGGCAAATGAACCAGGAATAGCAGAAGTGCTGACTTAGTTAAAAAAGTACGATGCTATGTTTCAAAGCCAATCTGCTTCCATCAAAGCACTGGAAAATCAAATCGGACAACTGGCCAATGCTTAGAGTTACAGACCGCGAGGTAATCTTCCCAGCAACACAAAACCAAATCCAAGGAACCGAGGGAAGGAGCAATGTCAAGCTATTACTTTGAAAAGCGGTACTGAGATCAACAAAGATGTTGGAATCAAGACAACAATTGAGGAAGTTCCAAAAGATGCAGTTCTACAGATGGAGGAAAAAGAAGCAAAAGAAAAAGAAAAAGATCAGATCACTCCACCTCCACTTTTTCCACAGCGACTTCAGAAAAACAAACTGGACAAGTAGTTTTCTCGATTCCTGGAGGTGTTCAAAAAGCTGCATATCAACATCGCATTCGCAGAAGCGTTGGAAGAAATGCCCAGCTATGTTAAATTCATGAAATATATTCTTTCACGAAAACGGAGATTGGAATACTACGAGACAGTAGCATTGACGGAAGAATGCAGTGCCATTATTCAGTGGAAACTTCCCCCGAAGTTGAAAGATCCTGGCAGTTTCACAATTCCATGCACCATTGGAGAACATTATATCGGTAAGGCTTTATGTGATTTAGGTGCTAGTGTTAACTTGATGTCTTTTTCTATTTACAGGAAACTGCAGATTGGAGAAGCAATGCCTACCTCAGTCTCGTTGCAACTTGCTGATCGAACACTAGCATTTCCAAGAGGTGTTGTTGAAGATGTGCTGGTCAAAGTTGAAAAACTGATTCTCCCAGTAGATTTCATCATCCTTGACATGGAAGAAGATAAAGAAGTACCTATCATTCTTGGGAGACCATTCTTGGCTACAGGTAAAACTGTGATTGATGTGCAAAAAATGAGAACTGATCATGAAAGTGCAGGACCAAGAAGTTACCTTTAATGTTTTCAAAGCCATGAAATTCCCGAGTGATGAAAATGAAGAAGAATGCTTCAGAGTTGATGTTATTGATAGTATCGTTCAGGATACTGAGCCAAATCCCATGGATACACTCGAAGCTTGCATCACCAACATGACTGACAGTGAGCTAGATGCTGAAATCCTGGAATGTATCAACTACCTTGACAAACCATTCCGATTTAAATCAACACCACCAGTTGAAATCTTGGAACTGCTAAAGAAAGATCGGATCAAGCCTTCGATTGAAGAACCACCACAACTGGAGCTGAAGTTACTTCCGAGCCATCTCAAGTATGCATTTCTTGGAAGCTCTTCTGAATTACCTGTTATTATTTCTTCTTCATTAACATTGGAGCAGAAAGAAAAGTTACTGAGAGTATTACGAGAGCACAAAAGAGCCATTGGCTGGACTATAGCAGACATTGGAGGCATTAGTCCATCATTTTGCATGCACAAGATTCTGATGAACGATGAGTACAAACCTACAGTGGAGCATCAACGGATACTTAATCCAATCATGAAGGAAGTCGTAAAGAAAGAAATTATCAAATGATTGGATTCTGGCATCATTTACCCCATCTCAGATAGCTGTTGGGTGAGTCATATGTAGTGTGTACTAAATAAAGGAGAAATTAATGTGGTTACCAATGAAAAGAACGAGCTAATCCCAACAAGAACGGTGACTGGATGGAGATTATGCATGGACTATAGGAAGCAGAACAAAGCCACGAGAAATGATCATTTTCCGCTACCATTCATTGACCAGATATTAGACAGACTGGCAGGACATGAGTTCTATTGCTTTCTGGACGGATATTCAGGGTACAATCAGATTGCCATCGCACCATAAGACCAAGAGAAAACTACATTTACATGTCCATATGGTACTTTTGCTTTCCGCAGGATGCCATTTGGATTATGTAATGCCCCTGCTACATTTCAACGTTGCATGATGGCCATCTTCTCAGACATATTGGAGCAGATTATCGAGGTTTTTATGGATGAGTTTTCTGTGTTCGGAGATTCTTTTGACCACTGCTTGCAAAATTTGGAACATGTGTTACAAAGGTGCGAAGATACAAACCTGGTGCTCAATTGGGAGAAATGCCATTTCATGGTACAATAGGGCATTGTTCTTGGACACCGGATCTCACAAAAAGGAATCGTTGATCCGTTGGATACTTCTTATGCAAGAATTTGACGTGGAGATCAGAGACAGGAAATGGACAGAAAATCATGTGGCAGATCATCTATCGAGGCTTGAGAATGGAGAAACAGTTGGCAATGATCTGACAATCAAAGAAACTTTTCCAGATGAACAGCTGTTTGTCATGAAACAGCAGGATGTCCCTTGGTATGCTGACTATGTCAACTTCATTGTATCAGAAAAATGGCCGTTGGAATGGACAACTCAGCAACGAAAGAAGTTCTTCAAAGAAGTCAAGCACTATGTCTGGGATGAGACGTACCTGTTCAAACGATGTGCTGATCAATTACTGAGGCATTGTGTTCCACAGGAGGAAGTCAACAGTGTTTTGCAGCACTGTCATTCATCACCATATGGCAGACACTTCAGCGAAAACAAAACTGCAGCCAAAGTCCTACAATCAAGTTTGTTCTGGCCCATTCTTTTTAAAGATGCTTATCTTTTTGCTATTCAATGTGACATGTGCCAGAAAACGGGGAATATTTCGAGGAGAAATGAAGGATCGTTGCAAAACATTCTAGAAGTGGAAATATTTGATGTATGAGGTATTGATTTCATGGGACCCTTTGTTCCATCATTTGGAAACCTGTACATCCTGGTTGCTGTAGACTACGTCTCCAAATGGGTCGAAGCCATTGCACTGCCATCCAATGATTCAAAAGTGGTGAACAAATTCCTGAAAAAGAATATTTTCACTCGGTTCAGAACACCTCGTGCAATCATCAGTGATGATGGCACACATTTCTGCAACAGATACTTCGATGCACTCCTATCCAAATACAGAGTTACTCACAAAGTTGCCACCGCTTACCATCCACAGTCAAATGGACATGTTGAGGTTTCAAACAGAGAGATCAAAAGAATCTTAGAGAGAACTGTTGGATCAACAAGGAAAGACAAGTCTACAAAACTAGATGATGCATTATGGGCCTACCGAACAGCTTACAAGACACCCATTGGTATGTCCCCATATCGATTGGTGTTTGGGAAAGCGTGTCATCTGCCAGTTGAGCTTGAACACAAGGCGTACTGGGCACTGAAGAAGTTGAATCTTGATTCACAAGCTACAGGAGAGAAAAGACTTCACCAACTCAACGAATTGGAGGAATTTTGCCTACAGGCTTATGAGAATGCCAGATTGTACAAAGAAAAGACAAAAGAAATGGCATGACCGAAAAATAGTGCACAGATAGTTGGAACCAAGGCAGCATGTGCTGTTGTACAACTCAAGGTTGAAACTTTTCCCTGGAAAGTTGAAATCAAGGTGGTCAGGTCCATTTGTGATCACTCAGGTTTTTCCATATGGAGCTGTTGAGTTAATAGATCCTAACACCAATGAAACATTCAAGGTTAACAGTCAGCGTGTCAAGCACTACTGGGGAGAATCATTCAAGGTTAACCGTTGGAGCGAAAAAAAGAAAGTGTCACACTTTCAGATCCAGCCTAACATTCGAGAAGTCACGTCTAGCTAAAGACGTTAAACTTAGCGCTCGTAGGGAGGCAACCCATGCAATTTGTGTATATATTGTGATTTGGTGTGATTTAATTTTGTGTGTTTAGTTTTTGCAGATTAAGACATTTCAGGATGTAAGAAGTTCTCACAAATCTTCACAAGCAATTTCCTTCTCTCCCTCAAAACTCTCTGATGAAAGTCTACAAAGCTCGCTTGGAACTGATGAGACTACTAACGATCCAGGGTGTTCCTAATGATATTCGTTGGGTAATTGAAGCATGGGTCCGATTGGAAGGTGAGTCTTCTGACTCTTTTATTTCACATCTATCTGGTTTTGGAAGAAGCACCTATGTAAAGAAACGTAGAGCTAAGCAAATGGGTGTTTGTTACAAATGTGCACGCTGAAATTGCAATACTCGTTGTTGTTCTTTAGGAATGGTGTCTGATAATCGCGAAGACAAAATTAAATTCATTAGGGATGGCTTGAGTAAGGAGTCTTTAGATGATATATCTTCGACTCTTGAGATGCATTCCAGTGGATATGTTCACATAGCCATTCGCAAATTACATACACAATTTCAAAAAGAAAGACAACAGTTAAGTCTTGGGAATCTGACTCAAAAAGATTCTGTTTGCCAATCTATAAGAAAATTGGATGGGAAGCTTGTCCCTGACGCATAGACATCAAACAAGCCGCTACTTTTCTTGTACATATTATATATCTTTGTCATTTCCTGATAATTGTGATTTGTTTTGTTGTTTTCTTTTATTTTCTCCGACAGGATACAGACCTTTTTGACTATCATGATTTATTTTACTATTAACTAATAATTGTCATTTGGAAGGTTCTAGTGCTATTATTTTACTCACCCTTTTTCAGGTGTTATAAATTCAACTCATCATTGCACTTTTGAAGACATCCAGAGTAAAACATGGAAGCCACTTCAAGAAGAGGAGTTGAAAACATCTGTGTGTTTTGCGGTACTAGTGTTGGTACTAAGCCACAATACGTAGAAGCAGCACATGAATTGGGTCTAGTCTTAGCTGCAAGGAATATGCACTTAGTATATGGCGGAGGCAATCTTGGACTAATGGGGATCGTTTCAAAGGCCGTACAGGAATGAAGCAATCACGTTTTGGGAATCATCCCAAAACCCTTGGCGGAGACAAATCTTATTAGACCATCAAACGGAGAGGAACTGATCGTGCCAGGTATGTCTGAACGATTGGTAGAAATGATTAACAGTGATGATGCTTTTATTGCTTTGTCAGGTGGCTTGGGTACATTGGAGAAATTTTTACAGTGTTATCTTGGGCGAACCTGAACATACACCAGAAACCGCTTGGACTGTATAACGTTGAAGGATTTTATGATTTTCTTTGTGTGTTTCTTGATGATGCCCGAAGAAATGGGTTCGTGTCAAAACCTATGAAAGAACTCATTTTTACTGCCAGAACTGCTCCGGATCTAATTGACCAAATCTTAGCTTATGAACCACAAATTGACCCTATCATTTCAAAGATAAATTGGTCCAAGGACGATCTTGGTAAGAGGCTTCGGATTAATCTGGATCTTAACCTTTAACTTTTCGTGTAGATGTTCAATTATCCAGGTATTATCTTCTAAACTATTCTTCTACTGTTTAAGACATTGGGGACAATGTCTCATATAGGTTTGGGAGAGGGAATTAGTTTATCAGTACCTTGTTTTTAGTTTGTGTGTTGTTTTTATTTTTAGTCCAAAATTTTTCAAAAAAAAATTGGAAAAATTTTCAAAAATTACAAAAATATTTTACGTTTTTGTGTTTTTATTTTGACTCAAAAGGTGAAATTGGTATGAGATAGCTGAGTAAGGAGTTTCCAATCCTGAGACGTATCTCAAACCTATTTCGGAACAAGTTAATTTTTGTTTATTTCATTTTAAATTATTTAATTTGTAAATTCTCCACAATTCTGACTAAAATGGATCTTCATATGCTCAGTTGGCAGGTATTATCAACATGCATGGTAACATACGGACATGAGTTATAATTGAAAAGTTTGTAATATTCAGTGCTCTAGTTTAATTGAAGGAAGCATCTCAAAAAGTGATGGAGTAAAAAAATAACTTCTGAGGTCCGAGTTATTAAGTCTGTAAGTGTGTTTTAACATCTAGTGCCCTAAAGCCAACTGGTTTGGGAGTCAATGGCCCAAAGCTCGCTACATGGATCAAGGATGCTGCAAAAATATATATATATCTGAAGTCTGAGTAATTAAGTTCGTAGGGGTGTCTTAACCCCTGGTGCCCTAAAGCCAACTGGTTTGGGAGCCACCGAACAAACACTCGCTACATAGATGGAAGATATTGTATATAAATAAAAAAAAAATCAAAAATCAAAGAAAAAATCAGAAAATTCAGAAAAATTATTCCATTGCTACAAAAAAGGTGTGAATTCTGATAAAACTTTAGGACAAAAATATTACTCTCTTATCAACTACACTTATGACTGTTGTGGGAAAAAAATGAGTTGTTTAATATTTTGTTGGCTGTGTATATGGAGAATGGTAAATATAATCGGAGAATTTACTTATTCAGTAATTTAGAAAGAAAGAAAACAACTAGTAACTTGGAGTAAAAGTTTCACCTGATTAGTCACTAACTTCTTTATTCTCTTTTAGCTTGTCTTTTTGCTTTTGTGTGCATTAGTTTTACTACCTTTTTACTTTTGTAAAATGTTTGTGGGTATCATTGTTTTAAACCATCACGAGACTACAACTCGTCCACTAGGCACACATAGGGGTTTAAAGGCTTGTTGCATACGCTAAATGCAACCGTGATCCCTACAAAAGTGGCTTAGTTAAATTTTATTTTAAAGATGTTTATGTTATTTTATTCTATGTTTTGCTCGAGGACTAACAAAATGTTAGGTTTGGGGGTGTGATGAGTGGTAATTATATCACTATTTCTCACTCAATTGACCTAATATTTTGTATAGTTTCTTGAGTTTTGTGAATATTTTGATGTGTTTTGTGTTATTTTGTAGATAAATAAAGTTAAAGGACTCTCTGGAGGTGATTTGGGCCCAAAACAGTGAAAATTGGACAAAATGGCATTTTTGTAATTCTACGCGTCGCGACGCCTAACGTGCGCCAAACAATGCTAACGTGCGCCGGGTCCACAAGTCAAAATCTGAGAAGTTTAACTTTGCTAACGTGTGCAGTGCCACGTGTTGGCATCATAATTGATCTGCTAACGTGCGCCGTGCCACGTGTAATCATCCTACGATGCCGACCGTCACCATCGCCACGTGTCGCCACATGTCACTCCACGTGTCTGCCATGTCATCATCCACATCACCGGTTGACCGAGTCAAAGTGCCACGTCACCGCCACGTCTTCATCATCCAATCACAGCGTGCCACGTGTCATCATTCTATGGTGCCGACAGTCACTTTCGCCACGTGTCGCCACATCAGCGCCACGTCAGCACAATCATTGAGTGCCAGCCGCCTTGCCACGTGTCACCTTATCTCTTTTTCCGAATCACCACGTGTCAGATAAGAATCTGAAGCCGACGAACCAGGAGTCGCCACGTCATCGCGTTGCGACACAAGAATGAACTTGCGCGTCGCGACGCGAGAGGGTCACCAACACCTATAAATAGAGCTCGAAATTTCAGTTTCAGATGTACATTCCTCTCTAATTTCTCTGATGTAAATAGAGAGTTTTCTATTTAGTTTCTTTTAATTTCAATTTTGTAATTAATTTTAATTACGTTCTGTAATAGTAATAGTAATAGTAATTTACTTTCTTTACTTTTTACAGTTTTTACTATTCAACCATGAGGAGGTAACTTCCCCCTGCTAGGGTGAAAGGTAATTCTTTTACTATTGCTATTTAGATTAATCTCCCTTAAATATAATATATTCACTATTTAAAATTTGACTTAAAAAGGATACCGCTATATTGGTCGGTTGGTAATTAAATTTTCTTACCGCCTATATGGCAGGTTTATTTTGGTTCCGCCTTTATGGCTGGTTGGACTTAATTTGACTTAATCAGGTTACCGCCTATATGGCTGGTTGAATCACAAGTTAATATATTATATTAATGGAGATATCTAAATAGTAAATAGTAAAAGTTGATCCTTTTACCTTAGTATTTTATTTTATTATAATTTACTTTTCAGCTTTTACTTTACCGCAATTACTTTTCAGCACTTTTACTTTATGTCTTTATTTACTAGCCCTAGTTATGTGTTGTAACTAAGTTAGTTATCTGGGTTTGTGATGACTTTTAATATCACCGGTTTATAAAGGGTTATTTTATAGTTTGGGTAATTTAAAGGTTTACTTATTAAGTCTTAAGCTTAATGCGTCTTGTTAATTGGCCACTAATAAGATTGATCTGGTAAATCTAAAATAAACTTGATAAAGGAATTTTAGGTTCAGCCATAGACTTAATAGCCCACGATCTTCCTTGAGGATAGATAACCCTTTAATTGATTTCCTTACAGGATAGACATATACCTGTCGGGCGGGGGTAGCCATAATTGGAACTTAAACTTAATGAATCCAGGTAATTTGGTTGACATAGACATATGGTTCAATTGGGTTAAACTGTGTATTTGCGTCTGACCATCGACAGAGGCTTTCGCATAATTTAGTGTTCCAGGTTAGTAAACCGATTTATTACACAAACATGAAATAACCACTTCATCTTTTGAAAGATATTAGAAAGATTCACAATCCTATATAGTTTCCTAATATTGAATTTTCTTAAATCTACTTTCGTGCAATTTTATTTACTTGTTTTTAAATTTAAAAATTATCACCATTTCAAATCAATCAATCAACCTGTTAGATACTAGTAATCATTTGACCTCATAAAATTAATAGATTATGTATTAAGTCCTCGTGGGATTGATACTTTTTATACTACTTGAACGATACGTGCGCTTGCGTTATACGCGTGTGTAAGCACCGGTCAAGGTTTTGGCGCCGTTGCCGGGGACTTATTTATCTTTCACTATTAGTTTAGAGGTTTGATACCTTTACTTGTATCTAATTTCTTTTTACTTACTGTTTTTTTTCTTGTGTTACAGGTTCTCAGAAACTTCATGAGACGAACCAGAAGCTTTGAACTTCGACCGCTTGACCCAGAAATTGAAAGAACCATCAGACAGTTGAGAAGGGAAAGGCGAGAAGCCCAAAAAGCTTTAGTCAACATGGAATCTGAACCTTTGGAAGTTGCACCACCAATTCCCATTCGAGACAGAACCATTCCGGTGGTTGACAGACTCAATTCATGTATTGTACTTCCTCCCTTACCAGTAAATGCGGGTGACATCAAAACATGCATTCACTACCAGCAGGTTCCTAATACTCACATCAGCAACTTCCTGGAAGTTTGCGGCACTTTCAATTACAACCGAGAAGCTGAAGAAGCAATGAGACTGCGGGTTTTTCCATACTCCTTGAAAGACAGAGCTAAAGCTTGCCTACATTCACTACCAGCAGGTTCCATCACAACTTGGAACACTTTAGCTACCAAATTTCTTGCAAAGTACTTTCCAACAGCCAGAACTGGAAAACTGAGGAATGACATCACATCCTTTGTACAACAAGACTCGAAAACTCTCTACGAAGCTTGGGATCGTCTCATGAAGTGATCGGACCGGCGATTTCAGGTGATCGGACCGGCGGCGTTGGCTTCGTCTTGGTGAGGGGATTCTCTTGGAGTGGTCACTTGCCGGAAAAGATGAACGGACGACGTCGAAATCCTTCTCTCTCTCCTGCCTACTTTTTCTCTCTCATTTGTACTTTCTCTCTCTACGTTTCTGTTCGTCTCTCTAACTACTCACTGGTTTCTGGAATAAAGCTTTCTATTAACTGGTTATTATTGTTTCACTAATGCTAAGCAAATAACAATAAAAAAAATTTAGGTTTAGTTGTTTTTAAATAGGATGGGTAGTTGAGCTTTATAAGGGAAGTGAGTGTGTGGTTACTTGTTTTTAGGGGATAAGAATTCAATTAAAATTAAAAAAAAAAGGTGATAGTTATCACACACAACACCTTCTCCATATATCAAAAACATATCCTTAGTCTTATTTAGTTATTTAAGGATAGTATTGATAGCTGTAAAAATTCAAATGACCTTCACCTGGATCAACCTGACAGTCTTAATTAACAGTTGATTGTGTCTCTAAATTATAAACTACAATTTGTATCCTTATACATTAGAACAACTCCAAAAGACTCTTTAAATGTTATTTAGTTACTAAATAGAAGAGTCACATCCTCAAAATTTGTTTCAAAATAAACACAAATTGAGATTCTTCAAATTACATTTTATTTCCCACTCATCAATATAGGTGAGTGACTTATATCTCTTCAAATATTATTATATAATTTTTTTATCTTTATTTACTTTATTATAATGCTGATGGTTGGACTTACTAATAACTATTTATATATTTAAATAATATAAATAAAATTAAAATAATAAAAATTTATTTACAGTACCTCTATTAATATAATATAATATAATATAATTTATTACAGTACCCATGGAGTATGGGAAATTTGATTGTGCAGAAGAGAATAATTCATTATAAATGAGAAAAAGGGAAAAAAATAAGGGATAACACTAATGTTTTATTAGGGAACATAATACATGCATGCTTTGATGATCAACATTGTTAAGCAACAAATTAATCCAAACATGAATGAGAGTTCACAAACACAACTACACCACTTTATTTATTCATTCCGAAATAGAAGATGGTCGAAAACTCAACCAATTCTAGGAACTTTATCCACAATCCCTTCCTTGTCGACCCAGACACGAACCCTATCCCACCTAAGATCCTTTGTAAGGCAACGACCATCAGAAGCAGGACATAAGTATACATTAAGACAAGGATTCTGTGTCTTTATAAATGCAGCAACAAGCTTCCATTTTTACCAACCAGCCTGGCCATGAGCTCTTATCTGTACAAATATTTATAAATATTTGAGTGATTTCCAACGATTCCAAAACCAAAAGGGTTGATTATAGTATTATAAAATTGCAAATATCATTTCTAGATAGAAAATTACATAAATGAGATTATTGAATAATAACAGCGAATGTTATGAAGTCCTTTTCAGTTTTAATCAGAAAGTGTAATATTGCATCTTGTAATTATGTAAAAAATACGTCCGACAAAAGCCTAACAAATTTATTTTTCAACGTTTTTTTCTCCTTTGAGTCAGCTAATTAATTGATCGAGTGATTTTTTTTTTTTAAATGAATTTTTAATTTATTATGTAAATTTAGATGTAGTTTAAAAAAACCGCCATCAATATTACAATATTATTATTCGAATTTCGCACAAGTCAAATTATCCAAAAAATCAGAGTGACCTTATTCTTTTTTACTGTTGATTTTTTCATCCAGTGATACGGTGTTATGCCCTGTGTCCCAAATCAGGCCATCAAATGTTGGACACTTGGTAGGGCTGCCCTGATATCCTGAAGAATTAACAATATTTTTACATTTAGAGATTAATTCTTGATCATATCATTATATTATAATTATTAAAAAAAAAAAAAATTAGAATCCTCAACTATTAATTATTTAAAAAAATAATTGGGGTTGTAGGCTAACCCTAATTCGCCTGCAGAAACACCCGCAGGGAGGAGACTTTAAAATGCCATTAGAAGACTGTATGGTTTTCTATGAGTTGCATGTGATCGAACAGATGCCAAGGTTATCTGCTTAGTTATTAAACGTACCTATACTTAGGGGTCGTAAAACGAATCAACGAATCAATTTTTTATCGAATACTAAATGAATAAAATTATACTATACTAAATTCGAATTCGATTCGATTATTAAACGAATCTTGATATTAAGATTCAGATTCGATTAATTTAATAAACGAATATTTATATTCGATTCGTTATAATAAACGAATAAAATTATACTATACTCAGGCAAAACAACCTCACAACAGCACATATCAATCAACCAAGGTTTGCTATCCGGATTCGATATAATAATGGATTGAAACTATTGGGAGAGTCCATCTCTTACTCCCAAGATTTCTCACCATATAATCCCGCATAAATATTCAAGATGTGAATTTAACCACACGCCTCTGCTAATCACGCATAAACTCGCATACTCTCGCATATCTGACCATTATCATACTAAATCCGGAAGCACAACAACAATCCCACACAGCATCCAATGCAACACATCTCATCGCATTTCATCCATCAACTCATCTCAAAATCACATAATACTCAAATACTTCAATTCATAGTACAATTATACAATTTATATCTGATTCATAGTACAAATATACAATTTATACTCAAATTAATATTCACAATTTATGTTCTCATGCTATCAATTACTCAGTCAATTTTCCAACATACATATATAAATATATATCTATATCATATTACGTAACTCACATATCAAACATCAATCAACAAACATTTATGTTAAGGGAATCATCGTGCTTTGTACTTAGCTCAATCCACGCAAAACTATCTATATCTATATGTCCTCGCTAAAATCTGGAAAAAGTATAAAATTACGATCAGATCCCTATATTTTACTAAAATTATGATTTTACCATAAACTGTAAAATATAACTGATGAGTGGTAATTATATCACTATTTCCCACTCATTTGACCTAATATTTTGTATAGTTTCTTGAGTTTTGTGAATATTTTGATGTGTTTTGTGTTATTTTGTAGATAAATAAAATTTCAGGACTCTATGGAGGTGATTTGGGCCCAAAACAGTGAAAATTAGACAAAAGGGCATTTTCATAATTCTACGCGTTGCGACGCGCAAGCCTTTGACGTCACGACGCCTAACGTGCGCTGAACAATGCTAACGTGGGCCGGGTCCACAAGTCAGAATCTGAGAAGCTTAAATTTGCTAACGTGCGTCGTGCCACGTGTCGCCAGCACATCTGATTTGCTAAAGTGCGTCGTGCCACGTGTCATCATCCTACGATGCCGACAGTCGCCATCGCCACGTGTCGCCACATGTCACTCCACTTGTCTGCCATGTCATCATCCACATCATCGGTTGACTGAGTCAAAGTGCCACGTCACCGCCATGTCATCATCAGCCAATCACAGCGTGCCACGTGTCATCATTCTATGGTGCCGACAGTCACTTTCGCCACGTGTCACCATGTCAGCGCCATGTCATTGCCACATCAGCACAGCCATTGAGTTGCCAGCCGGCTTACCACGTGTCACCTTATCTCTTTATCTGAATCGCCACATCAGCACAGCCATTCTGATGAACGATGAGTACAAACCCACAGTGTAGCATCAACGGAAACTCAATCTAATCATGAAGGAAGTCGTAAAGAAAGAAATAATCAAATGATTGGATTCTGGCATCATTTACCCCATTTCAGATAGCTGTTGGGTGAGTCATATGTAGTGTGTACTAAAGAAAGGAGAAATTATTGTGGTTATCAATGAAAAGAACGAGCTAATCCCAACAAGAATGGTGACTGGATGGAGAGTATGCATGGACTACAGGAAGCAGAACAAAGCCACGATAAATGATCATTTTCCGCTACCATTCATTGACCAGATATTAGACAGACTGGCAGGACATGAGTTCTATTGCTTTTTGGACGGATATTCAGGGTACAATCAGATTGCCATCGCACCAGAAGACCAAGAGAAAACTACATTTACATGTCCCTATGGTAATTTTTCTTTCCGCAGGATGCCATTTGGATTATGTAATGCCTCTGCTACATTTCAGCGTTGCATGATGGCCATCTTCTCAGACATATTGGAGCAGATTATCGAGGTTTTTATGGATGAGTTTTATGTGTTCGGAGATTCTTTTGACCACTGCTTGCAAAATTTGGAACATGTGTTACAAAGGTGCGAAGATACAAACCTGGTGCTCAATTGGGAGAAATGCCATTTCATGGTACAAGAGGGTATTGTTCTTGGACACCGGATCACACAAAAAGGAATCGTTGATCCGTTGGATACTTCTTATGCAAGAATTTGACGTGGAGATCAGAGACAGGAAATGAATAGAAAATCATGTGGCAGATCATCTATCGAGGCTTGAGAATGGAGAAACAGTTGGCAAAGATATGACAATCAAAGAAACTTTTCCAGATGAACATATGTTTGTCATGAAACAGCAGGATGTCCCTTGGTATGCTGACTATGTCAACTTCATTGTATCAGAAAAATGGCTGTTGGAATAGACAACTCAGCAACGAAAGAAGTTCTTCAAAGAAGTCAAGCAATATGTATGGGATGAGACGTACCTGTTCAAACGATGTGCTGATCAATTACTGAGGCGTTGTGTTCCACAGGAGGAAGTCAACAGTGTTTTGCAGTACTGTCATTCATCACCATATGGCGGACACTTCAGCGGAAACAAAACTGCAGCCAAAGTCCTACAATCAAGTTTGTTCTGGCCCACTCTTTTTAAAGATACTTATCTTTTTGCTATTCAATGTGACAGGTGCCAGAAAACGGGGAATATTTCGAGGAGAAATGAAGAATCATTGCAAAACATTCTAGAAGTGGAAATATTTTATGTATGGGGTATTGATTTCATGGGACCCTTTGTTCCATCATTCGGAAACCTGTACATCCTGGTTGCTGTAGACTACGTCTCCAAATGGGTCGAAGCCATTGCACTGCCATCCAATGATTCAAAAGTGGTGAACAAATTCCTGAAAAAGAACATTTTCACTCGGTTCAGAACACCTCGTGCAATCATCAGTGATGGTGGCACACATTTCTGCAACAGATACTTCGATGCACTCCTATCCAAATACAGAGTTACTCACAAAGTTGCCACCACTTACCATCCACAGTCAAATGGACATGTTGAGGTTTCAAACAGAGAGATCAAAAGAATCTTAGAGAGAACTGTTGGATCAACAAGGAAAGACAAGTCTACAAAACTAGATGATGCATTATGGGCCTACCGAACAGCTTACAAGACACCCATTGGTATGTCCCCATATCGATTGATGTTTGGGAAAGCGTGTCATCTGCCAGTTGAGCTTGAACACAAGGCGTACTGGGCACTGAAGAAGTTGAATCTTGATTCACAAGCTGCAGAAGAGAAAAGACTTCACCAACTCAACGAATTGGAGGAATTTCGCCTACAGGCTTATGAGAATGCCAGATTGTACAAAGAAAAGACAAAAGAAATGGCATGACCGAAAAATAGTGCACAAATAGTTAGAACCAAGGCAGCATGTGCTGTTGTACAACTCAAGGTTGAAACTTTTCCCTGGAAAGTTGAAATCAAGGTGGTCAGGTCCATTTGTGATCACTCAGGTTTTTTCCATATGGAGCTGTTGAGTTAATATATCCTAACACCAACGAAACATTCAAGGTTAACAGTCAGCGTGTCAAGCACTACTGGGGAGAATCATTCAAGGTTAACTGTTGGAGCGAAAAAAAGAAAGTGTCACACTTTCAGATCCAGCCTAACGTTCGAGAAGTCACGTCTAGCTGAAGACGTTAAACTTAGCGCTCACAGGGAGGCAACCCATGCAATTTGTGTATATATTGTGATTTGGTGTGATTTAATTTTATGTGTTTAGTTTTTGCAGATTAAGACATTTCAGGATGTAAGAAGTTCTCACAAATCTTCACAAGCAATTTCATTCTCTCCCTCAAAACTCTCTGATGAAAGTCTACAAAGCTCGCTTGGAACGGATGAGACTACTAACGATCCAGGGTGTTCCTAATGATATTCGTTGGGTAATTGAAGCATGGGTCTGATTGGCAGGTGAGTCTTCTGACTCTTTTATTTTATTTCACATCTGTCTGGTTTTGGAAGAATTACCTATGTAAAGAAACGTAGAGCTAAGCAAATGGGTGTTTGTTACAAATGTGCACGCTGGAATTGCAATACTCGTTTTTGTTCTTTAGGAATGGTGTCTGATAATCGCGAAGACAAAATTAAATTCATTAGGGATGGCTTGAGTAAGGAGTCTTTAGATGATATATCTTCGACTCTTGAGATGCATTCCAGTGGAAGTGGATATGTTCACATAGCCATTCGCAAATTACATACACAATTTCAAAAGGAAAGACAACAGTTAAGTCTTGGGAATCTGACTCAAAAAGACTCTGTTTGCCAATTTATAAGAAAATTGGATGGAAAGATTGTCCCTGACGCATAGACATCAAACAAGCCGCTACTTTTCTTGTACATATTATATCTCTTTGTCTTTTCCTGATAATTGTGATTTGTTTTGTTGTTTTCTTTTATTTTCTCCGACGGGATACAGACCTTTTTTACTATCATGATTTATTTTACTATTAACTAATGATTGTCATTTGGCAGGTACTAGTGCTATTATTTTACTCACCATTTTTCAGGTGTTATAAATTCAACTCATCATTGCACTTTTGAAGACATCCAAAGTAAAACATGGAAGCCACTTCAAGAAGAGGAGTTGAAAAATCTGTGTGATTTGCGGTACTAGTGTTGGTACTAAGCCACAATACGTAGAAGCAGCACATGAATTGGGTCGAGTCTTAGCTGCAAGGAATATGCACTTAGTATATGACGGAGGCAATCTTGGACTAATGGGGATCGTTTCAAAGGTCGTACATGAATGAGGCAGTCACGTTTTGGGAATCATCCCAAAACCCTTGGCGGAGGCAAATCTTATTGGACCATCAAACGAAGAGGAACTGATCGTGCCAGGTATGTCTGAACGATTGGTAGAAATGATTAACAGTGCTGATGCTTTTATTGCTTTGCCAGGTGGCTTGGGTACATTGGAGGAAATATTTACAGTGTTATCTTGGGCGAACCTGAACATACACCAGAAACCACTTGGACTGTATAACGTTGAAGAATTTTATGATTTTCTTTGTGTGTTTCTTGATGATGCCCGAAGAAATGGGTTCGTGTCAAAACCTATGAAAGAACTCCTCTTTACTGCCAAAACTGCTCCGGATCTAATTGACCAAATCTTAGCTTATGAACCACAAATTGACCCTATCATTTCAAATATAAATTGGTCCGAGGACGATCTTGGTAAGAGGTGTCGGATTAATCTGGATCTTAACCTTTAACTTTTCGTGTAGATTTTCAATTATCCAGGTATTATCTTCTAAACTCTTCTTCTACTGTTTAAGACATTGGGGACAATGTCTCATTTAGGTTTGGGAGAGGGAATTAGTTGATCAGTACCTTGTTTTTAGTCTGTGTGTTGTTTTTATTTTTAGTCCAAAATTTTGCGAAAAAAAAAATTGGAAAATTTTTCAAAAATTACAAAAATATTTTACGTTTTTGTGTTTTTATTTTGACTAAAAAGGTGAAATTGGTAAGAGATAGCTGAGTAAGGAGTTTCCACTCCTTAGACGTATCTCAAACCTATTTTGGAACAAGTTAATTTTTGTTTATTTCATTTTAAATTATTTAATTTGTAAATTCTCCACAATTCTGACTAAAATGGATCTTCATATGCTCAGTTGGCATGTATTATCAACATGCATGGTAACATACGGACATGAGTTATAATTGAAAAGTTTGTAATATTCAGTGCTCTAGTTTAATTGGAGGAAGCATCTCAAAAAGTGATGGAGTAAAAAAAAAAAAAACTTCTGAGGTCCGAGTTATTAAGTCTGTAAGTGTGTTTTAACACCTAGTGCCCTAAAGCCAACTGGTTTGGGAGTCACTGGCCCAAAGCTCGCTACATGGATCAAGGATGCTGCAAATATATATATATATCTGAAGTCTGAGTAATTAAGTCCGTAGGGGTGTCTTAACACCTGGTGCCCTAAAACCAACTGGTTTGGGAGCCACCGAACAAACACTCGCTACATAGATGGAAGATATTTATATAAATAAAAAAAATCAAAAATCAAAGAAAAAATCAGAAATATCAGAAAAATTATTCCATTGCTACAAAAAGGTGTGAATTCTGATAAAACTTTAGGACAAAAATATTACTCTCTTATCAACTACACTTATGACTGTTGTGGGAAAAAATGAGTTGTTTAATATTTTGTTGGCTGTGTATATGGAGAATGGTAAATATAATCGGAGAATTTACTTATTCAGTAATTTAGAAAGAAAGAAAACAACTAGTAACTTGGAGTAAAAGTTTCACCTGATTAGTCACTAACTTCTTTATTCTCTTTTAGCTTGTCTTTTTGCTTTTGTGTGCATTAGTTTTACTACCTTTTTACTTTTGTAAAATGTTTGAGGGTATCATTGTTTTAAACCATCACGAGACTACAACTCGTCCACTAGGCACACATAGGGGTTTAAAGGCTTGTTGCATACGCTAAATGCAACCGTGATCCCTACAAAAGTGGCTTAGTTAAATTTTATTTTAAAGATGTTTATGTTATTTTATTCTATTTTTTGCTCGAGGACTAACAAAATGTTAGGTTTGGGGGAGTGATGAGTGGTAATTATATCACTATTTCTCACTCAATTGACCTAATATTTTGTATAGTTTCTTGAGTTTTGTGAATATTTTGATGTGTTTTGTGTTATTTTGTAGATAAATAAAGTTACAGGACTCTCTGGAGGTGATTTGGGCCCAAAACAGTGAAAATTGGACAAAATGGCATTTTTGTAATTCTACGCGTCGTGACGCCTAACGTGCGCCGAACAATGCTAACGTGCGCCGGGTCCACAAGTCAAAATCTGAGAAGTTTAACTTTGCTAACGTGCGCCGTGCCACGTGTCATCATCCTACGGTGCCGACACTCACCATCACCACGTGTCGCCACATGTCACTCCATGTGTCTGCCACGTCATCATCCACATCATCGATTGACCGAGTCAAAGTGCCACGTCACCGCCACGTCTTGATCAGCCAATCACAGCGTGCCACGTGTCATCATTCTATGATGCCGACAGTCATTTTCGCCACTTGTCGCCACGTCAGCACAATCATTGAGTTGCCAGCCACCTTGCCACGTGTCACCTTATCTCTTTATCTGAATCGCCACGTGTCAGATAAGAATCTGAAGCCGACGAACCAGGAGCCGCCACATCATCGCGTCGCGACGCAAGAAGGAACTTGCGCGTCGCGACGCGAGGGGGTCACCGAGGCCTATAAATAGAGCTCAAAATTTCAGTTTCAGATGTACATTCCTCTCTAATTTCTCTGATGTAAATACAAAGTTTTCTATTTAGTTTCTTTTAATTTCAGTTTTGTAATTAATTTTAATTACGTTCTGTAATAGTAATAGTAATAGTAATTTACTTTCTTTACTTTTTACAATTTTTACTATTCAACCACGAGGAGGTACCTTCTCCCTACTAGGGTGAAAGGTAATTCTTTTACTATTGCTATTTAGATTAATCTCCCTTAAATATAATATATTCACTATTAAAAATTTGACTTAAAAAGGATACCGCTATATTGGTCGGTTGGTAATTCATTTTAATCTGGTTTAAACCTGACTAATCAAGAATACCGCCAGATTGGTCGGTTGGTAATTAAATTTTCTTACCGCCTATATGGCAGGTTTATTTTGGTTCCTCCTTTATGGCTGGTTGGACTTAATTTAACTTAATCAGGTTACCGCCTATATGGCTGGTTGATAAAATAATCACAAGTTAATATATTATATTAATGGAGATATCTAAATAGTAAATAGTAAAAGTTGATCATTTTACCTTAGTATTTTATTTTATTGTAATTTACTTTTCAGCTTTTACTTTACCGCAATTACTTTTTCAGCATTTTTACTTTATGTCTTTATTTTACTAGCCCTAGTTATGTGTTGTAACTAAGTTAGTTATCTGGGGTTGTGATGACTTTTAATATCACCGGTTTATAAAGGGTTATTTTATAGTTTGGGTAATTTAAAGGTTTACTTATTAAGTCTTAAGCTTAATGCATCTTATTAATTGGCCACTAATAAGATTGATCTGGTAAATCTAAAATAAACTTGATAAAGGAATTTTAGGTTTCAGCCTTAGACTTAATAGCCCACGATCTTCCTTGAGGATAGATAACCCTTTAATTGATTTCCTTACAGGATAGACATATACCTGTCGGGCGGGGGTAGCCATAATTGGAACTTAAACTTAATGAATCCAGGTAATTTGGTTGACATAGACATATGGTTCAATTGGGTTAAACTGTGTATTTGCGTCTGACCATCGACAGAGGCTTTCGCATAATTTAGTGTTCCAGGTTAGTAAACCGATTTATTACACAAACATGAAATAACCACTTCATCTTTTAAAAGATATTAGAAAGATTCACAATCCTATATAGTTTCCTAATATTGAAATTTCTTAAATCTACTTTCGTGCAATTTTATTTACTTGTTTTTAAATTTAAAAATCATCACCATTTCAAATCAATCAATCAACCTGTTAGATACTAGTAATCATTTGACCTCATAAAATTAATAGATTAGGTATTAAGTCCTCGTGGGATTGATACTTTTTATACTACTTGAACGATACGTGCGCTTGCGTTATACGCGTGTGTAAGCACCGGTCAAGTTTTTGGCGCCGTTGCCGGGGACTTATTTATCTTTCACTACTAGTTTAGAGGTTTGATACCTTTACTTGTATCTAATTTCTTTTTACTTACTGTTTTTGTTTTCTTGTGTTTCAGGTTCTCAGAAACTTCATGAGACGAACCAGAAGCTTTGAACTTCGACCGCTTGACCCAGAAATTGAAAGAACCATCAGACAGTTGAGAAGGGAAAGGCGAGAAGCCCAAGAAGCTTTAGTCAATATGGAACCTGAACCTTTGGAAGTTGCACCACCAATTCCCTTTCGAGACAGAACCATTCCGGTGGTTGACATACTCATTTCATGTATTGTACTTCCTCCCTTACCAGTAAATGCGGGTGACATCAAAACATGCATTCAGATGATTCAGCAGTCAGTGCAGTTTGGAGGGAATGCAACTGAATATCCTAATACTCACATCAGCAACTTCCTGGAAGTTTGCGGCACTTTCAATTACAACCGAGAAGCTGAAGAAGCAATGAGACTGCGGGTTTTTCCATACTCCTTGAAAGATAGAGCTAAAGCTTGGCTACATTCACTACCAGCAGGTTCTATCACAACTTGGAACACTTTAGCCACCAAATTTCTTGCAAAGTACTTTCCACCAGCCAGAACTGGAAAACTAAGGAATGACATCACATCATTTGTACAACAAGACTCGAAAACACTCTACGAAGCTTGGGATCGTCTCATGAAGTGATCGGACCGGCGATTTCAGGTGATCGGACCGGCGGCGTTGGCTTCGTCTTGGTGAGGGGATTCTCTTGGAGTGGTCACTTGCCGGAAAAGATGAACGGACGACGTCGAAATCCTTCTCTCTCTCCTGCCTACTTTTTCTCTCTCATTTGTACTTTCTCTCTCTACGTTTCTGTTCGTCTCTCTAACTACTCACTGGTTTCTGGAATAAAGCTTTCTATTCACTGGTTATTATTGTTTCACTAATGCTAAGCAAATAACAATAAAAAAAATTTAGGTTTAGTTGTTTTTAAATAGGATGGGTAGTTGAGCTTTATAAGGGAAGTGAGTGTGTGGTTACTTGTTTTTAGGGGATAAGAATTCAATTAAAATTAAAAAAAAAAAGGTGATAGTTATCACACACAACACCTTCTCCATATATCAAAAACATATCCTTAGTCTTATTTAGTTATTTAAGGATAGTATTGATAGCTGTAAAAATTCAAATGACCTTCACCTGGATCAACCTGACAGTCTTAATTAACAGTTGATTGTGTCTCTAAATTATAAACTACAATTTGTATCCTTATACATTAGAACAACTCCAAAAGACTCTTTAAATGTTATTTAGTTACTAAATAGAAGAGTCACATCCTCAAAATTTGTTTCAAAATAAACACAAATTGAGATTCTTCAAATTACATTTTATTTCCCACTCATCAATATAGGTGAGTGACTTATATCTCTTCAAATATTATTATATAATTTTTTTATCTTTATTTACTTTATTATAATGCTGATGGTTGGACTTACTAATAACTATTTATATATTTAAATAATATAAATAAAATTAAAATAATAAAAATTTATTTACAGTACCTCTATTAATATAATATAATATAATATAATTTATTACAGTACCCATGGAGTATGGGAAATTTGATTGTGCAGAAGAGAATAATTCATTATAAATGAGAAAAAGGGAAACAAAATAAGGGATAACACTAATGTTTTATTAGGGAACATAATACATGCATGCTTTGATGATCAACATTGTTAAGCAACAAATTAATCCAAACATGAATGAGAGTTCACAAACAACTACACCACTTTATTTATTCATTCCGAAATAGAAGATGGTCGAAAACTCAACCAATTCTAGGAACTTTATCCACAATCCCTTCCTTGTCGACCCAGACACGAACCCTATCCCACCTAAGATCCTTTGTAAGGCAACGACCATCAGAAGCAGGACATAAGTATACATTAAGACAAGGATTCTGTGTCTTTATAAATGCAGCAACAAGCTCCCCATTTTTACCAACCAGCCCTGGCCATGAGCTCTTATCTGTACAAATATTTATAAATCTTAGTTAATACAAACTTTTTAGCCAATGATATTAACCCAACAAAACAAAGCATATATTACTTACTTGGGCAGTCGGATTTTGACATGATTAGGTTTAGTCCATCTTCTACAAATTCTCTGATTGCAGAGACTTCGTAGTTATTGCCATCGGAACGAAGCAATGAAGGCTCATGACGAGAAGCCAAAGAAGGTTTCGAAGCAAAGGCAAAGAGAAGGAAGAAAAGTGCTAGTGCTAATAACGAACTCTTCATTGTTAATTATTATTTTTTCAAGGCTCTTTGTTGTGTGGAAATGAATGCAGGAGAGCTTACTATTTATAGAGTTATTATAAGATATTATAAATCCATGGGTAGAAAATTCATGCGCGTGAGTTTATATTCTATTTTGTATTATTTTATTTAATCCATATAGTGATCTTAATATTTCCCCATAAAGTTTCTTCATAAGTTTAAAGTCTCCTATAAATTATTTTATTTAATTCATATGGATAAAAAATAAGTAGTCACAAATCTTATATCTTATGACTGATTATATGTGGGGACATGAAATATTCTCCTTTTAATTTTAACTAACCCTAAAAACGAATATTAAAAAAATAAAAAAAAAGTGAGATATATCTAATTTTTTTATAAAACATATCAAAAATATCAAAAAATAAGTAGATCTAACTATGTTTTAATATTTTTTATGTGGGATTTGTTTTTCCTTGTGGGTAGAGACTTCGTAGTTTTTTTTTTTTTTTTTTTTTTTTTTAAAAAAATAATTTTTATGGGTACAATCTTTAAATTACTTAATTATTTAAGGAAAAGAAAGGAGCTTTTGTTGATTATAGGTCCTTAAGGGGCGATATTTGGTGGTGTAGAGTTCATGATCTTATCTTGAGGTCCTGAGTTCGAATTCAGAGAGTATGTTTCTTATAAAAGCCTGGGACAGCCGGATGTTTTATTTGTTTCACTTAAGTTCGGAAGGGGTGGTTTGACGGCGTGATTTCCAACGATTCCAAAAACAAAAGGGTTGATTATAGTATTATAAAATTGCAAATATCATTTCTTAGATTAGAAAATTACATAAATGAGATTATTGAATAATAACAGCGAATGTAATTATGAAGTCCTTTTCAGTTTTAATCAGAAAGTGTAATATTGCATCTTGTAATTATGTAAAAAATACGTCCGACAAAAGCCTAACAAATTTATTTTTCAACGTTTTTTTCTCCTTTGAGTCAGCTAATTAATTGATCGAGTGATTTTTTTTTTTAAATGAATTTTTAATTTATTATGTAAATTTAGATGTAGTTTAAAAAAACCGCCATCAATATTACAATATTATTATTCGAATTTCGCACAAGTCAAATTATCCAAAAAATCAGAGTGACCTTATTCTTTTTTACTGTTGATTTTTTCATCCAGTGATACGGTGTTATGCCCTGTGTCCCAAATCAGGCCATCAAATGTTGGACACTTGGTAGGGCTGCCCTGATATCCTGAAGAATTAACAATATTTTTACATTTAGAGATTAATTCTTGATCATATCATTATATTATAATTATTAAAAAAAAAAAAAAATTTAGAATCCTCAACTATTAATTATTTAAAAAAATAATTGGGGTTGTAGGCTAACCCTAATTCGCCTGCAGAAACACCCGCAGGGAGGAGACTTTAAAATGCCATTAGAAGACTGTATGGTTTTCTATGAGTTGCATGTGATCGAACAGATGCCAAGGTTATCTGCTTAGTTATTAAACGTACCTATACTTAGGGGTCGTAAAACGAATCAACGAATCAATTTTTTATCGAATACTAAATGAATAAAATTATACTATACTAAATTCGAATTCGATTCGATTATTAAACGAATCTTGATATTAAGATTCAGATTCGATTAATTTAATAAACGAATATTTATATTCGATTCGTTATAATAAACGAATAAAATTATACTATACTCAGGCAAAACAACCTCACAACAGCACATATCAATCAACCAAGGTTTGCTATCCGGATTCGATATAATAATGGATTGAAACTATTGGGAGAGTCCATCTCTTACCCCCAAGATTTCTCACCATATAATCCCGCATAAATATTCAAGATGTGAATTTAACCACACGCCTCTGCTAATCACGCATAAACTCGCATACTCTCGCATATCTGACCATTATCATACTAAATCTGGAAGCACAACAACAATCCCACACAGCATCCAATGCAACACATCTCATCGCATTTCATCCATCAACTCATCTCAAAATCACATAATACTCAAATACTTCAATTCATAGTACAATTATACAATTTATATCTGATTCATAGTACAAATATACAATTTATACCTCAAATTAATATTCACAATTTATGTTCTCATGCTATCAATTACTCAGTCAATTTTCCAACATACATATATAAATATATATCTATATCATATTACGTAACTCACATATCAAACATCAATCAACAAACATTTATGTTAAGGGAATCATCGTGCTTTGTACTTAGCTCAATCCACGCAAAACTATCTATATCTATATGTCCTCGCTAAAATCTGGAAAAAGTATAAAATTACGATCAGATCCCTATATTTTACTAAAATTATGATTTTACCCATAAACTGTAAAATATAACTGATGAGTGGTAATTATATCACTATTTCCCACTCATTTGACCTAATATTTTGTATAGTTTCTTGAGTTTTGTGAATATTTTGATGTGTTTTGTGTTATTTTGTAGATAAATAAAATTTCAGGACTCTATGGAGGTGATTTGGGCCCAAAACAGTGAAAATTAGACAAAAGGGCATTTTCATAATTCTACGCGTTGCGACGCGCAAGCCTTTGACGTCACGACGCCTAACGTGCGCTGAACAATGCTAACGTGGGCCGGGTCCACAAGTCAATGCTAACGTGGGGGGGGGGGGGTGCAAATCAAATCCGAATCAAGCTTGGCTCGTGTGCACCCGCGTGTCCTGCGTACACGAATGCCGGACCAAAATGTGCAGGCCCGGCCCAACCGAATTTTTACTTGTCTCTTTATTTTCCCAAGCCTTTTAAAGTTCCATAACAGTTGAATTAATGATATTAATCAACTTGGTGGTTACAAGCAATGGAAGGTCTCCCACTCATGTGATTAATTGACATGTTAATTTCCTTTATTTGAAGTGTGATTTACGTTTTTGTGGATACACAACACAAAAATACAGTTCACAAGACAGTGTCGTTTTTCTTTGTTTTACACCTTATTTGGGAAGAGTTCAAACGCTTTACAGGTTCGTTGGATACGAGTTCGGTGGTGCCCCTACTCGTACGATTTTTCGTTGTATCCTGGGAAACAATCGTCTCGTGTTCTACTGCACCTACGGTGGGAGGCGAATTTGTTTTAAGGAAATTGTTGGCATCAACAAGCCTCGAATTTCTCTCTGTTTCGTTCGATACTGCACAGCCTCCGTTCTGAATTGTTCCTGTCGCTAGTTCATAATTGCTCAGTTGTATTCACTCATTTAGCTTTGTTATTTTCATTATTGTTGCTTGGTTATTACCGATACTTTATTGTACCATCCGTGTTCTGTTTTACTGTTGTTCATTGTCATTTGTAAGAACACAGTAACAAATAAGTTGTAATAGTCTTAAAACAAAATTCGCTCTGTGGATATGGAAAACAGTCCAAACACAGTAGATGTTCTGGCAGCCCCTGTGGTTGGGCAGAATATTGTGGCAGCCCCCGTGGCTGGCCAAAGTGCAGTGGCAGCCTCTTCGGCTGGCCAACTTGCTTCAGCCTCTGGGCTTAATATGGCAGCCGCTGTGGCTAGCCAAGGTGTTGCAGCCTCTGTGGCTAGACAACCTGTTGGACATGTGAGCCATGTCAATACTGCTGCAGAAAAACCTGAAAAATTCAGTGGACAGAATTTTAAACGGTGGCAACAGAAATTTTTTTTCTACTTGACCACTTTGAACCTTGCGAGGTTTCTAAAGGAAGATGCTCCTGAACCCGTGGAGGGTGAGATTGATATCCAAGTGATCAGTGCGATCGATGCTTGGAAACATTCTGAATTCCTATGTAGGAATTATGTGCTAAATGGGCTGAGTGATTCCTTGTACAGTGTTGTATGCCGGGATGAAAACAGCAAAAGGGCTTTGGGAATCTTTAGACCGAAAATATAAAACTGAGGATGCCAGTACTAAGAAATTTGTCGTAGGCCGTTTCCTAGATTTTAAGATGATTGATTCCAAAACTGTGTTAAGTCAAGTACAAGAATTGCAAATTATTCTAGCAGAAATTCATGCTGAGGGGATGGTTTTAAGTGAAACATTCCAAGTAGCCTCGATAATTGAAAAACTACCACCTGGTTGGAAAGATTTCAAGAATTATCTAAAGCATAAGCGAAAAGAAATGAGCATTGAAGACTTGGTTCTTAAGCTTAGAATTGAGGAAGATTACAGAGTATCTGACAAGAGGGGAATAACTCATGAGGCCAAAGTAAATGTTGTTGAACATGGCCATAAGAACAAGAACCTCAAGAAAAAAGGGTCAAAAATGGGCCCTCAATGAGGAGTTTCCAAGAAATTCAAATTTCAAGGAAAATGCTTCAATTGTGACAAAATGGGTCACAAGTCTTCTGAGTGCAGACTGCCGAAGAAGAAAAAGAATCAAGAGGCTAATGTGATGGAAAACATGACTCAAGATGTTTCAGACATTAACCTTTCAGCTGTGGTTTCTGAGGTGAATCTGGTGGGTTCTAACCCAAGAGAGTGGTGGATTGACACTGGTGCCACTCGACATGTGTGCTCGGACAAGAGCATGTTTTCTTCATTTGAGCCTACTGGTAATGGGGAAAAATTATACATGGGAAATTCAGCAACATCTGAGATTGAAGGTCAAGGCAAGGTGATTCTGAAGATGACCTCTGGGAAAGAGTTGACTTTGAACAATGTTCTGTATGTACCAGAAATACGGAAGAATCTTGTGTCTGGATCACTTCTGAACAAGCATGGATTCCGGATGGTGTTCGAGTCTGATAAAGTAGTTTTAACTAAAAATGGGATGTATGTGGGAAAAGGGTATGTAACTGATGGGCTCTTTAAGCTCAATGTAATGGTTGTTAAACCTAAGAATATCAATAAAGCTAGTTCTTCTGCTTATATTGTTGAGTACTCTAATCTATGGCATGGTAGATTAGGACATGTTAATTTTAATTCATTACGGAAATTAATTAACATGAACCACATTCCAAATTTTAAAATTGATAACAAACATAAGTGTGATACTTGTGTTGAGGCAAAACTAACTAGATCATCTTTTCATAGTATTGAAAGAAACTCTGAACCACTTGATCTTATTCATACCGATGTATGTGATTTTAATTCAATACAATCGAGAGGCGGTAATAAATATTTTATTACCTTTATTGATGATTGCACTAGATTTTGCTATGTGTATTTGATGAAAAGCAAAGACGAAGCTATAGAGAAATTTGTTCTCTATAAGAATGAAGTTGAGAATCAACTGAACAAAAGAATTAAGGAGTTGAGAAGTGATCGTGGTGGTGAGTATGTTTTTCCTTTTGAATCACTTTGTGAACAAAATGGAATCATACATCAAACCACAGCTCCTTATTCACCTCAATCCAATGGGATTGCAGAACGGAAGAATCGTACCTTGAAAGAGATGATGAACGCTATGTTAATCAGCTCTGGTTTACCTCAGAATATGTGGGGAGAAGCTGTTTTATCAGCTAATTACCTTTTAAATAAGGTACCACGGAAAGATGCAGGGAAAACTCCTTATGAGATGTGGAAAGGAAGAGCACCTTCCTACAAATTTCTACGAGTGTGGGGGTGTCTTGCCAAGGTAGTTATTCCTCCACCTAAAAAGGTGAAGATAGGACCAAAAACTGTTGATTGTATTTTCATAGGATATGCGCATAACAGTAATGCTTATCGATTTCTTGTGCATGAGTCTAATATACCAGATATTCACAAGAATACGATAATGGAGTCGAGGAATGCATCCTTTTTCGAACACGTTTTTCCTTGTAAAACTAATTCGAATTCAAATGTACACAAACGGGTACATGAGACTATCATTGAAGATAGTCAGGACCGAGAACAAATAAATGTTCCGGAGGATCAACAAGTTGTTGAACTTGAACCAAGACGTAGCAAAAGAGCTAGAACGGAAAAATCATTTGGTCCAGATTTTTTGACATTTTTGCTAGAAAATGATCCTCAAAGCTATAACGAAGCTGTAAGGTCAGTTGATGGTGCTTTGTGGAAAGATGCCATCAATAGTGAAATTGAATCCATCTTACAAAATCACACATGGGAGTTAGTGGATCTTCCTTCAGGATGTAAACCGTTAGGGTCCAAGTGGATTTTCAAAAAGAAAATGAAGGCAGATGGATCAATTGACAAGTACAAAGCAAGACTTGTAATTAAAGGTTACAGACAACGTGAAGGTCTTGATTACTTTGATACTTATTCTCCTGTAACGAGAATAAATTCCATAAGGATGATACTAGCAATTGCAGCTTTGCGCAATCTTGAGGTACATCAGATGGATGTGAAAACAGCCTTTCTGAATGGAGATTTAGATGAAGAAATCTACATGGAACAACCTGAAGGCTTTATAGCTCCAGGACAAGGAAAGAAAGTCTGTAAGTTAGTTAAATCCTTGTATGGATTGAAACAAGCTCCGAAACAGTGGCATAAAAAGTTTGATGATACCATGTTGGCAAATGGTTTCAAAATCAATGAATGTGATAAATGCATTTATGTCAGAGAGACAGAAGTTGGCTATGTCATTTTATGTCTCTACGTTGATGACATATTGATTGTCGGGAGTAATATTAAAATGGTGAAATCTACCAAGAATATGCTAAAATCTAAGTTTGACATGAAAGACATGGGTCTAGCAGATGTCATTCTAGGAATAAAGATCTCGAGAAGTTCAGATGGACTTATTCTTGATCAGTCGCACTATGTGGACAAGATTCTTGGTAAATTCAACAATGATGATTCTGCTGTGGCTAGAACTCCTTTAGATGTGAGTCTACACCTATCAAAGAATAGGGAAGATGGTATATCTCAAGTAGAATACTCTAGAGTTATCGGGAGTTTGATGTACCTATCGAGTTGTACAAGGCCTGATATAGCCTGTACAGTAAACAAGCTCAGCAGATATACGAGTAATCCAGGGGTTGATCACTGGAAAGCAATAGTGAGAGTACTTAGGTACTTACGTTTTACTCGTAATTATGGGTTGCACTATCATAGATATCCAGCTATAGTCGAAGGATACAATGATGCTAATTGGATATCTGATATGAAAGACTCAAAGTCTACCAGTGGCTATGTGTTTACACTAGCAGGTGCAGCTATATCGTGGAAATCCTCCAAACAGACTGTGATAGCCAGATCTACAATGGAATCAGAATTCATTGCATTAGACAAGTGTGCTGAAGAAGCAGAATGGCTTCGAAATTTTCTAGAGGATATTCCAAGTTGGCCTAAGCCAGTGCCATCAATTTGCATTCATTGCGATAGTCAATCTGCAATTGGAAGGGCACATAACAATATGTATAATGGTAAGTCTAGACATATTCGTCGTAGACACAATACCGTTAGACAGTTACTCTCTACTGGAGTTATTTCGATTGACTATGTAAAGTCAAAGGATAACATTGCGGATCCGCTAACCAAAGGGTTAAATAGAGAGTTGGTTGTGAAATCATCGAGGGGAATGGGACTAAACCCCATTAGATAAATGTTTATTACGAAGGAAAACCCAACCTTGTTGACTGGAGATCCCAAGATCTAGGTTCAATGGGAAAACCTACTCGTAAAAGACATAATTGGTTCACTGTGGGGGGGTTTACCCTCAAGTCCATTCCTATGGTGAAATGAAATAGTGATGCTCGTAGGATTGAGGTTAAGCAAAGGCTTTTAATGATTCTTATGCATCGGGAATCCGAGCAGAGTATTACTAGATGCTCTTAAATAAGAAATCACCTATGTGAGAGAGAAGTGGGGCCGCTTCAAAGGGAATTGTACGGGGCACAATTCTTAGAAACTCTTGCAGAACCAGGTTGATGTTCATGGCCAAAATGAGCATAACAATGAGAACTCAGTGTGTTAGGTAAAACATCTGTGTGATATATGTTCTCCATTTACATGAACGGCAGTACAGTTCAATGACATCGTGTCCACTGTCAGCCAGTAAATGAGATATATTTTCACAAGGGAAGGTTCAAAGGTTGAAGCCTACCTATCCTATGCAGGTGTTGAACCGTTGAACTCTTCTAGGTCAAAATAAAATGTTTTATAAAATAATTTTATTCAACGTTTTTCGCCAATTTCATTCATGTGGGGGATTGTTGGAAAATGCTTATGAATAAGCATTTTGAGGCACAATTTCAAGCATGGTCCACTTCGTGTTAGTGGTTGTTATTGAATGATTCGGATACTCCTCCGTGAGTAGTTCGAAATGGTATATTCATATGCTTAAAATGGTGCTTGGGTGAATGAGAAATTGTTGCTCAAAGTTCACCCATTGGTGTTGGAAAATAAAGAAAAATAAGCTTGTCCCATATGGGAAAGCTATAGAGGGAATATTATGCTTATATATGATTGCTCATATGTAGATGGGTAAGAGTTGTAAGGATAGAGGCTCTCTCTACGTGCGCGGGGGGGGGGGGGGTGCAAATCAAATCCGAATCAAGCTTGGCTCGTGTGCACCCGCGTGTCCTGCGTACACGAATGCCGGACCAAAATGTGCAGGCCCGGCCCAACCGAATTTTTACTTGTCTCTTTATTTTCCCAAGCCTTTTAAAGTTCCATAACAGTTGAATTAATGATATTAATCAACTTGGTGGTTACAAGCAATGGAAGGTCTCCCACTCATGTGATTAATTGACATGTTAATTTCCTTTATTTGAAGTGTGATTTACGTTTTTGTGGATACACAACACAAAAATACAGTTCACAAGACAGTGTCGTTTTTCTTTGTTTTACACCTTATTTGGGAAGAGTTCAAACGCTTTACAGGTTCGTTGGATACGAGTTCGGTGGTGCCCCTACTCGTACGATTTTTCGTTGTATCCTGGGAAACAATCGTCTCGTGTTCTACTGCACCTACGGTGGGAGGCGAATTTGTTTTAAGGAAATTGTTGGCATCAACAAGCCTCGAATTTCTCTCTGTTTCGTTCGATACTGCACAGCCTCCGTTCTGAATTGTTCCTGTCGCTAGTTCATAATTGCTCAGTTGTATTCACTCATTTAGCTTTGTTATTTTCATTATTGTTGCTTGGTTATTACCGATACTTTATTGTACCATCCGTGTTCTGTTTTACTGTTGTTCATTGTCATTTGTAAGAACACAGTAACAAATAAGTTGTAATACGTAAAACGAATCAACGAATCAATTTTTTATCGAATACTAAATGAATAAAATTATACTATACTAAATTCGAATTCGATTCGATTATTAAACGAATCTTGATATTAAGATTCAGATTCGATTAATTTAATAAACGAATATTTATATTCGATTCGTTTACATAAAAAATGAATCGAGTCGAATTTACTATTCGTTTAATAAATGAATATTCGCATTCGATTCGTTTACATAAAATTAAACCAATCGAATTTTATATTCGTTTAATAAATGAATATTTGTATTTAATTCGTTATTTATTTAATCAAAATGAAATACAAAATATTAGTTAGTTTTTAGGGAATAAGTAGTCAATTACTAAAATAACCTTTATGTCAAATACTTTTGTTCAAAAAATTTAAGAGTAAATTTGTAATATAATTAAACGGATACTAAACGGATTGGATTCAAATTCGATTCCTTTATGATTCGTTTAAGAAACGAATTCTAAACGAATAAACGAATTGATAATCTCAATTATGATTCGATTAGTTTATCAAATTTTCTGTCATTATTCATTAATATAATATATGTACTTTTCTCATCTACTGAATGATATTTGTACTTAATACTAGTCTCCTCATTCAAAATAACGAACAGCTTCTGTAATTATTAAAATGGAAATTGATACTGGTTTTCTAAATATTGAATAGATCGATGAAATTTTCTCGGTTTTTTTTGGATAATTTTGAACTTTCGCTTAGGTTGGCAAAAGTGATTTTACCAAAATAAAAATAAAAGTAGAATGATGTATCAATTCACTACTACAATAAGGCATAAAGAAGTCGATTTTTAAACGATGTCTATTAGTTTAGACATCAGTTTCAAAAGCGTTTTCTATTCAAGTGTTGTTAAAGCTTTCTTCCTTTTAGATCAGTTAATAACTAATGTTATAAATGTTTCGAAAGACATCGGTTATTCGTAAAAGCGATGTCTTTTGAATTGTCATAGAAATCGATATTTTTATTAATTTTCGATGTCTTTATATTTGTGAAATGAAATCGATTTGATTAAAACCGACTTCATATCTATTTGAATAGAAATCATTTATACAAAATGATATATAAGTAAAAAAAGAAATCAGTTTTTATTATATAATAATCGTTTTAAAATATTTTTCTCAACTGATGTCTTAAAATTCATATGTTTTTTTTATTGCAAATTTAAATGATTCATCATAAAAATCATTAGAACACAATATGATAAAACATAAAATTATGAAGAATCTTGGAGTAGCAAATTAAAGCCTACATAATGCAACATGTATAACACCCAAAACCCTAAATATCATGCTTTGAAATAAAATTGTTGTTAAAATTGATTGTATTTAAAAATGATTTAAATTCTATTGCAAAAGAAAACGGTTTAAAATGCAATCGATAGCTTTTACTTACCAAATTGGTTAATTGATAAACCGATTTCTTTTAAAGTATTGACTATTTCATTTATTGTGGTAGTGATTGCATTTTGAGGTTTTGTAAGGAAATGATTGAAGTATGTGTTTAGAGCTTCGAGAAATATAATAATCTGATTGAAACATATAAAAAGACAATAAAATGTTGACAAAAACAGAACATCACAATAAAAAACTTGTGATTAAATCTTTACCGCAGAATTCTTGTTTCTTATCAAACGAAACACCATTCATTTTGGCATTTTTCCACAGAGAAATAGAACTTATATTTCAAGAACAATGGTGTGTCCACCAAAAATAACACAAAAATTAACATAAAATCATTAAAAAATAAATAATATTTAATTAGAAGATAAATAATTTTACTTGTCTTTTAATATTTTTGTGCTATTTTTTATGCTAACTTGTGTGGATCCATCATTTTACCGACATCACCATGTACTAAATAATATTTAGTACATGGTGATGTCGGTAAAAAAGGTTGAAAGAAGTATGAATTGCATTTTGACGTTTTGTAAAGAAATGATTGATGTGCTTACAGCTTTGAAAAATTTAATAATCTGACGAATCATACAAAAAGATAGGTACAAAATATAAGATATTGACAAAATAAGAACATCACAACACGTGATTAAATCTTTACCGCTGAATCCTTGTTTCTTATCCGATAAGAAAATTTATCCTCCCACCCCTTTGATACATTCACTCTCAAATTTTTCTCTCTCTAATTTTTTTTCCTGTAATGACCTCTCTTTCTTTTATTGTCTTTATTGTTTTCCTTAATTTTTATCCCTTTATTTCTTTTCTTTATTTACTTTTTTCATTAATTATTTCCTTATTTTTAAATTTAATTATTCCTTTTTCCCTTAATTTTTGCCCCCTTTTATGTTTTTTTATTTAATTTACTTGTATTTATTTTATTAATTTGTTTCCTTTTTTTTAAATTTAATTATTTAATTGGAACTTTTTTTATTAAATTCGTTTATTTTTTTATCTTAAATAATTTTTATTTGTTCTTTCATTGATTTTTTCCTCATTTAATATATTTATATAATGTATTCTACTTTTTTTATTAATAAATCTTATATATTTTTATACGAAAATTGATCTTCCCCCTCCTCTTAATCTTCTTGCTAATTTACTAAATAATCCTTATCAATATTTGTATGACTTTTTTTTTTTTAATTTTTGAAAAGTTACACATTAATAAAATTTATATATTTATATATATTATTTAAAAAATATTAATCTAGTTATAACATTTTATTAATAATTAATATATTTTTGTTTAATAATAATACATATTTTTTTTATCTATCATTTATTTTTTTTGATTCATTTTAATTTAATTAATACTATTTATGTATAAAAAATAATTTAACAATAATAAATTTTTTTTTGAAATTTAAAAAAAAAAGGAAGAGGAATATATGATCGTCCATGGGATCATAAGGGGGACGATTGTTCCCCTTTAAGGGGAACCATCCCCCTTTTTTTTTTTTAATCAATTATGACCAAGTGCGCCATGAAATATTGGGTATATCACCAAGTGCGCCAGGATGAGACTTTGGAGGCAACATAGATTAGAATTTATGTTTTTATATTTTTAAGTGTAACTTTTTATGTTGTTATTTGTACTATTTTTAAATAAATATTTTTATAATATACATGAGAACATTTTTATAATACATAAGTAGTGTTAAATTAAATTATAAAATATATTTTTGAAAAAAAAATTAAAAGAAAAAATTAAAAAAAAAAAAAGAGGAAGGAAGCAGATCACCCTTCTTCAAGGAAGATTTTTTTTTTTTTATTTTTTTTATTTTTCTTTTAAAAAGTTAATCAAAAAATATATATGTTATATATATATATATATATATGTGTGTGTGTGTGTATGTATATGTATATATCAATAAATAAAAAAAATTAGATATATATGGTTTATTTGAAAATTGAAAATAGAATTTTGGTGAAAGGAAGAGGGTAAATATGGAATTATAAGGGAGACAAAAAAGTCAAATGTGTAAGAGGGAGGGGGGAAGATCAGCCCTCATCCGATAAAAAACAAATCATTTTGGCATTTCAATAACCAGCCAACTTTTAAAATAATTAATAACGCTGCCAAAACCACCCTTAATTCAATGAAATTCCAAATGGTTTAGTATAAGTGTGACTCCTGGACGGATATAAATCAGTGTTGGCGTTGAAAATCAGTGTTGTAAGGGGTGTTAGAGTAGCGAGTCCTTAAAATTGAAATCTATGATAATGATCGATTTCTGCAAACGAGCGATTGTCAATGGTTTTTTTTAAGTCTGGAAGGGATGAATAATTTAGACTAATAAAGACGGAGAATTGAAAATTGCTGGAGTTGAATACTGGAATTGAAAATTACTGGAAATGAACTTATATGAGAATTAAACTCTAAATACAGAGGAAGTCTATTGAATCTAAAGTTTTACACGAATTGATATAGATTACAAGTACAAAGACTTTGAATGAAAATTAACTACTGGAAATTGATGCAGAAATACATTTTTTTTTTTTTTTTGAGTTGTGTTAACTTGTCCCACTGGTTGGTTCTTTTCTCTGTTTTTTATGATGTTGCCATTATATGCTCATCCATGTTCCTACAACTATTTGTCCATCATGCTTTTATCTGTCTAGTTGGAAGAAAATGCATCATAATGGAGGAAACAGAATCCATGTTCCACTTTTGAAGCAACTCAATTTTTATCTTAATTCTTTGGCTTGGGCCGAGCTCTCTTTTGTTAACCGGGCTGGACTCTGAACATTTTGGGTGCAAACATTAAGTAATCTCATCAATTACGGTTCAAGATGTTTTGAAGTTGATTTTTAAGGATGAGTTCAGTTTATGGTTGGTAAGAAATAGTATCAGAGCTAAACCATGCCTCCAAGTTACAATCATGTGGCGCAAAGGTGATCTGATATAGTAGTGAAAATCAAACCTATTGTAACCTCCCGGCCATTCTGATGTAACCCCAGTAATTCTTTTTGGCACGTGAGATGTATTAAGCATCATAAAATCATGGTTTCCGATGTATCCCCAGTAATTCTTTTAGTTGTATTTATTTGTTTGCTGTAATAGTGAGCTTTGAGTTTCACTATAAATTGAGAGCTCTTTTGAGAGTTCAAAACACCCTCAACAAGAAAACACTATGTAAAAAAAAAAGGTTAGTGAAAAGCTCCAAATAAGAAAGTAAAATCCTGGAAACTTCATTTTAAGAGGGCTTGGTAGAGTGTAGTGTGTGATGTTTTTTTATACAAGTTTTGAAATACTTATCAATTCTATTCAAGTAATAATAAAAATATTTATTTTTTCTCATAAACACTATTAAGTAATTAGAGAATCACAATGCCACGACCCTCTCCCTAGAGCAGGCCCAACCCTAGAAAGGGGTCCGCGAACCACTTCAGCTCGAGCACCTATATGTCATGCAACTGAACCAAAACTTCAGAAAGAAAATAATATTTCATGAAATACAATTCAATAAATCTCAAATAAATGTTTACACCAATAGTGTCTGAAAACAGGAAAAATATCCTAAATATCCTATCTCAAAACCAAAAGAAATGTTTGGACCAACCCGACTGACGGTTGTGGTAAACGAGTCAAATCCCGGTACTGAGTACTACTACTGATGCGTTGGCGAACTACCTGAGATGTTTGGGAAATGAGGGGTGAGCTTAAAGAGCTCAGTAAGTAAAAACACTCATACTCTCAACATGACCTCACCAACAATATATATATATATATATATATATATATATATATATATATATATATATATATATATAAAATAACAGTTAATATATATAACAGTTAACTCAGGCAAAACAACCTCACAACAGCACATATCAATCAACCAAGGTTTGCTATCCGGATTCGATATAATAATGGATTGAAATCATTGGGAGAGTCCCTCTCTTACCCCCAAGATTTCTCACCATATAATCCCGCATAAATGTGCAAGAGAGGGATTGAACCACACACATTTGCTAATCTCGCATAAACTCGCATAATCTCGCATATTCGACCATTATCATACTAAATCCGGAAGCACAACAGCAATCCCACACAGCATCCAATGCAACACATCTCATCGCATTTCATCCATAAACTCATCTCAAAATCACATAATACTCAAATACTTCAATTCATAGTACAATTATACAATTTATATCTGATTCATAGTACAAATATATAATTTATACGTCAAATTAATATTCACAATTTATGTTCTCATGCTATCAATTACTCGGTCAATTTTCCAACATACATATATAAATATATCTATATCATATTACGTAACTCACATATCAAACATCAATAAAAAAATATTTATGTTAAGGGAATCATCGTGCTTTGTACTTGCCCCAATCCACGCAAAACTCTCTATATCTATTTATCCTCGCTAAAATCTGAAAAAAAAAATGTAAAATTACGATCAGATCCCTATATTTTACTAAAATTATGATTTTACCAATAAACTGTAAAATATAACGTACCCAGCTCCAACGACTTCTGAATTTCAGAACGAGGTGGTCCACGGACAGTACACGTCACGAGATTCACAACGGCAGTGGTGGTAATGGCGGATACTCGACGATCACCGACAAATAATCGGACAACATTAACTCTCGTTCTAGGCTCGTTTCACGACAACCGAAGATCGGAATTGGGCAAACGATGTGTCTAACCCGCGTATCTCGATGAGGGGAAGATTCTAGTCCGGGAGGTGTCGGTCATGCATGGCCGCGCGTGGGCGCGTGAGGCGGCGAAGCGGCGGCGCGTGGGAGCGCGTCTGGCGGATTGAGGTGATCAGACCGTCGTCGTTGGCTTCGTCTTAGTGAGGGGATTCTCCTGGAGTGGTCACTTGCCGGAAAAGATGAACGGACGACGTCAAAATCCTTCTTTCTCTCTCCTGCCTACTTTTTCTCTCTCCTCTGTACTTTCTCTCTCTACGTTTCTGTTCGTCTCTCTAACTACTCACTGGTTTCTGGAATAAAGCTTTCTATTCACTGGTTATTATTGTTTCACTCATGCTAAGCAAATAACAATAAAAAAAATTTAGGTTTAGTTGTTTTTAAATAGGATGGGTAGTTGAGCTTTATAAGGGAAGTGGGTGTGTGGTTACTTGTTTTTAGGGGATAAGAATTCAAATAAAATTAAAAAAAAAAAAAGGTGACAGTTATCACACACAACACCTTCTCCATATATCAAAAACATATCCTTAGTCTTATTCAGTTATTTAAGGATAGTCTTGATAGCTGTCAAAATTCAAATGACCTTCACCTGGATCAACCTGACAGTCTTAACAGTTGATTGTGTCTCTAAATTATAAACTACAATTTGTATCCTTATATATTAGAACAACTCCAAAAGACTCTTCAAATGTTATTTAATTACTAAATAGAAGAGTTACATCCTCAAAATTAGTTTCAAAATAAACACAAATTGTGATTCTTCAAATTACATTTTATTTCTCACTCATCAATATAGGTGAGTGACTTATATCTCTTCAAATATTATTATATAATTTTTTTATCTTTCTTTACTTTATTATAATGTTGATGGTTGGACTTACTAATAACTATTTATATATTAAAATAATATAAATAAAATTAAAATAATAAAAATTTATTTACAATACCTCTATTAATATAATATAATATAATATAATTTATTACAGTACCCATGGAGTATGGGAAATTTGATTGTGCAGAAGAGAATAATTCATTATAAATGAGAAAAAGGGAAACAAAATAAGGGATAACACTAATGTTTTATTAGGGAACATAATACATGCATGCTTTGATGATCAACATTGTTAAGCAACAAATTAATCCAAGCATGAATGAGAGTTCACAAACAACTACACCACTTTATTTATTCATTCCGAAATAGAAGATGGTCGAAAACTCAACCAATTCTAGGAACTTTATCCACAATCCCTTCCTTGTCGACCCAGACACGAACCCTATCCCACCTAAGATCCTTTGTAAGGCAACGACCATCAGAAGCAGGACATAAGTATACATGAAGACAAGGATTCTGTGTCTTTATAAATGCAGCAACAAGCTTCCCATTTTTACCAACCAGCCTTGGCCATGAGCTCTTATCTGTACAAATATTTATAAAAGTTAGTTAATACAAACTTTTTAGCCAATGATATTAACCCAACAAAACAAAGTATATATTACATCTATTTTTTGATAAAATGTATTAACCCAACAAAACAAAACTAATCTCACAAAAAAGTATTAAAGAATCAAAAAATAGGTGGGATACATCTATTTTTTGATAAAATGTATCAAAAAATCAAAACAAGGGGGTTCCCCTAATTATTTTACTATTTTTTATGTGGGACTTGTTTTTCCCTGATGATAGTCACCTGGTAATTTGAAAAAAATAACTTTTATGCCATAGTTAAGGCTTTTAATCCATAATTAGTATGATTAAATTTTTTTATTTTATTGTTGAAATATTTCTCGATAGAATCTAATTAGCATATGATTAGGCAAGTGTTTAGATGTCAATCTGATTATTTATGTCCTTTATTTAAAAATAAAAAATAAAATAAGAATAAGAGTGGGATTTTAAGCTACAACGCTTCATTAACAATCCGCGTTATCTATACTGAATAATCCATTAAGTGTACTCTTATAATATAATCAAGAGGTGATGAATTTAAATTTAAAAAATATCTAAATGAAATTATTGAAAATTGCAAATACGGGTAGATTATAGTATTATAAAATTGCAAATATCATTTCTTAGATGAGAAAATTACATAAATGAGATTATTGAATAATAACAGCGACTGTAATTTTGAAGTCCTTTTAATCAGTAAGTACAATGCATCTGGTAATTATGTCAAAAATACGTTCCGACAAAAGCCTAACAAAATTATTTTTCAATGTTTTTTTCTCCTTCAGTCAGCTAATTAAATGATCGAGTGCTTTTTTTTTTTTTTTTTTAATTTTTAATTTATTATTTTAAATTTAGATAGAGATATGAAATAAAAAAGGCCATCACTAATAGTTACACTTTATTATTATTTGAATTCGCCACATTCATGACCAGTCAGTCAAACTATCCTAAAAATCACAGTGAACTTATTCCTTTTTACTGTTGATTTTGTCATCCAGTGATACAGTGTTCTGCTTTGTGTCCCAAATCAGGCCATCAAATGTTAGACACTTGGCAGGGCCACCCTGACATCTAGCACACAAACGCACGTATCGTTCAAGTAATATAGTGGTAAAAAGTCGGATGTCGAACTCATAGAGACTTACTATTTAATTTCGATGGTCACATGAAAATATTTAATTTAAATTAATTAACTATTTGTCTATGTCAATTAATTTAAATCAAATTCTTTAAGAACGAGTTCTAATATTGGTTACATATGCCATTTAGGTATATTTCTATTATATAAGAAAATCTATTATATGAATAAATCACACGATATTATTCTCACAGCTAATCCAAATTTTATTTGTCGAGTTCCTAAGGATTTACCAAGATTATTCTATTTTTGGTCAAATAATTGAAATAGACTTTAAAGTACAGAGAACAATAAATAATAAATAACAAACCCAAAAGAATAAAAATATACAAATAATTAATTAAATTTGCTTGGATCCATTACAACCATAGATTTAACGAATTAGCTACTCATACTATTCAATAAAAAACTCTAATCATTAACACAAGCCAAGAACTCATAAAAATAAAGCTAGAGAGAAAAGGGAAAAAAGAAACTCTCGTTTGTAGTATTCGTCTTCAAACTCCAACTACAGTGGTTGCACATGTCATTGTCTTGTTCTAGGCATTATTCTATGCTATGGGGGCTTCGAAATTATGCTATGAGGCTTCTTTCAAAGTTTTAGGACAAACTTATGCTTATATAGAAGGTCATGGGGTGTTTTCTTGTTAAAAATCGGATCCAGGATGAATTAGGGTTGAAATTGTTGTGGCACGACGCTCAGAATGCATCGCGACTTCATCTTCAACTTTTGGTGCACGTGACGATGCTCATGCATCGGGACGTGCGTTTTCACTATGAAATACACCCCGATTTGCTCCGTAACTTACCGTTTTTACCTCTACTTAATTCCATTGAGTCGTGATATGATTTTAACCTGCAAAAACACACCTAAAATACATCAAAGCTATTAGGGTTGGTACTTGGAGTGCCAATCCAGATCGTATTTATGTCCGATTCATAAATACGAGCAATTCCATTTTCCATAAAATTACTTATTTAATGGTAGCACATCTTGTCTTTTATACACATATTCGATCTAATTACAATTAGATATCTAATTATGATTAGATTGAAACTAAATCTGATTTAGTGATACGTGTATATTAGACAAAGACTCTAGGATTTACAACGTAGTGCGCAGTTACAACATAATTTGTAATTGATATTGGGAAGCGTCAATATAAGTCGTATGTCCTTAAATAAAGTTCCTTGTCAAGATTTACTAACACGGGTCGGTTAGTAAAATCCGTTGAGACCAATACATGTCGTATATCGTGACTTTGTCCGATGGTTTATCCCAATGAACCATGAGTCTCGGGAGACACGTATAGACATATAAGTATTTATTTGATAAACACTGAACGACGCACTGAAAATTTCCTAATAGATGGTATACCAACGTCAATATGAATCTTCTCGAGTTGAGTGAGCATAGTGGTCCTTCGACATGAGATACCACTGTGGATATATGAGTTATCCTCCACACTTTGATGGTAGTCACGTCACCGATCTATTTAGATCTGACCTCATCCTGTTCATTGGGTGTTGACTGATGCTCATGATATCCTATGCGTATCAAGATAGAATTCGTCAGTCCTGTGTACAAGGCATAAGCATCATTCACGTGTTTACGATCTAGTAAATCCATGGCCGTGGTATAACTTCGGAAATCAGTTCCGAGTGTTATTTAAAGATCGCAAATTTAAAGTCGACTATATTATACCGAAAGGATTTGACATTTTTATCTATATCCCAAGTATAATATGGATGACCTGTGACGGAGGGATTACACGTATGCAATGACCGACTTGCATAGTTTAGCGAGATTATCTGTGGTCGTCATAATTCATGAGTGGGTGAATTATGGACACAAAATTGATTTTCTTGACGGATAAACCTAAACTTAGAGAGTCCCACAATAGGAAGTGTACTTGTTGAGCACTTGGACAACGCGTTATGAATAATACAGATTATTCATAAAACTTCATCGGATTAAATGAGTTAATTTGAATCGTTTAAACGGTTAAACGATAACACATGTTTTAGGGGATTTTGGTAATTTAATAATTAATATGTATTTGTATTTGATACAAAATTCGATTTGATACATATTAATTAATTGTCAAATGAGACTATGCATAGTAGATAAGCCCGAAGCCCGGCCCGACCCGGGGTAACACGGGCCCGGGCCGGGCTTCACCCAAAAAGCCCGGGCCCGGCCCGGCCCGGGATTAAAATAAATAAATAAATATTTTAATTTATAAAATATATAAATTTTTATAATAAATTTTTTATATTTATACTTTTTTTATAATAAAAAAATCGGGTCCGGGCTTAAAATAAATAAATAAATATTTTAATTTATAAAATATATAAATTTTAATAATAAATTTTTTATATTTATAATTTTTTATAATAAAAAAATCGGGTCCGGGCTTAAAATATATATATTTATATAATAATTTTTTTTATTTATAATTAAAATATCAGGCTCGGGCCTGGCCCGATGACAGCCCGGGCCGGGCTTTGATGAGCCCGGCCCGTTGCCATGCATAAATGAGACTTTGACACATGCCATAAATATATGTATTTGTTATTTAATGTAAATAAAAATACATATATATATATAATATAATAATTATATTAATTAATTATTTAAATATTTAACTGTTAAATATTTGATTAATTATTGATAAACGTTTTCATAATTGTTATGAAAAATGTTTAATTATTATTGGTGACACATTGCATAATTTAATTAAACTTTATGTGTGCAATTATGATTGGTTAACATAAAGTTTAATATATTTTGATTGGACCAAAATTTCAAAATGACCATAATAGCCCTAAAAGTCGGTCATGGCTAATTTTAAGAGGATAAATTTTTCTTTTTCACTTAGTGAAACACCATGGCCGATCATCATCATCACCAAAAACGTCTCAAATCATATTTGATGATTCATGAAGAAAGTAAAGAGAAAACAAGAAAAAAAGATTAGGAAAATTGGAGATTAAAAGGTAATCTTTAATCTTATTGAGTTTGGAAATTTAGTTTCTTGTTCTTGTGTTGTTAGAATAGTTCTAGGATTTTCTTTACTTATTAAAATTGGGGCTTTTGGTGATGGATGACGGATTTGGAAGTGTTAAGAATGTGTGAAGTAATATTGAATGATATTATTGTAATAATTATTCAATTTAATCATTTGATGATATGTTACTATTCTAGAGTGTTATGAACACTCTTGTAATGCCTAGGATTTTTATTGGGTGGTTCATTTATGGTGACTTGAATTGGTGTTGTGATTAATTAGATTAATGTTGAAAAAGTTGGATTAAAGCATGAAAAATTGATATATTTAGCTTCTGGATCAGATCTGGAAATACTGTTCATTTGGTGATGAAAAATATATCATATGAATGTATTGGATATTTTTTGGGAGTTGGAACAATTTCCGGAAATTATTTCGGAGTTGAAATAAGCGAAAACGGCGAAAAACGACGTTACCGGGTGACTTTTGAGCCAACCGGGTGACGGCTGTCCAAACAGTGAATTTGTTATTGTTCAGGCAGCCCATGAACTGTCCTAATACTATTGGGTTTGACCTGGGCAGGCCTCATGTGTATTGAGTAGTCGGTTCGATCAAAAACGTGTTTTATTCCATTTTTCGGAAAAATCATTTTCGTAAAAGTTTCACGACGTTTCTTAACTATTTATGTCGTTATTTGAAATATGAATGAATTATTCATATTGAATATTGAATAATTCATTCGGTAATTTAAAAAGTTTTAAAATTACGATTTCGCCCAAACAGCGCTTCCGCCGCGCCCTTTGCCTAAAACCCCAACAAAAATGGTATCAGAGCAAGTCTGATGCTTCATCCATTATATTAGTCATGCTTGATATATGATATGTAATCCAATTTTAATATTTGCACATGCTTGTAATCTATATGTTTCTTGACTTTTCGGTTCTACGCTAACGGAAACGTAACGTAAATTTAATGGTTAAATTGAGTTATATTTTCTAAGGTAGAATTGAGTTGTTAGAAAATAATTTGGATTAAAATTCTGCATTTGATGTATAGTAAAGCTTCCTTGAGGAATATCCTCGCTTAAAATAAGGCTGTAAAGTAACATGTATTGGATGCATGTTTCTTGGTATGTCTTGTCAATACGATTTATGGGTAACTTTCTATGGCTGCATCTGAGATCGTGCCAAAACAGTGAGGGTGTAGTTGATAGAATTTTATCCATGCCGGATATTTGATATTAGAGAAATTCAAGTGAAAGTGGAAATCCTGAACGTGCCAAAGCTGTTAGGACTACATCGGTAGCTTGAGTTTGTCATTGGCAAATGAAGCCTTGATACGCCTCCTTGTGAACATGCCAAAGCTGTCATAACGAGAAACGGTTATGACGAAAATCAGGAGTCACCGGTGAGTGAATGACAATGAGTTGTCTACCTAATGAATATACGTAGGCGAGACCGTGCCAAAGCTGTGAGTCGAAATTTATTCATGGGATCTTACTCTCACGATGGAGTTCGATTTAATTATTGAATTCCCGTTCTCCGCTAGGGATTACGGTATGACGTAAAGTAGTGGGAGACACTGCTAGGTTAAAAATCCACAACTAAAGTAGTGTGTAATTTTATGAAATTTGCTGCTTTTGTTTTCCTTTATTCTATGTTGTGTTGGGGTTTTGGGCGAAGGGCGCAGCGGAAGCGCGGTTTGGGCGAAATCGTAATTTTAAAACTTTTTCAAATTATCGAATGAATTATTCAATATCTAATATGAATAATTTATTCATATTTCACCTAAACACATTTATTCGATATCAAATAATAATATAAATATATATAAAACGTCGCGAAACTTTTACGAAAAATATTTTTTCGCAAAATGACGCAAAACGTGTTTTTGACCGAAATGACTACCCAACACACATGAGGGATGCCCAGGTCAGCCCCAATAGTATTAGGGCAGTTCATGGGCTGCCCAAACAGTGACGAACTCACTGTTTGGACATCCGTCACCCAGTTGGCTCAAAAGTCATCTGGTAACGCCGGTTTTCGCCGTTTTCGCTTATTTTAACTCCGAAACACTTTCCGACAATTGTTCCAACTCTCAAAACACATCTAATACATTCATATGATATCAAAATCATCACAAAATTTCCAATTTTTCCAGAACTGATCCAGAAACTGAAATTACCAAATTTCATGCTTTAAATCCAATTTTTCAAGATTAATCAAATTAATCAAAACACCAATCAAAGTCACCACACATGAACCACCCAAGAATAATTCTAGGCATTACAAGAGTGGTCATAACATGTCATCAAATGAACAAATTGGACAATAATTACACTAATTCCATCCAAAACTACTTAACACATGCATCAACACTTCCAATTCATCATCCACAACCAAAAGCCCCAATTTTTCAGAATTAAAGGAACCCAATAACCTTTCTAGATAATCAAGAAACAAGAAACTAAATTTCCAAGTTTAGGGTTAAAGTATATTACCTTTAATCTCTTATTTCCTAAACCTTTTTTTCTTGATGTGTCCACCAAAATTAACACAAAAATTCACAAAAAAACATTTAAAAAATAAATAATATTTAATTAGAAGATGAATAACTTTACTGGTCTTTTACTAGTTTTTGCTATATTTTATGCTAACTTTTGTAAATCTATAATTTTTGTGCTATAAATAAGCAATCTTTGCAATTATGGTTGAACATGTTGTTAATCATTTGTCCACATAGGTTAAGTATGAGATTAACCTGTGATTTATTAACTCTTAAGAACTCTCTCCTTACTAGCTTGAAAATTCGTATTTACCCTAGGTTCTGACCCTATGCGAAATTTATCACAATATTTTAAGACAAGTCTTGAATATTGTTATTATGGATTAATTAATTCAAAAACCACCCTTAAGTATAACAATTAAAATTCAACACAAATAAAAAGCAATGCAGTAAATAAATCAACACATCGAATTTCTTAACGAAGTGGAAAACTTGTGAGAGAAAAAAACCAATCCGAGTATCTTGGCTACCAGCCCAAAATCCACTATAACAGTGAAAAACTTACAGTGATGGTAAAATACCTTTGGCGGCAACTCCACCTATTCTAGTATCTCTATATTGCAAGAACTCAAAGAACTCATCGAGCCCATACCACACAGTTTTCTTCAGAACCTCTAAAGTCTCTAAGCGGATCAACTCTGCAAGCTCTGAACATCGGAACTCCGACTTACATTCTTCCTCCATGAGAACTGTAAAGGTTTAGGAAATTGGGTTTATTGTGTTGATGGTAAAACAAAGAGGGATCTCACCAAAAACAGAGAAGACAAGAATCAAATGAGTCTTCAAGGTGAAATCAATGAGGTTGAAAATTTATGAATGATTTTGCTTAAAGGAATGTGTTTTCAACCAAAGGCGGCTATAATGTTCTATATATAGGTAGGGCAAGAGCTAGGTTTTCCAAGTGCAAAATATGCTTGAAAACGCGTCCAAAATAGTTCACTTACGTACGAGCGTTCGAACGCAACTCGAACGCGTGTCGAATACATGCTCTCTGGAAGGTTTCGTTAAAACTCATACTCGAACGCTCCACGAACGCAAATTCACTAGAAGATTTCATTCGAATGCACTGATGACCACACTACGCACGGGAACCTTCTGTCAAGTTTTGTTCGAACCCAAACATGAACGAAATAGAACTTATATTTCAAGAGCAATGATGTGTCGACCAAAAATAACATAAAAATTAGCATAAAATCATTCAAAGACAAATAATATTTAATTAGAAGACTTGTCTTTTAATATTTTGTGCTATTTTTTTGCTAACTTTTGTGCATCTATCATTTTTGTGCTTTTGTGTTATAAATTAGTAATCTTTGCAATTATGGTTCAAGATGTTGTTATCCATTTGTTCACATAGATTTAGTATGAGATTAACTTGTGGTTTATTAACTCTGGAGAATCATTTCCTTACAAGTCAATTTTTAATGATAAATTCTACCCATAAATATATAAGAAATAGTATTAGCCAACACCATGAACTTTGCTCATCTACATAATATTATTATACATAATATTAGTTTTTTCACTCAAAATCCCTAACAGAATTAGCATAATATTACTGATATATTTCCTTCGAAATAGCATAATGTTGGCTTCTGTATGAACGCATTTTCGACATAAAAGTCCTTAATACGTGCCACAATGAAGGTGCATTACTGATTAAAATGATATTTATATTTATATCCACTAACATTATTCAGTAAAGTCATTTAAGTAATTTGCTCATCTTCGGAATCATATTTATAATTATAAATAGATATGTGTGACCTTTAAGGATCAATTGATTCTTTTAAATTTATTTTTAAGGGAAATTATCTCCGGACCATTATAAATTAGACGAAAATTCAAAAATATTATAATATTTTTGAATTTATCATTTTCCACCTAGAGTTTCAAAAGTATCAATTTCCACATTTTTAATTAAGCTGGAAAATTGATAATTGTTTGCACGATTTCGAGAGGAATATGATGTACTTTTATCACTTCAAGTGTGAAAATATATTGTTGATTGTTGAACGAATTTTTTAAATTTACTAAATGAATATACAAAGTAATAGAGTGTTGAAAGTAATTTTTAGAGTGCAAATTATCTAACCATTAAATACAAATGTTTATATTACATTCAGAATTTTACGTCTAATAGAGACGAAAAATCTATTCTCACTTAAATATGGGAATAATTCTACTCCCATTTTGGAGAGAATTTTTACTCTCGAAATTGAGAGATTTTGACTCCCTGCCATTGCAGGGAGATGAGAGAGCACAAGCTCATCATTGGGCCAAAATTATGCCAGAGTTCTCTATAAGTTGCAATTGTACAGCACATGAGTGACATCGATATTATATTGTAATACTTGACCGGGACTAGTTAAACTAGTAAAAAAATCTAGCCTATGTAGACACCCGGAACATCTATTAACCATTGGATACCCTCTCTTTATAAGCCTATTTTTTTATATTGGTTTCCAGCGTATTTTTGACATATAAGTCCTAACATATGGCACAGTCAAGTTGCATTACAGTTACCTATTGATTAAAGTGATATTTATATTTATATTCACCGTTATTATTCATTATTGTAATTAATTTATGTATTTTCCTCATCTAAGGAATGATATTTAGATGCAATATTGGTTTTTCATGTAAAATCACTAACAAAATCAACTTATCTAATCCTTAAATACTTTAAATAATATTAAATAAACCGGTAAATTTATCTCAAATTTTTGGGTAATTTTAAACTTTCCTACAAGTGGAGAAAGTGACACTAAAGGGGAAAAATGAAAATTTAAAAGTAGAAAGATGCATCAATTGTATTTTAACGTCTTTACAGAAATGGCCCACAAGAGGTATAGTTTAGTAACAAATGATATAAAATTTAATTGTTAGATTCTAAGTTCAAGTTCATGGGATACATTTTTTGTAAGAGCCTAAGATAATCAGTAATTTTACCTGCTCCACTTAAACTCAAATGAAATGATTTGGTAGCAGAATTTTCAACATTTCCAAAAAGAAAATGTTTTGAGAGAAATGATTGATGGATGTGCTTAGAGCTTTGAGAAATATAAAAATCTGATGAATTATACAAAACTATAAATATAAGAATATTTACAAAACATAAGATATTGACAAAAGGTAACATCACAATAATAATCTGTGTATCATACAAAACGACAAACAGATGAATATGTAAAAATAATCAGATATTACGTGAATCATAAAAATAAAATAAAATAAAATAAATAGAGATTATACAAATACGATGCGAGTTATCCATTTGTCCACATTGGCGAAGTATGAGATTAGTTGGTATTTTATTACACTATAAGAATTTTAATCGACGCTAAAAGAGGTAAAAGTCGAAGCTAAATATTTTAGCGTTGAAAAATAGCGACTAATAAAATTAAATTATAAGAAATGGTATCAGAGCCAACACCATGAGTACTAACCCTTGAGGACCCTATTCTTACGACCAGTTTTTTAAAATGGGTTATACCTATAAATTTATAAGAAATAGTATTAGAGCCAACACCATGAGTGAGTTCTCTCCAAGTTAGAATCGTATGGCGCATGGATGACGCCAGTATTATAATATTTGGCATGAAATAGTTGGACTAGTAGAAAATTTAGCATGTGTAGGTGCCATGAATATGGAATGTGAAAATTCGATTTTCGTCTTTGGTTTTGACGCTATACGAAATTATAGACAATAATTTAATACATGTCTTAATTATTGTTTCTATAAATTAAAAACATGTACCCTTAATTCTAAATCATATATAAATGAAATAATAAATCAAAACATCAAAATAGTCAATACAAGAATTTTGTTGACGGGGTGGAAAATTCGTGCGAGTAAAAAATCACTCCAGATATATAAACTACTAGTCAAATTCACTATAAGAGAAAACTTATGGAAATTGATGCAGAAAGACAAGTTGAATTTTTTTTATTGTTGTTATTGAGTTGTGTTGATTGTCTTATTAGTTGGTTCTTTTCTTGCTTTTTATGATGTTGCCATTAACTGCTCATTCATATTCCTACAATTATTTGTCCATCATGCTTTTATCTGTCTTAGTTGGAGGAAAATGCATCATAATGGAGGAAACTGAATCAATGTTCCACTTTTGAAACACTTCAATTTTTATCTTAATTCTTTGGACTTGGGCTGAGCTCTCATTTGTTAACTGGGCTGGACTCTAAATATTTTGGGTGCAAACATTAAGTAATCTCGGCAATTATGGTTCAAGATGTTTTGAAGTTGATTTTTAAGGATTAGTTCTGTTTATGGTTGGTAAGAAATAGTATCAAAGCTAAACCATGCCTCCAAGTTACAATCATGTGGCGCAGAGGTGACCTCGAGATTGCAGTGAAAATCAAATTTATTGTAACCCCCAGTGAAGGGGTTTTATTGCGGGAATAGTGGAAAATCAGAATTTTTCGATTTAACAATTTTTTCTCGGATTAATAAAATAAACTTATTTATTTTATTATCCAATAATTAAATTATGAAATAAAACACTATAAATCAAATTTATGTGAATTTACCGAATTACCCTTAAACATAACATTTTGTTTATTTTAAACCGAAATTATTCAAAACAATTTTGAATGATTCTAAATCATTACTAATATGAATTTAACATGTCATACACATCAAAAATCAAATTGCAACATAAATCCCCAAAATTTAGCAAAAAGCCGTGAGCCCTCCATTAGGCACCAAAGTGTGCATTTTGCACTTCCATTGTTCTAAACAGATGCAAATGAAATCCAATCAACATAAGATTTTATATGTATCATATACACATCCAAATACACAACATAAATGAAAAGCCCCAAATTTGGAAATGGTATTAAACCTTAATTTTTCAATTTCTTCAAATTGGACAAATTAGACCAAATTTGTTAAATCCAATACTTCAATCATGTTTCTTCTATCCAAATCAAGTCTCAACACAATGAAATAACTATAGATCAAATCTAGGTCATTTAAGAGTGGGTCAACAACTCTAGATTAGCAACAAGTTTCTAAAACCATGAAAAGAATGCAAGTTAACATCTTATAAGCATTTTATCAACATTATACATGCTCAACCCTTTTATCAAACTTTCATCCACCAAAAATACAAAGAATAAAGAATGGAAAAATGCAAGAACATCACAAGGTGAAGCCCACAACAAGAGGAACATTTTTCTCTCTAATGGAAGGTTGGAAATACTGACTAAATTCCAAGCTTTTCTTGATTTTTGTCTTTCTTTCTCTCAAGTTTCTTTTTCTTTCTTCAATGGAGTATTTGATAAAGTGTATTAGGTTAACAAAACCTAATTGAAACAAAACAATATATACTTACACTAAATTACCCTTGGCCGAATTTGGCTAGGCAAAACATCAAGATATTTATTTGTATTTCATTTAAAGTTTTGCTTTATCAACTTGTTACTTTAATGATTAAACCATTTAATGAATAAAGCAAGTCAATATTGGCAACTCAAGTCATTAAAAAAAAATATCATAACTTTAAAATATCTATACTTTAATTAATTTAATCATTTAACAATTAAATAAATAATTAATTAATTAAATACAAATATATTAAATATATGTATTATATTTACATTAAATATTAAATACATATATATATTTATGATATTAGTAAAATATCTCAATTTGACAATTAATTAATGTGTATTTGAATTAATCAAGCATTAAATGCAAATACACAAAAATTAAGGAAATGACTATCGGGTCCCTACACATGTATTTTTCGTTTAACCTTTAAACGACTTTATAAATAATCAACATCATTTATAATTGTTTCCCTAGTGCTCTACGAGTATATTTCATTAGTGAGACTCTCTAGATTCAGGCATATCCGTCACGAAATCTAATTTCGTATCCATAATTTATCCACCCGTAAATTATGACGATCACAGATAAACTCGCTGAATCATACAGGTCGAGGTCATGGAAAATGTATAATTCCTCCGTCACAGGTATCCGGATAAATCCCAGAGATATAGGTGTAAACGTCAAATCTCTATAGGGATTATCCAGTCGACTATTCTATTAGCAATCTCAAAAAGAACATTTAGAACTAACTTCTAAATTGTACCACGGGCCAATGGTTTTTATCTGATTGCTAATCATATGGACTACCTATGCTCTGATACACAGAACTGACAGATCCTATCTCGATACACACAGGACATCCTGAGGATCTATCTACACCCAACGAACAGGCGGAGGTATGATATTAATAGATCGGTGACGTGACTGCCATCTAAGTGTAGAAGATGTCTCATGCGCCCATAATGGTATCTCAAGTCGAAGAATCACAAGTGCTACTCAACCCGATAAGATTCTTATTGACGTTGATGTACCATCCATTAAGAATCTTCGGTGAGTCGTTCAGTGTTTATCCGCTATAAACACCTACACGTCTATACTAGTCTCCAACACTTATGGTTCATTGAGAAACCATTGGAATCATATATTCTAGTATACGACATGTACCAGTCTCAACGGGTTTACTATACTGACCAAGTAGTGTAAACCTTGACCAGGAACTGTCTGAGAATGACAACGTCATGATACAACTCAATGTCAGTTGCAACGCTTTTGCAACTGCACCATGACTAGTCATTCTAAGGTCATTATGTCTTTACCATATTAAAAGATACATTATATTATAGAAACTGCATATATTATTAATAATAATAATGTTTTATAGAAGTATTCATAAAGAAATACAACCGGGAATTGGCGCTCTGAGCACCAACCCCAACAAAAACTCTCACTTGCTCTAGTGCCAATAACGATTGTATCTAATACCCATCGACACCACATGTTTATCAAACAACTTCAGAGGTATGGCCTTCGTCAGCGGGTCTGCTACATTATCTTCACTCGGTACCTTGCACACGACATATCCCCTTGCGACACAATCTCTCAAATGATGTGGTACTTGCGTTCCACATGCTTCGACTTCTGATGCGCCCTCGGTTCCTTTGCTTGCGCAATGGCTCCTGTATTATCACAGTATAACAGAATCGCATTCTCGATACTTGGGACAACTCCCAATTCTGTGACAAAGTTCTTTATCCACACAGCCTCTTTTGCAGCTTCAGAAACGGCAATATATTCTGCCTCAGTAGTGGAATCTGTTGTTGATCCCTGTTTGGAACTCTTCCAACAAACTGCACCTCCGTTAAGGGTAAACACGAATCCAGATGTAGACTTTCTATCATCGGGGTCCGATTGGAAATAAGAATCCGTATACCCCTTAACTTGCAGTTCGTTTCCTCCATAAATTATTAACTTATCCTTAGTACCTTTAAGATACTTGAGGATATGTTTAATGGCCATCCAATGGTCATTACCTGGATTGGACTGATATCTGCTAGTTACACTAATAGCGAAACTGATATCAGGCCTTGTACATAACATGACATACATTATGCTACCCAAACACGAAGCATGAGGTTGGTTAGACATTCTAACCTTCTCATCTTCTGTTTGTGGACTCATCTTCTTAGAAAGATGAATCTCATGTCTGAACGGTATGTTTGCTGTCTTACAGTTACCAAAATTATACCGTTCTAAGATCTTATCTATGTACGTTGATTGGGATAACCCAATCAGCCTCCTTTGTCTATCTCTATAGAGTTTTATCCCTAAAACATAAGAAGCTTCTCCCAGGTCCTTCATGGAGAAATTCTTACAAAGGTACGCTTTGACGCTTTGTAACATACCTAAATCATTCCCAATGATTAGGATGTCATCAACATATAAGACTAAAAATACGACCATGCTCTCACTGGCCTTCTGATACACACAGGATTCTTCCGAATTCTTGAGAAAACCAAACGATCTAATAATCTCGTCGAATCGAAGATTCCAACTTCGTGAAGCTTGTTTAAGTCCATAAATGGACTTCTTAAGCTTACATACCATACCTGAGTTTTCGCTGGATGCAAAACCTTCCGACTATTCCATATAGATTTCTTCATCAAGAAATCCATTCAGAAAAGCCGTTTTGACATCCATTTGCCAAATCTCGTAGTCATGATACGCAGCTATAGAAAGCAAAATCCGAATAGACTTAAGCATTACTACTGGTGAAAAAGTTTCATCATAGTCGACGCCAGGTCGCTGCGTGTAACCTTTTGCTACCAGTCAGGCCTTGTAAGTTTCAACCTTACCATCAGGCCCGCGCTTCTTCTTGTAAACCCATTTACAACCGATAGGAACAATTCCTTCGGGAAGCGGAACCAAGTCCCAAACTTCATTCTCATGCATTGAGTCTAACTCGGATTTCATGGCACTTTGCCATTTCACGGAGTCGATGTCCAACATCGATTCTCTATAGGTGAAAAGATCAGTCTCTTTAACTAAGAGAACATCTAGACTCTTTTCTTGTATCAAATACAAGCGTTCAGGAGGTCTAGATACCCTTTCTGACCTACGGATTGTGTGTGTTGAAGGTCCTTCATCTACTTGAACTTCAGGTTCCTCCGTTGGTTCGTTGTTTTCAGGTTGGACTTCATCAAGTTCAACCTGTCTATGATTACCACATTCTGAAAAAAAATCTACTTCTAGAAATTTTACGAACCGAGCTACGAACACATTTCGATGCTCGGTATCATAGAACAGATATCCCCTCGTATTCGAATGATATTCGACAAACCTAAACGTTTGCCTTCGAGGCGAAAGCTTATCTTGCTGAGTCACCCTGACATAGGCAGGACAACCCCAAACCTTAATGTAACTAAGATTTGGTCTCCTACCGAACCATATCTCATACGAAGTCGTAGGAACAGCTTTTGAAGGAATCTTATTCAAAAGATGTGCAGTTGTTAAAAGAGAGTAGCCCCATAAATAATAGGGCAAATCTGTGAAACTCAACATCGATCGGACCATATCCAATAAAGTCTGATTTCTCCTCTCAGATAATCCATTGTGCTGTGGAGTACCTGGAGGAGTATATTGAGCGAGAATCCCATTCTCATTCATATAATGCATGAACTCACCACTCATATATTCACCACCTCGATCAGATCGAAGGTATTTAATATATTGACCAGTTTGTTTTTCTACTTCATTTCGGAACTCTTTGTACTTTTCAAAGGTTTCTGATTTATGTCGCATCAAATACACATAACCGTACCGTGACAAATCATCGGTAAAGGTAACGAAGTACGAATAACCACTATGAGCAGTCTGACTTAGTGGACCACATACATCAGAATGTATGAGTTCCAGTAAGTTAGTGGCGCGGTGTCCAACACCAGAAAATGGGGCTTTGGTCATCTTACCCTGAATACATGATTCATAAGTTTGATAGGATTCAATGGTAAGATCTGGTATCAAACCATTCCTAACCAATTGGGTAAGGCGTTTAATGCCTATGTGACCCAGCCGCATATGCCAAAGTTCAATATTATTAATTAAAGGTAAAGTACGTTTATTAACTCCAGTATTTAAAATATCTTTTGAAGTTTGCAATGTATAATGACTAAGCTGGTTTGGACAACAAATGATCTGAATATTACTTTTATCATATAAATACAAAGAATAGTTCTTAATATTAATACAAAAGCCTTTTGTATCCAATACAAAAAGTGATATAATATTAGCTACACATCCAGGCACAAAATGACAGTCATTTAACAAAAGTGTCCCATTCGGCAATAAGATCTCGCATACTCCCACTGCAACTGCATCCAGAGAGTCTCCACTCCCGAATCGCAACTGCATCTCTCCAGGCTTCAGTCTTCTACTTTCCTTTAGCACATGCAACGAATTGCAAATGTGAATGGGACAAACAGAATCTAAAATCCAGTTGGATGTAACGGCTTCACAAGCCAAAGATATATCAATAATTGGAAAAATAAATGTACCTGATGTAAATGCTCTCTCCCTCCTCAGCTGGGCTATATAGTCAGTACAGTTCCTTTTCCAGTGCCCGAATATATTGCAGTGATGGAACTTGTCTTCAGAAGCCCTATTGGGCTTTGCTATCTTTTCCTGTGGTTGAGGACCGAGACCCTTCTTCTTCTTCCCTTTCTTCTTCTTTCCCTTTGACCAAGTCTGGGAGGAAGCCGAAAATGAAGTAGGTCTTGGAGGGCGAGTCGGTACTCCCTTCTTGAGGTCTTCTTCCACCATGAGCAACATCCTATGCAGCTCTTGGTAGGTACAAATAATCCCGTTCATGTTGAAATACTTCACAAATTGGCGATAAGAAGCTGTGAGCGAATCAAGAATGACACTCCTACCGAGAATGTCATCCAGAATGAGATTATGTTGCCTCAGTTGATTGATCAAATCGATCATCTGAAGAACATGTGGGCTAACAGCTTGCCCCTCATCCAATCGCGCATGGAACAGTTCCATTATGACCTTGTGAACAACTACTTGTTCTTGGTTCTCAAACTATTGTCTTAATCGTGTCATCATACCATAAGCATCTGGCATGCCATAGTATTGTTTCTTCAGTCCCGGGGAAAGCGAACTTAAGATGTATGATTTAACTCTTAAATCATCGTCCTTCCATGATTGGAAGACTTCGCGTTCTTCCTGAGTAGCATCCTCTGCCACAGCAAGGGGCAGTGGACCCTCAAGAACATATCCCACCTTCTCAGAGTCGAGGACAATCCTCAAATCTAATTCCCAATCAACGAAGTTATCAGCGCCTTTTAGTTTGTTCGCATCAAGCATACGTGCAAACTGATTTGTGGATGGTGCCGCCATCGCAAATCTATCATATAGATCATGAAAAACGGTTAGCATAAATTTAAGTAGTTTCATATAATATCATAAGCATAAACTAGATCATGGATTTTTAATCTAAAAATGCACCTCCCACTAAATCATGCAATACTGTAATCCCCAAACAGAATACAAAGATTTAGTAATTAAATTAAATACAAATAGTGAAAAGTGGATCCCGTGAATATATTTCAGCTCACATCAGAGGCACGGTCTCGCCTACGTATATTCATCAGGTAGACAACTCATTTGTCAATCACTCACTAGTGACTCCTAGGTTTCCGGTCCTTGTCGTTTCTCGTTGTCGCTGCTAAGGCAGGCCCACAAGGATACGTACCAAGGTTAAACTCATCAATGATAAACTCAAGTTACTTGCGTAACCCTAACAGCTAGGGCACGTTCAGGATTCCGCTTTCGCTTGAATTTATCTAGTATATGATATACATCAGGTATAAATAAATCTCTATCGGCTACACCCTCACAGCAGAGGCACAGTCTCGGATGTAGTCAAAGAGAAATATTTATAAACCGTATTGACAAGACGGACCACATAACATGCATCAAATACATAATTACATTTAAACCTTATTAATTAGGGATTTTCCGCTAAGTGTCATACACCCTAAATCTAATCAAATTAGATTATAAAATGCCTGTATAAAGTTAAGAAAACATGATTAAACATTGAATTAAAGGGCTAATCATATTAGGGGGCCTAGAATCAAACTTGCTTTGATACCATTTTGATGGGGTTTTATTGCAGGAATAGTGGAAAATCAGAATTTTCTGATTTCAAAACTTTTTCTCGGATTAATAAAATAAACTTATTTATTTTATTATCCAATAATTAAATTATGAAATAAAACACTATTAATCAAATTTATGTGAATTTACCGAATTACCCTTAAATATAACATTTTGTTTATTTTAAACCGAAATTGTTCAAAACAATTTTGAATGATTCTAAATCATTACTAATATGAATTTAACATGTCATACACATCAAAAATCAAATTGCAACATAAATCCCCAAAATTTAGCAAAAAGCCGTGAGCCCTCCATTAGGCACCAAAGTGTGCATTTTACACTTCTATTGTTCTAAACACATGCAAATGAAATCCAATCAATATAAGATTTTATATGTATCATATACACATCCAAATACACAACATAAATGAAAAGCCCCAAATTTGGAAGTGGTCTTAAACCCTAATTTTTCAATTTCTTCAAATTGGACAAATTAGACCAAATTTGTTAAATCCAATACTTCAATCATGTTTCTTCCATCCAAATCAAGTCTCAACACAATGAAATAACTATAGATCAAATCTAGGTCATTTAAGAGTGGGTCAACAACTCTAGATTAGCAACAAGTTTCTAAAACCATGAAAAGAATGCTAGTTAACATCTTATAAGCATTCTATCAACTTTATACATGCTCAACCCTTTTATCAAACTTTCATCCACCAAAAATACAAAGAATAAAGAATGGAAAAACAAAAGAACATCACAAGTTGAAGCCCACAACAGTAGGAACATTTTTCTCTCTAATGGAAGGTTGGAAATACTTACTAAATTCCAAGCTTTTTTTGATTTTTGCCTTTCTTTCTCTCAAGCTTCTTTTTCTTTCTTCAATGGATTATTTGATAAAGTGTATTAGGTTAAAAAACCTAAATGAAACAAAATAATATATACTTGCACTAAATTACCCTTGGCTGAATTTGGCTAGGCAAACTATCAAGATATTTATTTGAATTTCATTTAAAATTTTGCTTTATCAACTTGTTACTTTAATGATTAAACCATTTAATGAATAAAGCAAGTCAATATTGGCAACTCAAGTCATTAAACAAAATATCATAACTTTAAAATATCTATTCCTTAATTAATTTAATCATTTAACAATTAAATAATTAATTAATTAAATACAAATATATTAAATATATGTATTATATTTACATTAAATATTAAATACATATATATATATATAATATATATATATATATATATATATATTTATGATATTAGTCAAATATCTCAACTTGACAATTAATTAATGTGTATTTGAATTAATCAAGCATTAAATGCAAATACACAAAAATTAAGGAAATGACTATCGGGTCCCTACACATGTATTTTTCGTTTAACCTTTAAACGACTTTATAAATAATCAACATCATTTATAATTGTTGCCCTAGTGCTCTACGAGTATATTTTATTAGTGAGACTCTCTAGATTCAGACATATCCGTCACGAAATCTAATTTCGTGTCCATAATTTATCCACCCGTAAATTATGACGATCACGGATAAACTCGCTGAATCATACAGGTCGAGGTCATGACAAATGTATAATTCCTCCGTCACAGGTATCCGGATAAATCCCAGAGATATAGATGTAAACGTCAAATCTCTATAGGGATTATCCAATCGACTATTCTATTAGTAATCTCAAAAAGAACATTTAGAACTAACTTCTAAATTGTACCACGGGCCCATGGTTTTTATCTGATTGTTAATCATATGGACTACCTATGCTCTGATACACAGAACTGACGAATCCTATCTCGATACACACAGGACATCCTGAGGATCTATCTACACCCAACGAATAGGCGGAGGTCTGATCTTAACAGATCATGCGCCCACAATGGTATCTCAAGTTGAAGAATCCCAAGTGCTACTCAACCCGATAAGATTCTTATTGATGTTGGTGTACACTCTAAGCTCTCTTATTTTGAGCTTATTGTTAGGGATGATTTGAGCTCTCCAATGAGCTCCCAATTTATAGTGAAACTTGTTGCTAGATTTTCATACCGCAAGTATACGGTGTCAAGTTTTAGTAAAAGATAAGTAGTAGTGTCAAACCCACATGGATTGAAATCAAACTCACTTTAAGTACTATAATTAATAAACCTAATTTTATTTAGAAGAAAATTAAAATAAACTAAAAAAAAAGATCAAAATGTTTAATTATGGAAAATCAAGATGAGATAAATTCTAGAGTCTGATTTCACCTAACTATCTCCTATGTATTTGTTATACCAATCAATTATTACTCAATTTCTTAGTTTATAAGCAAATAATCCTAAATTATTCTACTCTATCTCCCGAGTTCCGAGTTAAACATATTATCAATTACTGACTTTGATATACCGATAAAAATCTAGTAATTAATAACTCGTTACGCTCTGGGATTATTTGTTAACATCTTCAAAGGAATTATAGGTCCTCTTGAACTCTATAAATTTCATCGATTATATTTCTAGATCCTATTCAAAATCTCATCTCCCGAGTGATAGATTCTAAACACATAATCAACTAATTTGTGGCCAACAAACCATAAGCATTAAACCTAAGAAAATATAAATAAACTGAATTGAAACTTTATAACAGTTAATTGAAAATTAAACATATAGGTTCAAGCATAGATTACATTATCATCTAGAATAATAAAATTAGTTTATGATGAAATAGAAGAACAATAAAAACTGAGTCAATAACATAGTGAACATCATTAGAGTTTAAAGAAAGAAACTATAAGAAAACTTGAATCGAATCCTTTCGTATTCGGACGTCACCGCTTTCGTCTCCTCTTGTTGCTCTTCAATCTCTCTCATTGGATCTCTCTAAATTATTTATTTAGAACTCCTTTTTTGTGTCTTTTTCTCCCCTCCAGGATTTTGGACGTATTTATGTATTTATATCAGTGTTCTAAAACGCGCTAGGCGCTAGTCGGGCGGCGACCCAGCGCCTAGCGCCTAGGGCGCCTAGGCGGGGCCTAGACAATTAGTCGGCAGACAGTTAAAGATATAATATTTTCCAATATCATAATTCATAAATAATCCAAATCATATAAATTCAATCAAAATGTAATAAACATAAAACCATTAATCAAACTCAATCAACCATATAATGATATAAAATATCATTTAATTAAGTTCATGTTCATCAAAATCTAACAAAGTTAAACTACACTAAATATCTAATTCTTCATCTAATTCGATCTCATCATCCTTGGGTTCTTCATCAGAATCAAAATCATCTTCATCAAGTTCTCTATATTCAACATTTCTAGCACTTTTTCGAGGTTGTAATATGTCATCGACACCAGATGCTTCTCCAACCATCCTCCAAGTAAGCCCCGAACCGGGCTCTACTTCTTCATCATCACCAGAGTCACCACCCTCAACAATCCATCCTTGTGCATTAGTAGCATCTTTGGCTTCTAATACATCCACTTTCAAATCTCTCTCTCTTTTGCGCTTGTTCTTCAACTTGGCATTAAAGGAAACATAGACAAGATTGTTTAATCGATTCACATCTAGTCTATTCCTTTTCTTCGTGTGAATCTACATAAATAATTTAAATAAATCAATTAATATTAATAATTACAAAATAAAATAATCAAAAACTTAGCTAATGTTAAATATTTACCCCCTCAAAAGTGCTCCAATTTCGTTCGCACCCAGATGAACTAGTGGTTAATGACAGTATCCTTTTTGCCACTTTTAGCAAGTTCGGTGTATGATGTCCATATGTACGCCACCATGAAACTACAAATGAACATAAATAGTTTGAATGAAATATAAGATTTTTATATATTTTAAAAAAAAAAACAAATGAATATTTTGTTTTTACCTGGATTAAAAACATCAATCGATACTCGACATGCTTTGAGCCCCACTTCTTTACCAAAAGCTTCATCTTTTTCATTGTACGAAGCCAACTCCTTATTTATCACCTTACTCTGCATGTCAATATCATTGGGGAAGAAAGCCTCCACAACCGTAAATACTCCATCCATTACTTTCACATCGTACTCAATACTTGAATCCTTATAGTAGTAGTAAGGATTTAAAAGATAAGCAACACAATGTAATGGAGTATCAAGCCGCCCTTCAGTTTTACTATCAATAATCTCCAAGATTGGCCGATAATTACTCTCAATATTATTCAATGCATCCTTGATCTCTTCTTTTGCATTCTTTAGCTCTCCATAAACAAACCCCATGGATGGCTTTCTATCCCCATCAACTAATCGAAGCACCCTCACCAAAGGTGCAAACACCTTCAAACATTGGGTCACCCCATTCCAAAAAGCGACACTCATCACCGTGGCAAATGCAGCTTTCCCTTTAGCTTGCTTCGACCATATGCACTCATCCCATTCCGTGCTAGCAAACATGGTTCGCAAACTTTCTTTTTTCTCGATCAAACTTTGTAAGGATAAGAAAGCTGAAGCAAACCTAGTTACTCCCGGTCTGACTATGTCCCTTTGTTTTGTAAACGATCTCATCATGGACAAAGTCTTGTGATGGGCATACACGAAAATGGTGAAAGCCTTGGCACTATCAGTGGTTTTCTTGTATCTCGGCAATTTCCCAATACTTTCAAGCATTAGGTTGATGGTGTGAGTAGCACATGAACTCCAAAAAATATTTGGCATCTTCGCCTTCAACAACTTTGCCGCGGCCATATTGTTCGAGGCATTGTCTGTTACAACTTGAACCACATTTTCCACCCCCACTTGTTCAATGCCCGTCATCACATACTCGTAAATGTGCTCCGCAGTATGCGCCACATCAGAACTTTCCTTGGAAGAAAGAAAAGTGGTGCCTATTGTGCAATTAACACACAAATTCATTATGCTTCTCCTTTTCCTATCACTCCAAGCATCTGTCATGATTGAACACCCGTTCTCCATCCATTCCTTCTCATGTAGTTTCAAGAAATCTTTAACACTTGCAACTTCCTCTTTCAACAATGGCTCCCTCAAATCATATTGGCTAGGACCTCTGAAACCCGGTCCAAATTGACCAAATGCTTCCATCATCGCTATCCAACTGTCATTGTCAATAGCATTGAAAGGAATACCGGATTCATACACCCACTTAGCAACAAATCGCTTGACATTATGCGTTTTTTCTTTAAAAAGCGCTTCATTAATATTTTGTTGCCTCATTGTTTTACCATCACTAGCTGAAGAATCAGGAGGGGTTACCACTGTCCACCTATCCAAAGGGCCACGATGCCGAGGGGGCCTTGAATCTAATCCTTCTTCTATTTCACGAATTTCAGCTTCTTCGTCATCGCCCCCAATATTAACTCCTTGTCTTATCTCACTAACATGCTTCTCCTTTCTTTTCTTCCTATTCCTTGCCTCTAAAATGGCTTTTCTACACTTCTCTTGATCTTCTTTACTAGACTTTGGACATTTTGCAACATTCCCCGATATATGTCCAATATGTTCCTTCATTCGGTAAACTCCACCGGAAAAATTTTTTGAACACAACTTGCATTTCACTTTATCCAAGTTATTTGGATCCACTAAAGCCCCATACTCCCATCCAACATCATTTGAATTCCGTTTAAGAACGGGACTACTCTGCGAATTAGAAGCCGCGGAAGAAGAAGCCATTAACCCTATTAAGAATGAATCAATTCCTTTAATCAATGTCAGTCGTATTAGATTAGCATTCATCCAACTGAAAAATATATACAGAAATTTAATTTATAATAAACTTAAAAATAAAAAATTAAAAACAAAGTTTCAAACCACCGGTAACATAAATTATTGCAAAGAATGAGACAAGCTAAGATCAAACCAGGCATACAAAGGTCCAAATGCACTTACAAAATTCAATATTACTGTATGGCATGCTTGAAATCATAACTCATATATTTTCATGAAATTTAGCTATAATTTACAAAAATAAAAAATTAAAAACAGAAACCCTAATTTCGTAATCAAAATAAACAAAAAAATTAATTAATTTTCATGAAATTTAGCTATAATTTACAAAAATAAAAAATAAAAAACAGAAACCCTAATTTCGTAATCAAACTAAATAAAAAAAGACTAATTTTTCATGAAATCTAGCTAAAATTTACAAAAATTAAAAATTAAAAACATTAACCCTAATTTCGAAATCAAAATACCCAAAAAAAACTACTAAATTTTCATGAAATTTAGCTACAATTTACAAAAATAAAAAATTAAAAGCAGATACTTACCAAGAAAGTCAGAAACCGTGAAGAACAAGAACAACTGAACAAGAACGAACAAGAACAAATGAACAAGAACAGAGACGGCTGTTGAGAGGGGAATTGAAATCTGTAACTGTGAAGAAGGGTTTTTTTTTTGTTAATATAAAGGCCCCCAAAACGGCGCCGTTTTGGGGGTTTAATAACCCTCCAAAACGACGCCGTTTTGGCCCTAAAAAAAAAAATTTGCAGCGCCGATACACGGCCGATTAGCGGCCGTGTATCGGTGCCTACGCGACCGAGTAACGGCGAAATCGGCGCCTAGGCGCCGATTTCACGCCGCACACTTGGTCGCGCGATTTCCACCACCGATTTGGTGGAAATCGCCTCGGCTGGGGGGCGATTAGGGTTTACGCGCCGCCTAGGCGGCGCGTTTTAGATCACTGATTTATATGGAAGTCCTGGAGTCCTTCTACTTATAGAATACTAATTCCGGATGATTTTGAAAGTCTTCCAAGGCATCGCGATGCTAGAAGTTGCATCCCAATGCCCGATTCTCAAGAAATTTGTGTCTTCATGTCGTCGTGACGCCACCCTCTTTTTATGGATGAGTCATTTTTGCGTATTTAGCTTTCCCGCGTGCTTTCATTGCATCCTTAAGCTCCCAAAACAAGTCTATTTTCCCCAAAATCCATGTTCTAATGATTCCTATCAACAAAACATAAAACAAACTACACAATACGTTAAAATGAAGGGGAATCTAACAAAATATTAATCTAAGAATGCAGGAATAAATGGGTATAAATCGCACTTATCAAACACCCTCAATCATAAGATTTTGCTAGTCCCGAGAAAAAGACTAAATAAAAATAAAGAAAAAAAAGTAACTAAATTAACTAGGCCATTTTCGTAGGGATCATGATTGCATTTAGTGTATGTAACAAGTCTTTAAACACTTAGGTGGCCTTAGTTGACGAGTTATAGTCTCGTGAAGGCTTACAACGACGACACCCACAAATATCATTTAACACACATGCAATCATGCAAATATATAAAAATAAAAAATTCCTGGTAGTTACACATAATATTGTCCTCAAAGAATGCATGCCAATGAAATAAAAGAACCTTCAAAGTAATCAATACAACTTAAATCCAAGTTCTTGAATAAATCATCTAATCCAGACTCACAGTGTGTGTGTGTGTGTAAAGGTTTATTTATAGCTCGAATCCTAAGTAAGCTAACTCGATGATTTCGTCTCAAAAATTGGGATCTGATGGGTCAAACCAACCTAGATATATCAAAAGTGCTATGTAGTGGACTTTATTTGCTAAGTATGATACGATTTTTTTCTTCATTCAACTAAGTACTATAATTAATAAACCTAACTTTATTTAAAATCAATTTAAAATAAACTAAATTAAAAGTAAAAACTAAAAAACAAGATATCAAAATATTTAATTAAGGAAAACCAAGAAGAGATAACTTTTTGAGTCTTATTTCATCTAACTATCCCATATGTATTTGTTATGTTAATCAATTATTACTCAATTTCTTGGTTTATAAATTAGGAATACTAAATTATTCTACTCCCTCTCCCGAGTTCCGAGTGAAGATATTATCAATGACTGACTTTGATATCTCTATAAAAATCTAGTAATTAACAATTTGTTATGCTCTGTGATTCTTTGTTAACAACGTCAAATGAATTATAGGTCCTCCTGAACTCTATAAACTTCCTAGGTTATATTTCTAGATTTTTTTTTTTTTTGGAAACGTTGGAAACCCTGCCACCAAACCACCCATTCTGGGCCGCGGCGCAGGTAAAACCACCGACTGTCCCAGGCTCTTACAAGAAGTGCACCCCCTGGATTCGAACCCAGAATCTCAAGGTGAGATCCTGGACCCTACACCACCAAGCCACACCCCTTGGGGACAATTATATTTCTAGATCCTTTCCAAAATTACCTCTCTCGAATGATAGATTCTAAACATGCAATCATCTAATTTGTGGCCAACAAACCAGAAGCATTAAATATAAGAAAATATAAATAAATTAAATTGAAAATTTATAACAGTTAATTGAAAATTAAACACGTAGGTTCAAGAATAGGTTACATTATCCTCTAAAATAATAAAACTAGCTCATGACTAATAGAAGAACAATAAAAACTGAGTCAAGAACATATTGGACATCATTAGAGTGTAAAGAAAGAAACTAGAAGATAAAATCTGAATCGAATCGCTTCATATTCGGACGTCACCGTATTCTCCTCTTCTTTTTACTCTTCAATCTCCCTCCTTGGATCTTTCTAAAGTATGTGTTTATAACTCTTTTGTTGTGTCTCTTTCTCCTCTCCAGGGTTTTGGATGCACTTATGTTTTTATAGGGAAGTCCTGGAGTCATTCTTCTCATAGACTACTAATTCCTGACGATTCTAAAAGTCTTCCAGATCAGTGCGATGCAAGAAGTGGCGTCGCAATGCCTGATTCTGAGGAAATTTGTGTCTTCAAGCTGGTGGGGTGTTGCGATGTTTGAGATGAGTCGTTTTTGCATATTTAACCTTCCCGCGTGCTTTCTTTACATCCTTACGCTCCCAAAATAAGTCTATTTCCCTAAGATACATGTTTTAATGCTTCCTATCAATAAAACATAAAACAAACAAAATACATTAAAATAACACGAAATCTAACAAAATAATATGCTAAAAATCCAGGAATAAGTGGGTATAAACCGCACTTGTCAAAACTCAAGCTCACTATTCCAACAAATTAATAAATGTACCTAACGAAAACTTTGAGTTTTGCTCCAAAAATTCAACAAATGAGATCCTCCACCTAAAGTAGATTTACCAGTTTGCATCATTGTCAAAAGATAGTCGTTTACTTTTGACAACCATACTTTTGACAATGCATGGGATGCAAGTTGGATTCTACATATAACATAATATAAATGCAATTATGGTTCAAGATGTTGTGACATTGAATAAGTATGAAATTAGTTGATTGTTTATTAATATTTGTGATATCTCTCACTATAAGTCGATTTTTAAAGATAAATTCTATCATTGGGTTTGTAAAAATAGTAATCAGAGCTGACACTATGCCAGAGTTATCTCAAAATTACAATTGTACGACGCATGAGTGACATCGATATTTTAATATTTAGCTGTGAAAAGTTAGACTAGTAAAAAAATTATCCTATTTAGGCACCATCAATGTAGAGCATTTATTAATCCATGGATATCCTGTTCTTATAAGCCGATTTTTGGTTATTGGTTTCGAACTTTTTTTTTATATATAAAAATCCTATCACATGACACAATCAAGTTGTATTACATTTACCTATTGATTAAAGTGATATTTTATATTTATATTCACTATCATTATTCAATATTCAATATTATAAATTATGTATTTTCCTCGTTTGTGGAATGATATTTGTACGTAATATTGGTTTTCATGTATAAAAATTCATAATTTATCCCACGTTCTGACCTTATGGGGAATTAACACAATAAATCAAGACAAGTCCTGACTATTATTTTTATGGATTTCTAACAAGCAACCTTATCTGTATGAATTATAATATAAAGTCAAATATTAAATCAATAACACAGAATAAAGCTATAAATAAAATTAATACCACAAATCAACATAATAATTTTGGTGACAAACTGGAAAACTTGTGCAACTAAAAAACCAATCCGGATATCTCGGCTACCAGCCCAAAATCCACTATATGAGAAAGACTTACAGTGATGGTAATAGACCTATGGCGACAACTCCATCGACTCTAGTACCTCTAGACTGCAAGAACTCGAAGAACTCCTCAAGCTCATACCCCATGGTTTCTTCAGTTGCTCTAAAGTCACTGAGCGGATCAACTCTGTAAGTATGCCGAAACTTCAACTACCAATCTTCCTCCTTAAGAACTCTGAAGGATTAGGAAACTGGGTTTGGTTGTGTTGATGGTAAATCAAAGATCGATCTCATATGAAACAAAGAAGATAAGAACCAAAATATTCTTCATGGTGAGAAACAATAAGATTGAAAATCTAAAGTGATGTTAGACTTTGAGATATTATGTTTTCAACACTTGTGAAGGTGGCTATGTGTTTCTTTATATAGGTATGGCAAGAGCAAGAGTTTCCAAAGGTAAAATAGCTTGAAAACGCGTCCAAAATAACTAAGTTACACACGGGCGTTAAACACCACTCGAAATCGTGTCAAACTTGTGCTCTCTGGAAGGTTTCCTTCGAACGCTTACTCAAACGCACCTTGAATGTTTGCTCTTTGGAATATTTTATTCGAACGTACTAAATGACGTACTAAGCACGGGAACATTCTGCCAAATTTTGTTCGAACCTATTAACGAACATAACACTAATGCCACACGTTCGTACGCTTTAACGAATGTAGCACTAACACATGTCTGATCTTCATGCACAGTTTTTCCAATTACCAATCCAATTGTTCCAAGTTCTTCAAGACTTATTACTGTTGGCGTTGGCGCAATGGAAACTCACGGTTCAGGTGAAATTGTAATTTTAAAACTTTTTAAATTACCGAATAAATTATTCAATATCCAATATGAATAATTCATTCATATTTCACCTAAACATATTTATTCGATATAAAATAACGACATAAATAGTTAAGAAACACTGCGAAACTTTTACGAAAATATTTTTCCGTAAAATGCCATAAAACGCATTTTTGACCGAACCGACCACCCAATACACATGAGGGCTGCCCAGGTCAGCCCAAATATTATTGGGGCAGTTCATGGGCTGCCCGAACAGTGACCAATTCACTGTTTGGGCAGCCGTCAGCCGGTTGGCTCAAAAGTCACCCGGTAACGTCGTTTTTCACCGTTTTTGCTTATTTGAACTCCGAAATAATTTCCGGAAATTATTCCAACACCCAAAACAAATCCAATACATTCATATGACATCATTTTCATCATCATAAACCCAAAATTTCCAAATCTAATCCAGAAACCAAAAATATCAATTCTTCATGCTTTAATCCAACTTTTCCAAGATTAATCAAATTAATCATGATAACAATCCAAGCCACCACAATTGAAGCACCCAAGAACAATTCTAGGAATTACAAGAGTGGTCATAACACTCTAGAATGTCAATATATCATCAAATGATAAAATTGAAAAACTATTACAATAATATCATTCAAATCAACTTCACACATGCACCAAGCCTTCAAATCCACCCTCCAAATCAAAAAACCAAAATTTCTAAGTAGTAAGTAAACCATAGAACCATTATAGTAAATCAAGAACAAGAAACATGTTTTCCAAGCTTAGGGATATAAAGAATTACCTTTAATTCTCTTTGTTTCCTTAAGTTTTTCTTGATTTTCTTCACTTTCTTCTTTTGTTTCTTCAAAAAACAAATTGAGAGTTTTTGATGGAGATGGTTCGGCCATGGATGAGCAAGCAAGAAGAGAAGAAAAATTTCCCTCCTTTGTCATTTTTTCCAATTTAATTCAATTAAATATAATAAGCTTTAATTTGACAAATCAAATTTTCACAATTAAAGCTTAATAAAGTCATGCCATTTGTAACCAATAATAATCAAACATTTTTCATAACAATTATGAAAAAATATATCATTTAATTATTCAAATATTTACATTTAAATATCTAAATAATTAATTAATATAATTATTATAATATATGTATTTTTATTTACATTAAATAACAAATACACATATTAATGGCATATGTCAAAGTCTCATTTAACAATGAATTAATGTGTATCTAAATCAAATTACGTATCAAATACAAATACACAATAATTACGATTAACCAAAAATGCCTCTATGCATGTGTTTTTGTTTAACCGTTTAAACGATACGAATTAACTCATTTAATCCGGTGAAGTAATATGAATAATTTGTATTATTCATAACGCGTTGCCAAGTGCTCAACGAGTACACTTCATATTGTGGGACTCTCTAAGTTTAGGTTTATCCGTCACGAAATCTAATTTCGTGTCCATAATTCACCCATTTATGAATTATGACGACCACAGATAATCTCGTTAAACTATGCAAGTCGAGGTCATTGCATACGTATAATTCCTCCATCACAGGCTATCCATATTATACATGGGATATAGATAAGAACTTCAAATCCTTACTGTATAATAAAGTCTGTTATTTATATTTTTATTGGCAATGTCCGTGAAAAAACAAGTTCAAATGAGTTGTAATCTTTCGTGAAGATCTTTGTGCAATTTGACTGGTTTTTGGCTGCTGTGCATTAGACATGCGTTCGTGGTGCGTTCGTTTCAGAGTTTGAATGTTGGCGTTAGTGATGCATTCGTTATTTGGTTCAAACGTGTGGCGTTAGTGGCACATTCTACATTAGGTTCGAACGATAGCATTCCAAAGAGCAAACGTTCGAGTCACGTTCTTGTTAGGTTCGAACGAGATCATTCCAGAGAGCATCCATTCGTTGTGCGTTCGAGTGGCGTTCGAATGAGTCTTTCCAGTAGACGCGCGTTTGTGGTGCTTTCGAGTAACCTTCGAACGCAACTGCGATCTGAACGCATTTTTGGCCCTTTTCACTTTGTAAAACCCTAGCTTTTCACCCTACCTATAAATAAAACTTGTAGCCGCCATCCCCATTATTTGAAACATATTTCCCTTGAGCCAAAATCTCTCAATGCTTTCAACCTTTCTTGAATCCACCATTGAAGACTTCTTCATCTTCTTGTCTTCTTCATTAATGGTGTGATTCCATCTTTGTTAAACCTTCAACATAATTTAACCCAAATTCCCTAATCCTTAGAGTTCTTTAGGAGGAAGTTTGGTAGTCGGAGTTCCGGTGTCAAATGTGATATAATCTTCTCAGAGACTTCAGAGGTTCTGAAGAAAACCATGGGTCGCGGGCTTGAGGAATTGTCTTGAGTTCTTGCAGTATTGATGTACTTGAGTCGGTGGAGTTGCCACCATAGGTCTTGACCATCGCTGTAAGTTTTTCTCTATTTAGCGGATTAGGCTGGTAGCCGATATTCCCGTAGTGGTTTTTTACTCGCACGAGTTTTCCACTTCGTCACCAAACTTTTTGTGTTGAATTTTGTGTGATTGTTTTATTTTCCACAATTTATATTTTGCATTGAATTAATATTGTGGATTTTATTGTTGCTGGTTGATTTGGTAATTGCCTGTTCAATTCCATAGTTATAGTAATCATGACTTGTCTTGTTTATTGTTTGTAATTCCGCATAGGGTCAGAACCTTAGACTTATCGTGAATTTTCAATTAGTATCAGAGCCTGAACTCGATCCTTGACCTATTAGCTATGGAACGTAGTCAACCCTTGAATTGTGTGCCATTTTTTGATGGTGCAGAATATTTACATTGGAAGGTTCACATGGGACCGTTCCTTAAGTCCGTAGATGATAGGGTCTAGATGACTGTTGAATACGGGTGGAAACCTCCCATTGTTACTATTGATGGGGTCTCTTCCCCTAAAGATAAATTGACCTGGACCAAGGACGATTTTAATGCTAGCAATTGGAACAGCAAAGCTGTTAATGCCATACATGGTGTTGTTTATCCTGTCGAGTTTAGGAGAATCTCTATATGTGAGATAGCCAAGGATGCTTGGGAAATCCTGCAGACTGTACATAAGGGCAAACTGTTTGTTAAAAATAATAGACTTCAGGATTTAGCCACTAGGTTTGAGGTCGCCCATATGAAAGATGATGAGACCTTTGATGAATTCTCTGTTGAGATTAACGACATTGTTAACTCAAGTTAGGGGTGTTCATAGGGTCGGGTCGACCCGCGACCCGACCCGACCCGACCCGATCCGGTCGGGTTTAGCAATTTTAAAATTCATTTTCGGGTCAATTTGGACCCGACCCGAAATGTCGGGTCGGGTCACGGGTTTAGTTCAAAAAAGTCGGGTTGGACCCGACCTGACCTGAAGTAAATGATAATTATAATATATATATATATATATATATATATATATATATATATATATATATATTTAATGATACTTTGTTGACAAGAAATAAGTTTAGCTGAAGTGGCAGGGTCTTAATTTAGTCTTAAAAAAGGTCCAGGTTCGAATCCCCTCAGGCCTCAACACTTTCGAAATTTTTATTTCTTAAGCAAAATATTTATAATTATAATATATATATTTTATGATACGATTTTACCTAGAACTAATTGTTCTAAGAGGTCCCAAGTTCGAATCTTCTCTCCCACAATTTCGAATTTTGTTTTCTTTCATTAAAAATGAAAATGGTGGCGCTGGGAATCGAACCTACGATTCCCAGCATATCATTTACAGTTTTTGCCAATTCAGCTACGGACGCATCTTGTAAAATTTGGATAAAAAAATATATATTATATTTACTGCATATTATATCGACCCGACTCGACCCGCCGTTTTTTGACCCGACCCGACCCGCCATTTTTTGACCCGACCCGACCCGCCATTTTTTGACCCGACCCGCGCGGGTCGTGTTCTTAATTTTCGGGTTTCGGGTCAACTGACCCGATTGACCCGACTCGATTGGGTCATTAAAAAATCAAAAAATACCCGACCCGTGAACACCCCTAACTCAAGTTTTAACCTAGGTGAGACTATTCCTACTAGTAGGATAGTTAGGAAAATCCTTAGATCCCTGTCTGAAAAATTTCTACCCAAAATCACCGCCATCGAGGAAAACAATGACCTCGATCAGCTTAATTTAGATGAACTTGTAGGAAAACTACAGGTTTTTGAGAAGAAACTTCCTGGGTGTCAAAAGCCCAAAACTATAGTGATGAAGATCGAGAAGGAAGTTGTTCATGGTTCGTCTAGTGATGAAGGTATCTTCAAGGACCATGATTTGGCATTGTTTGCTAAAAGGTTTAAGAAATTTCTTAAGCTTAAAAATAATGGCCATAGTTATAACAGGGATATAGAGGATGAGCATAGAGAGAGTAGGCATAGCAAGAGAAAGTCTAGAGATGATAGGGATAGTAGATCCCGTGGTGTCCAGTGCCGTGAATGAGAAGTATATGGGCACGTTAGATCTGAGTGTCCCACATATCTTAGAGCTAAAGGCAAGAAAGCCATGTCATCATCCCTTAGTGATTCTGAAGGTGATGATTCTCCTAAAGACAATTATATAGCCTTCACTGCTAGTGTGGCTGATGAGAGAGAGATTGTTGTTAATGATGCTGATTCTGAAATCTCTCTCGATGAGTCTATAGATGAGGAAAGTCTTCAAGTAGCTTATGTTGAACTGTTTAATGAGAGTTTAGCTATTAAGAAGACTAATATTGAGGTCAATAAGAGGCTAAAAATAGTTGAGCTAGAAAAGAATGAAGCTCAAGCCAAATTTGAGCAAAGCCTATTGATGGCAGATGACCTAGAGGAGAGGAACAGAAGCCTAGTTGATAGGATCCAAAATTTTTAGGCCGAACTTGGAAATACTAGAACTCAATTATCTATATTTTCTAGTGGGAATAAACAGGTGGACCGTATGTTAGGTTTGAGTTTTGAGCCTAACTATGATAAAACATCTATATCTAGAGTAGTGTATAAACCTCATAAACATGACTTAGCTAAAAAGCCTATTGAGTATAGTCATGTGATTCCTCTATTTGTTCCTCGTCTCATTCCCCAACCCCGTACTAGAGGTGTTGTGAATAAACCTCAATCTCATCAGAGGTTTGTGCCTGTGTGCCATCACTGTGGCAAGGCAAGACACATTAGGCCTAAGTGCTTCATGTTGCACAAGCAAAAGAAGAGGCCTAAGAGTGTGTCTTCTAGATTTGATTCTTCAAATCTAATGTCTCAAGTTTCTGCACTAACCAAACAAGCGTAATTTTTTAGTGAGAAACTTGTTGTGTTTACTGGGTATACTCATGTGAAAGAGATTCCTATAAAAGTTTGGGTAAGGAAGCAAAAGGTCTTCCTATATACTTCTGAATGCCTTGATCTTGACAGGCATGATGAGAGTGCATTTCGGTATAACTCTTTTTATAAGTTGCATTTTTTTCCCATTGTATGTGTGCGTGCGTGTGTTTAATGTTTTTGCACGTTTTTTTTTTGTTTCTCTGCATTTGGGTGTGTGTGTTTAGTTTTTGTTATATGTCCCTTGGTATATAAGATGAAAACTCCGACATAAATTTCGTAGTCGATTCCAAATGGACAGTAGTATGATCTGCACTCGGGATATAACTCCACGTACCATTGGATATTGTCAAGCCATGTAGTGTCTTTACTTTTTATTTTTTAAAACTGAAAAATTCAAAAAAAATATAGAAATTAAAAAGAACCAAAAATATGTTTTTATGGCTTTTTAGAGCATGAATAGCATGTTCATGTGACCGTGGTATGTAGGATATGATTATACATGTATGATATTCTATTATTTTTGTTGATGCTCTATATGCATATGTGTGTGTGATAAAAACTCTTGGTATATATTGTGCTTGCAATTCACATACACGATTTTATTATGACAAGACTTGGTCGCATGTATGAGTTTTTGGAATGGCAATCTAATCTCTTCCATGCTTTGTTTGCTCAATAGTGTGACCTTTGACTAGTTGACCTTGTGTTATCCCATTTTGCAAAAGTAAAAAGAAATATCTTTTAAAAAAAATGAGACTCAAGTGTAGAAGAGCCAATGTGGCCAAATTCAAAAGAAAAAGGCAAAAACACTTCACTCGAAAGAGTTGTTAAATATGAGCTCATGATATTTATGGGGTAAACAATATAACATGCAACCAATGTAGCTTATTTTCAGGTCCTAGTGGTGCTGGGTTTGAACACATATTTTGTGGACTTAATTTGTTTAGAGATGGATTTCTTTGGCTGTGTCCAGCTCATAAAATAAGGTCTTAATCCTTGATTAGCTGTCCATTTTATTTTTCACGCGAGTGCTTAATATGCTTTGGTGTTTATGTCATATGCATAAGTATTGTATTTAGCCACTTTTAAAATGATGCATATTGTTTCACGTCATAAACAACTGAATACTGACTGGGTATCATTGTATCTATTTGAAATGCTATTTCAGTCAGTTTTGACATGATTTTTTTTTGTTTATCTCATTGTGTGCTTGTATATGCTTCATATCACTGCATTTCATTTATTTTGCATATCATTGAGTGTTTACTTCCCATTTGATTATTTATTTACTAACTGAGTTAGCCTGTTAGTGAGAGGGAGTAAGTCCTATTTGTTTATGCTCTTGCATGTGTTTGTCTCATGTCGTTTTTTTCCTGTTTCCTTCGCCCTTTGTCATTTCGTGAAAAAAATGGGGAGAGTAATATATTAAAGGGGGAGCCTTAATAAATGAGAGGGAGTCGTAGACTATACTTTAGATATCTCCGTTTTAGAGGGATTTCAAATTAAATGGAAGAAGGTTATCTACTTGTATATGCATGAGTTTTATACCTGTTTATTTTATACTTGATAATCTCAATGTTTTTCACGGTATATTGTTGATTGTGGATGTTTCAAGTAAGCAGGTATGTTGCTGCGGTGGCAATATTTTGAAGACTACTTGATTAGGTATTAGATTGAGTCCTAATGTAATAAGTCACTGTTTTGATGGTTGACAGTTGACTATTTTCTTTTTGGGTCTTTTACCGTAATCTTTGTATTAGGTAGTGTTTTGTCACGGAATGCCAAAAAGGAAGATTATCAGTTCCATTTTTATTGGCAATGTCCGTGACAAAACAAGTTCAATTGAGTTGTAATTTTTCATGAAGATCTTTGTGTAATTGGACTGGTTTCTGGCTGTTTTGTATCAGACAAGCGTTCATGGTGCGTTCGTTTCAGAGTTCGAACGTTGGCGTTAGTGCTGCGTTCGTTATTTGGTTCGAACGTGTGGCGTTAGTGGCACATTCTACATTAGGTTCGAACGATAGCATTCCAGAGAGCAAATGTTCGAGTCACGTTCTTGTTGGGTTCGAACGAGATCATTCCAGAGAGCATCCGTTCATTGTGTGTTCGAGTGGCGTTCGAACGAGTCTTTCCAGTAGGCGTGTATTTGTGGTGCGTTCGAGTAACCGTTCGAACGCGACTGCGATCTGGACTCATTTTTGGCCCTTTTCACTTTGTAAAACCCTAGCTTTTCACCCTACCTATAAATACAAATTGTAGCCGCCATCCACATTATTTGAAACATATTTCCCTTGAGCCAAAATCTCTCAAAGCTTTCAACCTTTCTTGATTCCACCATTGAAGACTTCTTCATCTTCTTGTCTTCTTCATTAATGGTGTGATTCCATCTTTGTTAAAACTTCAACACAACTTAACCCAAATTCCCTAATCCTTAGAGTTGTTTAGGAGGAAGTTTGGTAGTCGGAGTTCTGGCTTCAGAGGTGATATAATCTACTCAGAGACTTCATAGGTTCTGAAGAAAACCATGAGTCACGGACTTGAGGAGTTGCCTTGAGTTCTTGTAGTATTGATGTACTTGAGTCGGTGGAGTTACCACCATAGGTCTTGACCATCGCTGTAAGTTTTTTTCTATATAGTGGATTGGGCTGGTAGCCGATATAACCGGAGTGGTTTTTTACACGCACGAGTTTTCCACTTCGTCACCAAAATTTTTGTGTTGAATTTCGTGTGATTGTTTTATTTTCCGTAATTTATATTTTGCATTGAATTAATATTGTGGATTTTATTGTTGTTGGTTGATTTGGTAATTGCTTGTTCAATTCCATAGTTACAGTGATCAGGATTTGTCTTGTTTATTGTTTGTAATTTCGTATAGGGTCAGAACCTAGGCTAATCGCGTATTTTCATAGTCGACTTTCAAATTTACAATCTCTAAATAACACTCAGAACATTCTTCCAAAGTTATACCACGGCCATGTATTTACTAGATCGTAAACACATGTAGGATGCTTATGCCCTGAACATAGGATTGACAGATTTTATCTTGATACGCACTGGATATCATGAGCATCAGTCCACACTCAATGAACATGTGGAGGTCTGATCTAAATAGATCGGTGACGTGACTGACATCAAAGTGTGGAGGATAACTCATATATCCACTGTGGTATCTCAAGTCGAAAGATCATTATGCTCGCTCAACTCGAGAAGATTCCTATTGATGTTGGTGTACCATCTATTAGGAAATATTTAGTGAGTAGTTCAGTGTTTATCAAATAAACACCTACATGTCTATACGAGTCTCCCGAGACTCATGGTTCATTGGGATAAACCATCAGACCAAGTCACAATATACGACATGTACTGGTCTCAGTGGATTTTAATAACCAACCCATGTTAGTAAATCTTGACTAGGAACTTTATTTAAGGATATACACTTATAGTGACGTTTCCCAATGTCAATTACAAACTACATTGTAACTGCGCACTACGTTGTAAATCTTAGGGTCTTTGTCTAATATACACGTATCACTAAATCAGATTTAGTTTTAATCTAATCATAGTTAGATTGAATATGTATATAAAAGATAAGAGGTGCTACCATTAAATAAGTAATATTATGGAAAAGGCCATTGTTCGTATTTATGAATAAGACATAAATACGATCCGGATTGGCACTCCGAGCACCAACCCTAATAATTTCTCCCACTTGTTCTAGTGACAATCCACGGTATCATATACACATCTCAATGTTTATCACATACTTATGTCCCTCAAGAGCTCACCTATCAGTCAAGAGGTAGGCAACAGGAAGTAGGTTCACTTTAACATATTGAGTCTGTCAAACAAACCCAATTGTTTCCCTTAACTATCATCATTCATATTTTGTAGACACCACGTTCTACATCAATATGACTCAGATGTGATATCAATATTGTGCTGCAGCTACTGAGTTGTCTATGTATTTAAGGATCAAATCTAAATATTTTGCAAACAACTGCAAACACAACACTAATATCAAAACTTCTAATCTATAAGGTCACTATGCAACTTCATATATCAATACTTTATAAGTTGCAACGAATTCCATACAGTAGAATCAACCGTGACACACTCACTTCATCTTTTCTGACTTTATATGACATAAACCATCTAATGTCATAATTAGACTCAAAATTAATCTGACCCTAATGGTTGTGATTATTTTCTCCATGAATAAGAAATTTTTTCTTAATATCTCAAAGATAACAAAGAACATGTTTCAAGACACATCCTATGGTCCACAGCATATCAAAATAATTCGTAACTATTATGATTAAATTGATATATTTAATCTTACATAATATATTATTCATTATGCCATCATCATATTGCATCAGATTGACTAGACATTCTAATCAATTTCTCTTTCGAAAAAGGAATCATCATTTAAGAAAGATGAATACTATATACTAGAGAAACACAAACTATCAAACAGTTATACTAACTGTCATACAAATAGTTTTAATATGTCCTTTATTAGATCATATCTAATGCGCGACTAATGGCAGTATCTGAAAAGTCTCTAGTTTTATATCACATATAAAACTTTATATCAAATACAACAGAGACTACTCTCATTGCTTTCATTGAGAAAAGAAGACTTAAGTAAACCTTTTACTTCACAGAAATCTCATTATTACATTAATAATGATAATGTCGTTAGGATATACAACACTAGAAAGAAATTTGTATGCTCCCACTGACCCTACTATCACATATGTATTCTCTATCATTTGATAAAATCAGACAAACTGATTGTATCAAAATTAGAGAACACAGATTTTCAGAAAGCTTATCTGAGTCTACAATAGGTTTTATAAGCTAGTATATCAAACTGTTATCTTGGCAGAATACAAATCTAGGGCATTCTAGAATGCACTCTTCAAACAAAGAAACCATAACAGATTTCTCATTCGAAGATGACATTCAGAAACGCTACTTTGCATTCTTTAGCTAAAATACATTGTTTAATATCAACATTAACCAACAAATATTTAATTGTTCAATTAGTGCGACTTGAGACAAATTTTCTCAAAATCTATAATAGATCACTGAGTATAACTTTTCTCACTGTCATATTATAAAGGTCAAACCTTTATCAAGCTCAATTTTCTTTTTACTGCGCAAATAATTTGCACATTTTATGAATGATGAGCAGTAAATATATCACAATTTCCCACCCTTTTAACCTAATATTATGTATAGTTTCTAGAGTTTTATGAACGTTTTGATGTGTTTTTATTTATTTTACAGATAAAATAAAAATGGGACTCAATGGAATCATTCAAGATGAAATATGGAACAAATAATGGCAAAAAATGGACTTGACATATGGATTTTGGAGGTTGGAAACTTGAAATGGCATTCTAATGAAGTATAGTTTCAGAAATTTCAGCTTTGCGTAATTTTCACATCTTGGCCATAAAGTTTTACTCTGATATCAGATTGAGGTGATTCAAGTTCCAGACTAAAGAAAATTCAAAGATTGACAACTTTGACGTTCATAGGAATTTTGAATTCTGAAGTTTTCATCACCGAAATTGATGAACAATATGAAAATGTGTTATGTTTAATTACTAAAGTCATTATCAAAAAATAAAAATTGTCAAACTTTTGACCGGTGCTTACACACACGTATAACGCAAGCGCACGTATCGTTCAAGTAGTATAAAAAGTATCGATCCCACGAGGACTTAAAACCTTATCTATTAATTTTATGAGGTCAAATGATTACTAATATCTAACATGTTGTTTGATTGATTTGAAATGGTGATGATTCTAAATTTAAAAAACAAGTAAATAAAATTGTTCGAAAGTAGGTTTAAGAAAATTCAATATTAAAACTATCTAGGGTTGTGAATCTTTCCAATATTATTTAAAGATGAAGTAGTTATCTTATAGTTGGGTAAAAAATTGATTTATTAACCTAGAACACTAAATTATGTATAAGCCTCTTCCGATGGTCAACTACAAATTCCCAGTATAATCCAATTGAACCATATGTCTATGTCAACCAAATTACCTGGATTCATTAAGATTAAGTTCCAATTAAGGCTACCCCCGCCTGACGGGTATATTCCTATCCTGTAAGGAAATCTATTAAAGGGTTATATATCCTTAAGGAAGATCGTGGGCTATTGAGTCTAAGGTCTTAAACCTAAAATCCCTATGTCTAGTTCATTTTAAGTTTACCTAATCAATTTTATTAGTGGCCAGTTAATAAAAAACATTAAGATTAAGACTCAATAAATAAATCTTTATATTACCCAAACTATAATCTAACCCTTATAAACCGATGATATTGAAATTCATCACAACCCTAGATAACTAACTTAGTTATGACACATAGCTAGGGCTAGTAAAAACTTAAAAGTAAAAGCCATAAAGTAAAAATGCGGAAAAGTAAATGCGGTAAATTAAATACTGAAAAGTAAATTACAATAAAATAAAATGCTAAGGTAAAAGGAATTACTTTTACTATTTACTATTTTAGATATCTCCCATAAAATAATATATAAACTTGTGATAATATTACCAACCAGCCATATAGGCGGTAACCTGATTAAGTCAAATTAAGTCCAACCAGCCATAAAGGCGGTACCAAAATAACCTGCCATATAGGCGGTAAAAAAATTTAATTACCAACCGACCAATCTGGCGGTATCCTTTCTTAGTCAGGTTTAAACCAATTTAAAATAAATTACCAACCGGCCAATATAGCGGTATCATTTTTAAGTCAAATTTTAAATAGTGAATATATTACATTAAGGGAGATTAATCTAAATAACAATAGTAAAAGAATTACCTTTCACCCTAACAGGGGGAAGTTACCTTCTCATGGTGAATAGTAAAAACTGTAAAAAGTAAAGAAAGTAAATTACTATTATTACAGAACGTAATTAAAATTAATTACAAAACTTAAATTAAAAGAAACTAGAGAGAGAAATCCCTATTTACATCAAAGAAAAGAGAGAGAATGATACATCTAAAACTGAAATCTCGAGCTCAATTTATAGACCCCGGTAGGCCTCCAGCGTCGCGACGCCAAAGCCTTTGGCGTCGCGACGCCAGCACATTTTGGCGTGGCATGCTGATGGTTTGACACGTGGCAATTCGGATAAGGAGATAATGCGACACGTGGTGAGGCGGCTGAGAGCTCAATTATTATGCTGACGTGGCGATGGCGACTGTCGGCACCATAGGATTGCGACACATGGCACTTCGTGATTGGCTGATGATGACGTGGCGGTGAGGTGGAACGTTGACTCGATCAACTGATGATGTGGACGCTGATGTGGAGTGACACATGGCACACGTGGCAATGGTGATTGTCGGCACCGTAGGATGATGACACGTGGCACAGCGCATGTTAGCAGATCGACTGTGATGGTGACACATGGTACGGCGCACGTTAGCAAAGTCAAACTTTTCAAATTCTGACCCGTTGACCCGGCGCACGTTAGAACTGTTTGGTGCATGTTAGGCGTCGCGACGCGCCCAAATTACCAAAATGCCCCTTTTTCCAATTTTCACTGTTTTGCTCCAAATCACCTCCAGAATGTCCTTAAACTTTATTTATCTACAAAATAACACAAACCACATCAAAATATTCACAAAACTCAAGAAACTATACGAATACGAAATACTAGGTTAAATGTGTGGTAAATAGTGATAGATTTACCATTTATCAACTTTCACCAAACATGCATGTTTGGTGGAGAAATTGGTGGAAGCCTTTTCTTTGCCTATAAATACCAAGCCATTTCATTTGTAATTCTCATGCTTTCTTTAGGTTTTTGTAAGGAATTTAAGGATTGTATCTTGTTTGTATTTATTTTCAGTATTTTAATTATGTATTTTTATTTTCAGTAATAGTAATAGTTTATTTTATTTTATTTTATTTTATATTTAGTAGTTAAATTTCCGCTAGGGGAATGATGAAGCTTTTATTATTCTAGTTTAGATCAATCTCCCTTAATTATAATATGGAAATTATAATTTAAACTAAAGGCTATACCGCCTTAATGACTGGTTTTATTTATTTGACATAATGTGACACCGCCTATATGGTCGCTCTTTAGGTGACAGATAATTATCGCCTACATGGTTGGTTTATGGACAAATGATAACACCGCCTTTATGGTTAGTTGGACTTAATTGAAAATCTGACTTAATCAAGATACCACCTATATGGCCGATTGGTAATATCACTGATAATTTCTATATTATAATAATGGAGATTTCTAAATTAGAATTAATAAAGGTGGATCCCCTAACCCCCAGTATTTTATTTTTATTCTAGGGAAGTGATGAAACACAATATTCACATGTTTAATAATTGATTTAATTATATAATGGGTAATTCTTTAGTTTGTTTGTTGAATATTAAATTTTAGGTTTCAGCCTTAGATTCAATAGCCCACGATCTTCCTTGAGGATAGATAACTCTTTAATAGATTTCCTTCCAGAATAGACATATACATGTCGGGCGGGGGTAGCCACTATTGGAACTTGAACTTAATGAATTCAGGTAACTTAGTTAACATAGACATATGATTAATTGGGTTATTTGGGTGTTTGCATCTTACCATTGACAGAGGCTTTTGCATATCTTCGTGTTTCAGGTTAGCAAACTAATTTATTACACATATATAAGAGAATTAATTCATCTTTATAGTAATATTGTGTGAAATCACGACCCTAGATATTTGTGTATTTTGTTTATTTACCTTAGTATTTTCTTTTGTATTTTTATTTATTTATTTATTCAGCAAAATCCACATTCAACCAACCAAAATCAATCATTCTCTTCTCCCTTTTACTTAGATACCTGTAACTAAATAGTATCAACAATTAATAAAAAAAAATAGGAATTAAGTCCTCGTGGGATCGATATTTTTATGCTACTTGAACGATACGTGTGCTTGCATTATACGTGTGTGATCATGCCGGTCAATGAACGATTCATAACGAAAGCTTAATCAAGTTTAAAACTTGATCGTAGTAAGCTACGAACAATTTTAGATCTATGGTTCAATGTTAACTTCCGAAATCGATATCAAATATCACTCCTACTATAAGTTATAGGATAATTTTCTCCAATAAGAAAACAACAGAACCATTAAATATCAAATACTTTGCAAATGATTCGGACAACCTATTGAACTTATACGGAAGTTGTCTAAGGGTTTTTTCATCTTATTAATTATGTAGTTCCATTTATAATTTATCACTATCACATTTGACTTCAATAAGTCAAATCTTTTCTACAATTGTCAACATCCGAAGTTACACACCAAGTAATAAAATAATTTTATTACACGGGGATCGTAGCAAAGATATTCTATCAAATAGAATACAATATTCTATTAAATAAAATAAATGATAAACTTTTATTTATACCTCCAAGGCGCAAGTACTTTCAATTATATAACCATTATACAAAAGAAAGATTTAAATCTCAAACTTTTCAAGATTCGAATTTTCTACCTATACATATCATATACATAACTGTAGAAACTAATTGAACAATAATTAAAAAGATGAATTAGTGTAACTAGAGCATAACCCCAAGAGTATTGAAACTAATTTAGTAACACTGAATATCAAACAAATCAAATCATATAAGATTTGATTTCTCCCACTGAACAATTCCATCACGATGGAATCGTAGAAGAATAATATTGAGCAAGAATCACATTCATTAAATAACTTTAGAACTAATTGTCATTAATTCATATGTTTGATCAACATCCTTGAACAACTCAAAGACTTAAGATGAATTTTAAAATTACAGTTTTCAACACTTCAAATAGGATATCTTTGAACCATTCAAAATATTCAATTCGCATTTCATCAGAAACATAATGAAAGTTCTCGAACCATTCAAGACGTTCAATATATATTCTTTTAGAAACACGTAACTAAGTCATGACAATTCATTAACTAAGTTATGAAGTAAAGAAAACTATCCAAAATAATTTCTAATTCATTAAACTACATACATCCAATGTATTAGTTTAATAAATCTGTGGTCCAATGACGATCATTGGTTAAATGATATTTAATCACATCCTGAATACAATATTCATTAAATGGATAAGGATATATGGTATGATCTTGTATCAGACCATCCTTTACCATATGGAATAAGCATCCAATGCTTATGTGATAAAATCTCATAAAGCACTGTTCTAAGTTATTCAGTTAACTAAATATTTTTCCTAATGTTTATACTCTTATTAATGACACTACTAGTCATATTAAAATATATAACAACTGTTTATAAAGAATAAGTAACTATCCAAAAGTCTCAAGTTCTGATATCAAATATCAAAACAATCATTAAACATTATTTTACATAACTAGACGGGAGATCTAGTATCCAATACCTATAGTTGTCGTATTTTTAGAATCGATATTCTCTATACACAACTATACACATCTCATTTCTTTAGCTTTTATAATTTGTCCTAAATTATTCACAACAATTGAAAATAATTGATTAGCAAACAGTGTCAAACACGTGACTTCTAAAAGTCACTAAAGCCAAGAAATGTCATTATAAGATAAATAAAATACCTAATTGAGTTTTCTTAATGTCAGTCAAGAATATGAAGACATGAACAAATTCACGTCAATTCTTACCACACAAGAAACTATTCTCTCTAGACAATTATATCCTTAAACTGATATATATTTAGATTACTTATCGTGACTTAGAAACTAAGTCACTAACCATCTTGATTTTCGAGAAAATCAAAACAACAGTTCCCGATGGTTTTGACTAATCTAACAATATCAAAGTCTACAAAAATTCTAGAATCTATTCTAGAAATACGCAACCATAAGAGAAGTCAAAAAACATATTCAAATAATTGCATGCAGTGGATTAGAAGTATAATTCTATTAACAATATAGAATAAAGGAAAACAAAAGCAACAATTCCATAAAATTACGCACTGCCTTAGTTATGGATATTTAACCCAGCAGTGTCTCCCACTACTTTACGTAATACCGTAATCCCCGACGAAAAATGGGAATTCAATAATTAAATTGAATTTCATAGTGAGAATAAGACCCCCATGAATATATTTCGACTCACAGCTTTGACACGATCTCGCCTACGTATATTCATTAGGTAGACAACTTATTGTCAACCACACTCACTGTGACTCATGATTTTGGTCCTGACCATTTCTCGTTATGACAGCTTTGGCACGTTCACAAGGAAGGGTATCAAGGCTTCACTTGCCAATGACAAGCTCAAGCTACCGATGTAGTTATGACAGCTTTGGCACATTCAGGATTTCCACTTTCACTTGAATTTGTCTAGTATCAAAAATACATCCGGCATGGATCAAATTCTATCAACTACACCCTCATTGCTTTGGCACTTTCTCGGATACAGCCATAGAAAGATACCCATAAACCGTATTGACAAGACGGACCAAGAAACATGTATCCAATACATGTCACTTTACTGCCTTATTTAAGCGGGGATATTCCTCAAGAAAGCTTTGCTCAACATTAAATGAAGAATTCAATCTAGATCAATTTCCAAACAGTTCGACTATACCTCAGAAAACATAACTTAATTTAACCATTAAAATTTTCTTATGTTTCCCGTTAGCGTAGAACCAAAAAGTCAAGAAATATCTAAATTACATGCATGTGCAAACATCAAAATTGGATTATATATCATATATCAAGCATAAAAAATGTAATGGATGAAGGATCAGACTTGCTCTGATACCAATTTTGTTGGGGTTTTGGCGTGGGCGCAGCGGAAGATCGCAGTTTGGATGAAATCATAATTTTAAACTTTTTAAATTACCGAATAAATTATTCAATATCTAATATGAATAATTCATTCATATTTCACCTAAACATAATTATTCGATATCAAATAATGACATAAATAGTTCAGAAACATCGCGAAACTTTTACGAAAATATTTTTCCGCAAAATGGCATAAAACGTATTTTTGACCAAACCGACCACCAAATACACATGAGGGCTGCCCAGGTCAGACCCAATAGTATTAGGGCAGTTCATGGGCTGCCCAAATAGTGATTAATTCACTGTTTGGGCACCCGTCACCCGGTTGGCTCAAAAGTCACATGATAACGCCGTTTTCCGTCGTTTTCGCTTATTTCAACTCCGAAATAATTTTCGAAAATTGTTCCAACACAAAAAACACATCCAATACATTCATATGACATCATTTTCATCATCATAAACCCAGAATTTCCAGATCTGATCCAGAAACCAAAAATTATCAATTTTTCATGGTTTAATCCAACGTTTCCAACATTAATAAAATTAATCACAACACCAATCCAAGCCACCACAATTGAAGTACCCAAGAACAATTCTAGGCAATACAAGAGTGGTCATAACACTCTAGAATGGAAACATATCATCAAATGATCAAATTGAACAATTATTGCAATAATATCATTCAAATCCACCCCCCAAATCAAAAAGCCACAATTTCTAAGAAGTAAGTATACCCTAGAACCATTCTAGTAAATCAAGAACAAGAAACATGCTTTCCAAGCTTAGGGATATAAAAAATTACCTTTAATTCTCCTTGTTTCCTTAAGCATTTCTTGATTTTCTTCACTTTCTTCTTTTGTTTCTTCAAACAAAAATTTGAGAGTTTTTGATGGAGTTGGTTCGGCCATGGATGAGCAAGCAAGAAGAAAAGAAAAATTTCCCTCCTTTTAAAATGCCATGACCGACTTTTAAGGGCAATATTATCATTTTTATCAATTTAATTCAATTAAATATAATAAGCTTTAATTTGACAAATCAAATTTGCATACTTAAGGCTTAATAAAATCATGCCATTTGTAACCAATAATAATCAAACATTTTTCATAACAAGTATGAAAAAGTATATCATTTAATTATTCAAATATTTAACATTTAAATATTTAAATAATTAATTAATATAATAATAATTATTATATATGTATTTTTATTTACATTAAATAAAAATACATATATTAATGACATGTGTCAAAGTCTCATTTGACAATGAATTAATGTGTATCTAATCAAATTACGTATCAAATATAAATACACAATAATTACGATTGACCAAAAATGCCCATATGCATGTGTTTTCATTTAACCGTTTAAATGATACGAATTAAGTCATTTAATCCGGTGAAGTAATATGAATAATTTGTATTATTCATAACGCGTTGTCCAAGTGCTCAACGAGTACACTTCATATTGTAGGACTCTCCAAGTTTAGGTCTATCCATCACGAAATCCAATTTCGTGTCCATAATTCACCCACACATGAATTATGACGACCATGGATAATCTCGCTAAATAATGCAAGTCAAGGTAATTGCATACGTAAAATCACTCCGTCACAGGTATCCATATTATACCTGGGATATAGATAAGAACGTCAAATCCTTACGGTATAATATAGTCGACTTTCAAATTTACGATCTCTAAATAACACTTGGAACTTGCTTCCGAAGTTATACCACGACCATGGATTTACTAGATCGAAAACACGTGTAGGATGCCTATTCCATGTACACAGGACTGACAGATTCTATCTTGATACGCACTGGATATCATGAGCATCAGTCCACACTCAACGAACATACGGAGGTCTGATCTAAATAGATTGGTGATGTGACTGCCATCAAAATATGAAGGATAACTCATATATCCACTATGATATCTCAAGTCGAATGATCACTATGCTCGCTCAACTCGAGAAGATTCCTATTGACGTTGGTGTACCATCTATTAGGAAATCTTTAGTCAGTCTTTCAGTGTTTATCAAATAAACACCTACATGTCAATGCGAGTCTCCCGAGACTCATGGTTCATTGGGATAAACCATCGGACCAAGTCACGATATACGACATGTTCTGGTTTCAGCGGATTTTACTAACCGGCCCATGTTATTAAATCTTGACCAAGAACTTTATTTAAGGATATACAACTTATAGTGACACTTCCCAATGTCAATTACAAACTACGTTGTAACTGCGCACTACGTTGTAAATCTTAGGGTCTTTGTCTAATATACACGTATCACTAAATCAGATTTAATTTCAATCGAATCATAATTAGATATCTAATCGCAATTAAATCGAATATGTATATAAAAGCAAGAGGTGCTACCATTAAATAAGTAATATTATGGAAAAAAATACGATCCGAATTGGCACTCCCAGCACCAACCCTAAAAATTATAACTCAATTGAACTTATTTTGTTATGGACTTTGCCAATAAAAATGGAACTAACAATCTCCCCTTTTGGCATTCTGTGACAAAACACTACCTAATACAAAGACTACAGTAAAAGATCCAAAATGAAAAATAGCCAATTGGCAACCATCAAGACAGTGATTTATTACAATAAGTGTCGATCTAACACCTAATAAAATAGTCTTGAAATCAATGCCACCTCTGCTACCAAACCTACTTACCTGAAACATCCACAAACAGCAACATACCGGGAAAAGCATAGGGATTAAAAATAACAGATAAAGCAGCGATAAAACTCATGCATGTATAAATAGATAGTAGAGATCATATTTTCCCTTAAAACAGAGATATCAAATGAATATACTATGACTCTCAAAATCCCAAATTACTAAACTACCCTCATTTTTGTCACGAAACAACAATGGGTAAAATTTCCAGGGTAAACTACACATGCAAAAGAATATAGTCAAACAAAAATTACTTCCCCTTACAAATAGCCTTATTCAGTTAGCAAAAAAAACATATGGGAAGTAAACACTCATAGGTATGTAAAAAAATATGTATGTAAAAACATGAAGCACACACATGGACACATTGAGTTACAAAATTCAATCAAAAATAATGACTAAAACACACTTCAAGAAAGTACAATGATACCCAGTCATAGTTCAGATATTTATGACATGAAATAATATGCATCACTTTAATTTTTGCTAAATACGACACGCATGCATATGACAGAAACACCAAGACATAACAAGTACTTGCGTGAAAAATATGTGTATAACGAATCAAGGCTTCAGACCTTATTTTATGAGCGGGACACAACTAAAGAAATCTCTTAATAAACAGAGTCCACAAAATATGTGTTCAAACTCAGCACCACTAAGACCTGAAAATAAGCAACATTAGTTGCATGCTATATTATTCTCCCCCTAAATATGATGAGCTTATAAATAAAAACCCTTTCAAGTGAAAGATTTTTTCCCTTATCTTTTAAATTTTGGCCAATTAGTTCTTTTGTATTTGAGTCTCATGTAAACTGAATCTTTATATATATATATATTATTTTTACAAGGGGATAACATTAGGTCTTCTAGTTAAATGTCACACTATTTAGTGAGCAAAGTATGGCAGAGATTAGATTATCCGTCCAAAAACTCATACAAGCTACCAAGCCTTGACAACAAAAGAATGTGTATGTGAAATACAAGCACAAGATATATCAAGGGTTTTTATCACACAAACTCATCCACATAGAGTATAAAGGAAAATAAAAACATATTATACATGCATAATCATATATCCTACATACCATGATCACATGCAACATGCTTTTACATGCCCTAACAAGCCACAAAACGGCTTGTCAATATCCAATGGTATGCGGAGTTGTATCCCGAGTGCAGATTATACTACCGTCTATTCAAAATCAGCTATGACATTTATGTCTGGGTTTCCATATTATATACCAAGGAACATATAACAAAAACAAAATACAGACACACTCATATGCAATAAAAAAGACATGCAAAAATATAAAAATACATGCACACACATGCAATGGGAAACAAATTCAACTTCTAAGAAGAGTTACACTGAAGTGCACTCTCATTATGTCTATCAAGGCATTCAAAAGTAGATTAGAAGTCATCTTGCTTCCTCACCCAAACATTTCTAATTCATGTTTAAGGTAGACAGGCACGGCTCTAGATGATGATGCCTTATCGCAATTAGGCTCAACATTTATCCCTAACATGTGGTCTAGTTTTTTATTCCCACTCGAAAATGGAGAAAACGAGGTTCTAGCATCTTCAAACTCAGTTTCTAAAGTTTGAACTCTATCAACTAGACCTTTATTCCTCTCATCGAGGTCATCTATCATCAAATAACTTTGCTTTAACTTATCTTGAGCTTTATTCTTTTCTAGCTCAACTTCCTTCAGCCTCTTATTGACCTCAATATTCATCTTCTTGATAGCTAAGCTCTCATTGAACAATTCAATATAGGTTACCTGAAGACTATCCTCATCTAGAGATTCATCATGAGAGAAATCAGATCTAGCATCTTCATCACTATTGTTTTACTTTCTTTCACCAGTGACACTAGTAGCAAAAGCCATAAAATTACTCTTGTATTGAGGAGACTCATAAGAATTATAGCCACTTTCTGAATCACTAAGCGAGGCTTTCATGGCTTTCTTACCTTTAGCCTTAAGATATGTGGGACACTCAGATCTAATGTGCCCAAACCATTCACACTCATGGCATTTAATACCATTGGGTTTGCTACATTTATCCTCTCTAGACTCTCTCCTACTATGCCTACCCTCTCTAGGCTTATCATCCATATCCCTAGCACGACTACTCTTATTTAGCATAAGAAATTACTTAGACTTCTTTGCAAACATGGCCAAATCATGATTCATGAGATTATTATTATCATCATCGCTTGACGGATCATGAACAACTTCCTTCACAATCTTCATCGCTATAGTTTTTAGATTTTTATAATCAGGAAGTTTCTTCTCATACACCTGGAGTTTTCCTATGAGATCCTCTAATTTATGGTGATTTAGGTAGTTACTCTCCTCGATGGCTGTGATTTTAGGTAAGAACTTTTCTGACAGGAATCTCAGGATTTTTCTCATTATCCTATTGGAAGGAATAATCTCACATAGGTTAAAACTTGAATTAACGATGTCGTTAATCTCAGCATAGTGGCAAGCTCCTGTAGTCTATTACTTTTAACAGACAATGTGACATCATGCACAGTCTGAAGGATGTCCCAAGCATCCTTAGCTACCTCACACATAGAGATTCTCCTAAAATCAGCTGAGCAAACAGCACCATGAATGGAATTAATTGTCTTGTTGTTCCTATTGCTAGCGTCAAACTCATCCCTAGTCCTTAGGGGAATAGACCCCATCAACGATAATTATGGGAGGTTTCCATCCGTACTCTACTGACATCTAAACTCTCACATATAAGGATTTATGGAACGCTCTAATGCAAATTTTCCAATGTAAATACTCTGTCCTATCAAAGAAAATGACACAGTTTAAGGCTTGGCTTCTTTCCATAGCTAAAAGGGTCAAGAATCGCAGCCAGAATCTCGTACCAATTGAAAGTTCGTAATTTATCTTAGGTTTTAACCCTATGCGGAATTAACAAAATAAATCAAGACAAGTCCTGACTATTGTTTCTATGGATTTCTAACAAGCAAGCTTATATCTATATAATTATAATATAATGCCAAATATTAAATCAATAACACATAATAAAGCTGTAAATAAAATCAACACAATAATTTTGGTGACGAAGCATAAAACCCGTGCAAGTAAAATACCACTCCGGGTATCTCGGCAACCAGCCTAAAATCCACTATATAAGAAAGATTTACAACGATTGTAAAGTCCTATGGGGGCAACTCAACCGACTCTGGTACCTCTAGACTGCAACAACTCGAAGAACGTCTCGAGCCCATTCCCCACGGTTTCTTCAGAACCTCTCAAGTTTCTGAGCGGATTAACTTTGCAAGCACGCCGCAACTCCGACTACCAATATTCCTCCATGAGAACTCTGAAGGATTAGGAAATTAGTATTGGTTATGTTGATGGTAAATCAAAGATCGATCTCACATAAAACAAAGAAGACAAGAACCAAAAGAGTCTTCAAGGTGAGAAATAATAAGGTTGAAAAGCTAAAGTGATTTTAGACTTTGAGAGATTATGTTTTCAACACATGTGAAAGTGACAATGTGTTTCTTTATATAGGTAGGGCAAGAGCTAGTTTCCAAAGGCAAAATAGCTTGAAAACACGTCCAAAATAACTAAGTTACGTACTAGCGTTCGAACGCCACTCGAACGCGTGTCGAACGTGTGCTCTCTGGAAGGTTTCGTTCGAACACTTACTCGAATGTACCTCGAACGTTTGCTCTCTGATATGTTTCATTCGAAAGCACTAAAGGACGCACCAAGCACGGGAACATTCTGTCAAGTTTCGTTTGAATCCAACAATATTAACGCTACACGTTCGAACGCAGCACTAACACATGTCTGATCTGCATGCACAATTTTGCCAAATACCAGTCCAATTGTTCCAAGTTCTTCAAGACTTATTATAACTCAATTGAACTTATTTTGTTACGGATATTACCAATAAATTGGAATTAACTGTGTAAAATCAATAACAAAATGAACTTATATTATATAATCGTTAAAATAAAAATTGATAAATTTTAAATAATATTAAATAAACAGGCAAGTTTTTCTCAAAATTTTGGGTAATTTAAAACTTCGCTTCATGCAGAGAAAGTGAGATTGCAAGGAAAAATTGAAAAATTAAAAGTAGAAAGATGTATCAATTGCATTTTCACGTTTTGACAAAAATGATTGATGGATGTGCTTGGAGCTTTGAGAAACATAAAAATCTGATGAATCGTACAAAATGATAAATAGAGAAATATTCACAAAACATAAGATATTGACAAAAGAGAACATAATAATAATAATTCGGGGATCATACAAAAAGATAAACAGAGGAATATATACAAATAATAAGATATTAAGTGAATCACAATAAATAAATAAATAAAATTAATAGAGAAAATACAAATTAGATACAGACTTTTGACTTAGTCTTGGGAATTATCTATTTATAGAGTCGATTTTCGTGCAGGATAAAAATAAATCTGCAGGGCTTGAGTAACCAATAGGGCTTGAGTAACTAATATAAGAATTTGAACTTAATGAGTTTGACTTAAATTAATCATAATAGAAATATAGGTAATTGAATCAAGTTGTATGTTTCTATCTAACCATAGAATGACGCTTGTATATAATTTTGGATTTTAGGTTAGTAATTCAAAACAAATAACTAGCATACTTTGTGAAGTTGTAACCATAGGTTTTTTACTTACACAAGCTTTTCTAAAAAATTATTCCTTAGATTTAATTACTTAGTTTAATAAATCAAAACCCTTCAATCAATTGTTCAGTTTTAGTTAAGTGCATCTTGGTCTAGTAAATCTAATTCTAGTAATTAATAGGATTAATAGTGAATCCTTGTGGGTTCGATCTTTTAACTATTTGAGTGATACGTACTATACGAAATTGCGATTAAGCGACATAACAAGAACAGACAACTCATCATAAACAATCAACAACTTGAACTAGTGGACACAGCACCGCCAATTCCAATTTGGGATAGAATGATACAGATGGTAGATGACTTATGTCTTGTATCGTCCTACCACATATTCAAACCAATACATGTGACATCAAGAATTGCATCCAAATGATTTAGCAATTAGAACAATTTAGGGGTGGACCGAATGATGATCCCAATGTTCATATTAGTAGCTTCCTAAAAGTCTGTAATACCTTCAATTACAATAGGGTGTAGAAGAGGCAGTTTTTCTCCAAGTGTTCCATTGCTCTCTGAAGGATATGGCTAAATGATAACTCCGCTTATTGTCAGCTAGATCCATCACTACTTGGGCGAAAACTCCTGACCAAATACTTTCATATAGCAAGGACAGCAAAACTAAGAAACGACATCACGTCATTCACACAGTATGATTAAAAATACATATATGAGGCATATGAAAGATACAAGGACATGCTTCAAAAGCGTCCACATCATGCTAAATGGCTATAGGTCATGACTTTCTACAACGGGCTCTCTGGGTGCTCAAAACCACAATAGATGTAGCTTATGGAAGTGCTCTAATGGAAAAATGAGAAAACAAAGTTTGGGCACTGTTAGAAGAAATGGAAAACAATGATTTCTATGGCCAACAGAAAGAAACTTACCCAAAAAAAAAGTCAAAAATATATGAGTTTAAGCCCATACAGCTGTAAATGCACATATAGAAAGAATCCAAAAGTATCATGATATCTTGAACATGAAATCTGTAAAACGCATATGAGTCACATGTGCATTCTGTGGGGGAGGACATCTCATAGTGTAGTGTACCCAGTATGGCGAGTTTATGAATTATATAGACAATCACAATAGACAATACCACAACCCTTACTTTAATAACTACAACCTTGGATGAAAGAATCCCCAAAATTTCACATGGAAGAAACAACAATAGTGTAAGATCACAGGACAAGAAAAATCCCCATCTAGGCATCCAGCAGCAGAATCGAGAGCTAATGCACAAGAACAAACCATTTGTGAAGGATCTACTTATGCAAATGGCCAACCAAAATAGTTGTACATATTGTATTTTTACACATAACCCAATGATGAGTCTCGTATGAGGCACCATTCGAAAGTATGGAAAGTCACGAGGTCGAATGCCAGGAAAGGGAAAATCCAGACAATTCAAAAAAACAACAAAAACCCAGGCTGTACATCACTTATTTCTGACCTGACTTCTCTAAAACCATAACATCCAGCCGGTCATGCCCTGGAAACCCTAAATCAGGCTGGATAAATTACAGTTGTCATTGAGTGAAAAGATTGTCAAACACTAAAGTCACGAGATCTGATTATATCCGTGCAGACATAAAATTCAAAATAAACGTTTGATCGAATATTATCCGAGCTGCCAGCACTTATGCAAATTTCAGATTATTGGAATCACATACTAATTAATATCCGGTCGAAATTTTACCTCAAATATACATCTGACCGGACATATATCGATCTCTAACTAACGCAACATATTGACTATCATTCCCTGTCTTAGCAATCACTCTAGACAGGGAGAAGGCAGGGTGGATTGTGTCTTTCTTTCCATTCTTAAGCCTCCTCTAATAATATAAAAAAAGGGTTTGCCCTTTAAACTGGATAACTTTTTCTCCCCACTACTAACCTAAAAACCTTGCATCACCTTAGTTACTAAAACCTTGCAACTCAGCTATAGTTTCTGAGGAATCTTTGTGATTTTCCCTCTTAGGCAAGGCAACCCAGCAGCCATCCAGTATTTAGAAAGCGCTTCCTAAGCCAAGCTACAATAAATGTACGACCTGAGGGTACCTTAACCTCTATTTTCACATTTTTTTCTCCCTGTTGCAATACAGTATCTCCGACCAGACATGCAAAAGCCTGTAATATATTGGCCAATGGGTGCAAACACCCAACCATATTACTGTCTTCTTTAGATTATTGAATGCTTAGTTATTTTTATGTTAAGCTTGGTGTTATTACTTTATGCATGTTAGTTACTTCGTCTTGTTATTTTATGCATGTCCTCATTTTTCTGTTATGATATGTGAAGGATATCCATCCAGATGCATTATATGTTTGTCTGGACATTCCTGAGATATGATAGATCTGGCCGTATGTCTCCCCTTAGTATATAAGATGAAAACTGAGATATAAATTTTATAGTTAATTCCGAATGGACAGTGATATGATTTGTACTCACGATACACTGCCACGTACCAATGGGAATGACTATATGCAAGGTTGGTCTTCTATATAGCACAATTACCATATGTGACTGATCATGTGATTTCTATTCACTTCGATGCATATCCGGCTAGACAAGCTATAAGTCTGGTCGGGCATTAACTCCCCAACGAAAGTCGGCAAGGCTTCCACGAAGCCAGGCCAATGAGAACATGTACTATTTTATTATTAATTTTCGTCATATCGTTCCTACCTTGATATTAATTTAATTATTTCATGCATATTCCTGCACTGTTCTGAATTGTTCTGTTTTAGGCATGTTCTTGTACCATTCTGTTTTACAGTTGTCTATATACTGCCTTATTGTTTAATTGCGAGCTTATTTAATTTAGGCTATTGTTACTGCATCAATTTTTTCTACAACGAGTATGATCCTGCGTTTCTTATTTACACAAAAAATCTAGCCAGACTTGCATTAAGTCAGATCGGACATTAGTGATGCAATAGATACCCAGTTGACTATGACTCTGTCCTACCAGGCCTCCCAGAGGCCAGACCTATGAAAATACACGTTTTGGTTCGCTTGATTATCATTTCACTATTCTGAACTTTTATATTTACTCATTTCCCTTTATTATTTTATTTGTATGCAATTGAATGCTATACAAAGTGTTATCACATTTTAAGACATGACGATACTTCCTTTAAATTTATATATTATACTAGCATTAGTAAGGAACTCTTCTAAACCCAAACAAGTTTTAGGTTGGACCTTGCGAATGGTGTATTATGGCTTAAATTAGGGGTGAGCAAAACTGGTTTCGGTTCCGGTTCCGCATGGAACCGGAACCTACCCAGAAAAATTCGGTTCCGCACTAAGTGGAACCGGAACCTACCCATTTAAACAGGGTACCCTATTATTCGGTTCCATCTGGTTCCGGTCCGGTTCCGAATTACCATATTTTAAAATATTTTAATGAAAACTACATTCAGGTTTTGGGACTGATTTGGGCGTGCAGAGAGGGGTTTTATGTGGCAGTTTGTGAGGAAATTCAGGGACGGTTTACGGTGTGGTATGCGGCAGTTTGTGTGCTTGGGTATTGCGGCAGTTTGGGCGAAGGGCAATTAACGTGAAGGGGCAGGGGCTGCTGGCGAAAGGACAATTAACGTGAAGAGGCAGAGGCTGGTTTGAGACAGTGGGCGTGAGCAGAGGCTTATAGTGAGGGAGTTTGTTGGACGTGTTTGAGGGGGCTGGTTTGAGGCAGTAGGCGTGAGCAGAGGCTTGCAGTGAGGGAGCTAGTGTTGCGTGTTTGAGGGGGGCTGGTGAGATGGGGCAGTGGGCGTGAAGTTAGTTAGGTGTGAGGCTTATGAGGGGCTGTTGAGATGGGGCAATGGGCGTGAAGTTGGTTAGGCGTGAGGCTTATGAGGGGCTGCTGAGATGGGGCAGTGAACGTAACTAATCAGCAGAAATAATGTGGTCAAGTTGATGTGAAACCGGTTCCATGATCCGGTTCCGGTTCCGGTTCCGATCATTTTGGAACCGGAACCTACCCGGATAAAATCGGTTCCTTCATTTTTGCAACCGGAACCTACCCGATTACAACCGGTTCCGGTTCCAAACCCGGAAAACTGGTCCGGTTCCAACCGGTTCCGGGTAGACCCGGAACCGTTGCTCACCCCTAGCTTAAATCATTCCAATGTTTCATTTGTTTGGGTTTTATAGGGAATTATAGGGTAAGCACAACGGAACGCGGAAAACGATTTTTCCGATTTCAAAATTTTTTTCTTGGAACAATTAAATAAACTTATTTATTTAATTAACCAATACTTAAATTATGAAATCATATTTCTTTTAATTATAAAATTACCCCAAACTTTTGCAAATTAATTATTTTAGTTTTAAATATATCAATTACATATTTAATTGATTCCAAATCAATCCCAAAATAAATTTTTTTCCAATATTGCAACAAAACCAGAAAAGTTTCCAGAATTGCGCCAACAGCCCAGTTTTTATTTAAATTACATAACTGCCCAAAAGTTTAGTTAATTACAATTTGGCTCAATTTGTTCAAAACACATCAAGATCAAATCCAATTAATCCCAAATTTAACACACATCAAATATACATCAAATTATAACATATATATATATATATATATGAAAAGCCCCAAAATTTGAGTGGGTTAAGAACCCTAATTTCACAAATCACTCAAATTGGGCAATTTATATTAAATTAATAAAATTCAATACTTTAATATTGAAATTACCACACCAATTAAATCTCACCATCGTGAAATTAATCAAGAACAATTTTAGGCTAATTATGAATGGCTAATTAAATCTAAAATGGCAACTTTAATTTTCTAATTAATTTATTAAGCTTAATTACATTAATAAGCAAATAAAATAATTATACATATCCAACAAGCATCCAACAAATCTAATTACAAACTAAAAGAGTAAAGGCATGATCTTAACAACACAATTGAATGTAAGAATTATTGAAACATTTTTCATGTAGTAGAAGAAATGAAAATACTTACAAAATTCAATTTTGCTTTGTTTTTCCTTTTCTTTCTCACTAAATGCTCTAAACTCTCCTTTGTTAATTTTTGTTGAAGTTGCCTAAGAGTTAGAAAAATTGAAACAAAACCAATTTTATTAATTTCCCTTGTTGGCCGAATTATCCAAGCAAAAAACAAATAATAACTAATTTATTTTTGTTTGATTTTAATTGGCACACATTTTAGTTTAATAAAGGCAACACTTTAACTTTAATAAAGTGATAAAAATGTGTTCCAATTAAATCATGTCATTTCCAACTAAATCATGACATAAATATATTTATTTTATTAATTAATTTAATTATTTAACAATTAAATAATTAATTAATAAATATAAATATCTTAAATATATGTATTATATTTACATTAAATATCTCAAATACATATATTCATGATATAAATTTAAATATCACAAAATTGATATTTAATTAATATGTATTTAGTAATATCAAGTATTAAATACAAATACACATTAATTCAGAAATGACCGTTGGTCACGAATGTATGTATTTTTTGTTTAACCATTAAACGAGTTATAAATAATCAGCATTATTCATAACAGTTGTCTTAGTGCTCTACGAGTATATTTCATTAGTGGGACTCTCTAGATTCAGGCATATACATCACGAAATCAAATTTCGTGTCCATAATTCACCCACCCGTAAATTATGACAAACACAGATAAACTCTCTAAATCATACAGGTCAAGGTCACCGGATACGTATAATCCCTCAATCACAGGTATCCAGATTAATCCAGAGATATAGATAAAAACGTCAAATATCTATAGATGTAATCACGTCAACGTTTTTATTAGCAATCCCTCAAATAACACTTAGAACTAATTTCTACAGTGTACCACGGGCCCATGGATTTGACATATTGCTAATTTCATATTGAATACCTATGCTCTGTACACAGAGCTGACAGATCCTATCTTGATACACACAAAATACCTGAGCATTAGTCCACACCCAACAAACATGCGGAGGTTTGATCTAAATAGATCGGTGAATTGGCTGTCATCTAAGTGTGGAGGATAACTCATATATCCACAGTGGTATCTCAAGTCCAAGAATCACTACGCTCACTCAACCCAAGAAGATTCTTATTGATGTTGGTGTACCATCCATTAAGAAACTTCGGTGAGTCGTTCAGTGTTTATCCACTATAAATACCTACATGTCTATACGAGTCTCCAAGACTCATGGTTCACTAAGAAACCATCAAAATCCTAGATTCCAATATATGACATGTACCAGTCTCAACGGGTTTACTTTACTGACCAAGTAGTGTAAACCTTGATCGAGAACTGTCTAAGAATGACAAAGTCATGATATAACTCAATGTCAGTTGCGACGCTTTTACAATAGTATCATAACTAATCATTCTAAGGTTGGTTATGGCTTTACCATATTAAAGAAGAAGTTATATAAAAGAAATTATTCATTTTATTCATAATAAAATGTTACATTAGTATTTACAAGGAAATACATAATAAAATTGGCGCTCAGAGCACCAACCCTAACAAAATCTCTCACTTGCTATAGTGCCAATATCGATTGTATCTAATACCCATCGACTCCACATGTTTATCAAATAACTTCGGAGGAATGGCCTTCGTAAGCGAGTCTGCTACATTATGACACAATCTTTCAAATGATGTGATACTTTCGTTCCACATGCTTCGACTTCTGATGCGCCCTTGGTTCTTTTGCTTGCGCAATAGCTTCAGTATTATCATAGTATAACAAAATCGGATTCTCGATACTCGAGACTACTCCCAATTCTGTGATAAAGTTCCTAACCCATACAGCTTCCTTTGCAGCTTCAGAAGCTGCAATATATTCCGCCTCTATGGTGGAATCAGCTGTCGACCCCTGTTTGGAACTCTTCCAACAAACTAGACCACCGTTAAGGGTAAACACGAATCCTGACGTAAACTTTCTATCATCAGGATCCGATTGGAAATTGGAATACGTATACCCATTAACTTGCAGTTCATTTCCTCTATTAATTATAAACTTGTCCTTAGTACCATTAAGATACTTTAGGATATGTTTAATAGCAATCCAATGGTCATTTCCTGGATTGGACTGATATCTGCTCGTCACACTGACTGTGAAGCTGATATCAGGCCTAGTAAATAACATGGCATACATGATGCTGCCAAAACACAAAGCATAAGGTGGATTAGACATTATAATCTTCCCATCTTCTATTTGCGGACACATCTTCTTCGAAAGATGTAAGACATGTCTGAACGGTATGTTTGTTGTCTTACAGTTACCAAAATTATACCGTTCTAAGATCTTATCTATGTACGTAGATTGAGATAATCCAATAAGCTTTCTTTCTATATCTCTATAGAGTCTTATGCCTAAGACATAAGAAGCTTCACCCAGGTCATTCATGGAGAAATTCTTATAAAGGTAAGCTCTGACGCCTTTCATCATCCTAACATCATTCCCAATGATAAGGATGTCATCAACATAGAGAATTAAAAATACCACCATACTCCCACTGGCCTTCTGATACACAGAAGATTCTTCTGAATTCTTGAGAAAATCAGATAATTTGATTATCTCGTCGAATCAAAGATTCCAACTTTATGAAGCCTATTTAAGTCCATAAATGGACTTCTTCAGCTTGCATATCATGCCCGAGTTCTCGCTGGATGCAAAACCCCCAGGCTAATCCATATAGATTTCTTCATCAAGAAATCCATTTAGAAAAGTTATTTTGACATCCATTTGCCAAATCTCATAATCATGATATGCGGCAATTGACAATAAAATCATGATGGACTTTAGCATAGCAACTGGAGAAAAAGTTTCATTATAGTCGACACTAGGTCGCTGCGAGTAACCTTTAGCTACTAGTCGGGCCTTAAAGATTTCAACCTTTCCATTGGGCCCTCCCTTCCTCTTGTAAATCCATTTACAACCAATATGAACAATTCCTTCGGGAAGCGAAACCAAGTTCCAAACTTGATTCTCATGCATTGAGTCCATCTCGGATTTCATGGCATTTTGCCGCTTCACGGAGTCGATATCCAACATCGATTCTCTATAGGTAAAAGGGTCAGTCTCTTCAACTAAAAGAACGTCGAGACTCTTTTCTTATGAAGCCTATTTAAGTCCATAAATGGACTTCTTCAGCTTGCATACCATGCCCAAGTTCTCGCTGGATGCAAAACCCCCTGGCTATTCCATATAGATTTATTCATCAAGAAATCCATTTAGAAAAGCTGTTTTGACATCCATTTGCCAAATCTCGTAATCATGATATGTGGCAATTGATAATAAAATCCTGATGGACTTTAGCATAGTAACTGGAGAAAAAGTTTCATCGTAGTCGACACCAGGTCGCTGCGAATAACCTTTACCTACTAGTCGGGCCTTAAAGATTTCAAAATTTCTATCGGGCCATCGCTTCCTCTTGTAAATCCATTTACAACCAATATGAACAATTCCATCGGGAAGCGGAACCAAGTTCCAAACTTGATTCTCATGCTTTGAGTCCATCTCAGATTTCATAGCATCTTGCCGTTTCACGGAGTCGATGTCCAACATCGATTCTTTATAGGTAAAATGGTCAGTCTCTTCTACTAAGTGAACATCGAGACTCTTTTCATGTATCAAATACAAGCGTTCAGGAGGTCTAGATACCCTTTGTGACCTACGGAGTGTGTGTGTTGAAGGTTCTCCATCTTCTTGAACTACAGGTTCCTCCATTAGTTCGTTGGTTCTAGATTGTACTTCATCAAGTTCAACCTGTCTATGATCACCACATTCAGCCCAAAATTATATTTCTAGAAATTTTATGAAGCGAGCTACGAACACATTTCGATGCTCGGTATCATAGAACAAATATCCTTTTGTATTTGAAGAATATCCAACAAACCTAAACTTCTACCGTCGAGGCAAAATCTTATCTTGCTGAGCCATCCGGACATAAGCAGGACACCCTCAAATCTTAATGTAACTATGATCTGATTTCCTACTGGTTCATATCTCATACGGAGTCGTACCAATAGCTTTGGAAGGAATCTTGTTCAAAAGAGGTGCGACAGTTAAAAGAGCATAACCCAATAAGTAATAGGGTAAATGTGTATAACTCAACATCGATCAGACCATATCTAATAAAGTCTGATTTCTCCTCTCTGACACTCCATTATGTTGCAGAGTACCGGAAAGAGTATATTGAGCGATAATCACATTCTCTTTTAAATAATAAGTGAACTCTCCACTCATATATTCACCGCCTCGATCAAATCGAAGGAATTTAATATATTGACCAGTTTGTTTTTCAAATTTATTTCAAAATTATTTGAACTTTTCAAAGGTATTCGATTTATGTCTCATCAAATAGACATAACTATACCGTGACAAATCATCGGTAAATGTGACGAAGTAAGAAAAACCACTGTGAGCAGTTTGACTTAAATGACCACATACATCAGAATGTACGAGTTCCAATAAGTCAGTGGCTCGGTGTCCAACACCCGAAAAATGAGGCTTTGGTCATTTTACCCCGAATACAAGATTCGTAAGTTGGATAAATTTCAATGGTGAGATCATGTATCAAACCATTCTTAACCAATTGGGTTAGGAGTTTCACGACTATATGACCTAACCTCATATGCCAGAGTTCAATATTATTTATATTTTAGATTGTTTACATTTATTCATTCCAATATTAAAGATATCATGTGAGGTGCGCAATATGTAATGACCATGCTCGTTTGGACAACAAAGGATCTGAATATTACTACTATAATATAAATATAAAGAACTATTCTTAATATTTACATTATAATCTTCAGTATCTAATACAAAAAGGGACATAATATTCGCCACACATTCTGGCACAAAATAGCAGTCATTTAACAAAAGCCTCCCACTGGGCAAGAGAATGTCACATATGCCTATTGCAACTGCATCTAGAGAGTCGCCACTACCGAATTGCAACTGCATCTCCCCAACTTTCAGCCATCTACTTCCCGTCAGCAACTACAACGTATTGCAAATGTGAATAGGAAAAGCAGAATTCAAAATCCAATTAGATGTCAAGCTTCACAAGCTAATGAGATATCAATAATAGGAAAAATAAAAGTACCTGATGTCGATGCTTTTTCCTTCCTGAGTTGCACGAGATAGTCCGGGCAGTTTCGTTTTCAGTGCCCAACTTTCTAGCAATGGTGGCACTTGTCTTCAGAAGCTCTCTTGGGCTTCGCCATCTTACCTTGCAGAGGAATATTGAAATCCTTCTTTTTCTTTCCATTTTTTCTTCTTCCCCTTCAACTTGGATTGAGAAGAAGCGGAAAGTGAAGTGGGTTTCGGAAGGCGAGTCAGAACTCATTTCGTTAAATTTTCCTCTATTGTGAGAAGCATCCTATGTAACTCACGGTAAGAACAGTGAATCAAATTCATGTTGAAGTACATGACGAACTGGCGATATGACGCCGGAAGTAAACCGAGAATGACACTATGACAAAGAGTTTCATTGAGAGGGAAATCCTATCGCCTCAACTGCTCGATCAAATCGACCAAGTGAAGCATATGCCGGCTCACAACCTGCCCCTCATAAAGTTTAGAATGGAACAATTCCATCGAAACTCTATGAACCACGACATATTCCTAGTTCATGAACGATTCACAAAGTTGTGTCATCATGCTATAAGCATCATGCATCTCAAAATAAGTCTTCTTAAGCTCAGAAGAAAGAGAACTCAAGATGAATGATTTAACCCTTAAATCTGTTGGAGGAGATGTGTTGCAATTCATTTTTGTAACATGCATAATTCATAGAATACCAATAATAAATAACTATTATCATGTATGCATTAAATAATTAAAGGTATTAGACAAACCTGAAATTAATGTGTGGATGAAGAAGAAAATAATACCAAGCCGAGTAATAACTCTGTCCTTAAGAACTTATTAGCCTCGTCTTGGTGCTCTACGGATTTTGTGACTAATGTCCTCCCAGGATAACTTGGATTCCTCTTGTTCAATGGGCACTCCTTAACAAGATCTCGAACTGGAAAATGATGGAATCTCTCTCGGACTCAAAAACAACAAATGTAGTGACTTAAGACTTCTTATTTCTGGATCTTAAGAATGAACTACAACCCTCCTTAAATAGACATGGAATGGTGCCTTAAGGGCACCCTTTGGTTTAGGGTGTAACCCTTTCAAGGGTTATACCCCTACCATGCACCACTTGGATTATAAGAGCATTCTTACAAATTGGAGGACATGTCCCCTTGGGGTACCATCAAAGGGACATGTCCCTCCTCCATCCAAACACAATAATTTGAGAATTTTCTACAATCCCCCATAATTCTCTAAATATTCATGTAGACACTTGAGAGAGTTTTCCGTGAACTAGAGCTGCATCGAAATAGATAGCTTTCGCCCTTGAACCTTTCCTAGTGAATGAAAATCGGATTTACTTGGCAAACCAGTGACCCATAGTCTTGAACTGTTCTGCCGTTGGTGTAAACCAAGACAACTGCCAACACACAGCTTTACTTCGACCATTTCCCGTTCTACGGTTGTGTTCATTTCGGCCCTAAACAACGGTCCCGAATTCATCAAGTACTTTAGGGTAACTCGCCTTTAAAAGTTCCCATGGAAGCGGCCTCACTTCTTACTTGAAATAGGTGATCTACTATAAAGAGGTAATATGTCTTTATGCCCATTAGGACTCATCTCCTAATATAGTGATCATTAAACGCCTTAGCTTATCCTAACCATGACAGACAGCACTCAGCGTCATTATCGGAATGGGAAAGAGTACAAAACTCTTCAGTGTTTGTTTGAATTGCACAAATTTTCTGTTGTCCCTTTTGAACCTAGATCTTGGGATCTCCGGTCAGCTAGGTTGGGTCTCCACAGTGACAATTCTTAGATTATAGGCTTCAAGCCCATTCCCCTTGATGACTTCTCAACTTGCTCTCGAGGTAAGCCTTTAGTTAGTGGATCCGCTAGGTTTTCCTTCGACTTAACATAATCGATCGATATTATGCCACTTGAGAGCAGTTGACGTATGGTATTGTGTCTCTGACGTATGTGTCAAGACTTACCATTATACATTGTATTTTGGGCTCTCCCAATAGCCGATTGACTATCACAATGTATACTAATCGCTGGCACTGATTTAGGCCAACTAGGAATATCCTCCAGGAAGTTTGTAAGCCATTCTGCTTCTTCCACTGTTTTTTCTAATGCTATGAACTTTGATTCCATAGTAGACCGGGCAATACATGTTTACCTCGAGGATTTCCATGACACTGCTGCATTACCAAGTGTGAAAACAAATCCACTCGTAGATTTAGAATCCACTGTATCAGATATCCAGTTAGCATCAATGTATCCCTCTAGAACAACAGGATATCTCTCGTAATGTAGCCCATATTTTGAAGTTTCTCATACCTCAAAACTCTTACTATGGCTTTTCCAGTGGTTATGTCTTGGATTGCTAGTATATCTACTAAGCCTATTCACAGCTTGAGCGATATCAGGTCGTGTACAATTCGTGAGATACATTAGACTTCTGATGATTCTCGAATACTTTAATTGCGATATGCTTGAGCCAATATTCTTTGATAGATGAAGAGTTAGGTTAGCTACTCCCAAATCTCTCATATCAAATTTGATGGATAACACTTTCTTGGTAGACTGAATCAGTTCATGATTACTACCAATTATCAGGATATCGTCTACATAGAGACACAATGACATATCCTTTTTGAGTTGATTTGGTGTACACACACTTATCACACTCATTAGTTTTGAACCCACTTGACAACATCTCTTTGTCAATGCCATTGTTTAGGTGCTTGTTTTAATCCATATAAGGATTTTACAAGTTTGCACACCTTCTGTTCTTGTCCAGGAACATTAAACCATTCTGGTTATTCCATGTAAATCTCTTCATCCAATTCACCATTCAAGAATGCCATCTTTACATCCATTTGATGTATTTCAAGACCAAAAATAGTTGTTATGGCTATGAGCATTCTTATCGATGTGATACGAGTCACTGGTGAATAAGTGTCAAAGTAATCAAGACCTTCATTTTGTCTATAACCTTTTATGACAAGCCTCGCCTTGTACTTATCTATTGATCCATCCAGTATCATCTTCCGTCTGAATATCCAATTGTAGCCCAGTGGCTTACAATCTGGAGGAAGATCAACCAACTCCCAAGTATGGTTCTGGAGGATTGAATCAATCTCACTGTTAATAGCCTATTTCCACAGAGGTGCCTCCGGAGAAGACATTGCTTCTTTATAGCTTTGAGGCTCATTTTCTAACAAGTATGTCAGAAAATCGGGACCAAAAGACTTAGACGTTCTAGCTCTTTTGCTATGTCTAGGTTCGATTGTCTCAATGTTTGCAAATTGATCTGATTCTTGGTCAACCTGATCACTGTCTTTGACAACATCAATCGTTCTTTTGAGAGACTCTGTTCTTTGTCTTTCCTTACAAGGAAACGTCTCTTCAAAAAATGTCGCATTCCTTGACTCAATTATCATACTCAGATTGATGTCAGGAATCTCAGACTTGTGTACCAAGAATCGATATGCACTGCTGTTGCGAGCATATCCAATGAATATACAATCAACAGTTTTGGGTCATATTCTAACCTTCTTAGGTTTAAGAACCATTACTTTGGCAAGACACCCTCACACTTTCAGGTATTTGTAGGTAAGTACGTGACCTTTCCACAACTAATACGGTGTCTTGTCCAATCTTCTGTGAGAAAGCTTATTCAGAACGTAGTTCGCGGAAAGCAAGGCTTCCCCCCACAAGTTATGGGGTAAACCAGAACTTGTCAACATGGCGTTCATCATTTCCTTCAACGTTCGGTTTTTGCGCTCAACAATCCCGTTTTGTTGAGGAGAATAAGGAGAAATGGTTTCGTGAATAATTCCATGCACAGAACAATATTCACCGAATGGTGAAACATATTCACCACCTCTATCACTCATGATTCTTTTGATTTTCTTGCCAAGTTGATTTTCAACTTCGTTATTATAGTGTATGAAGCTCTCAATAGCTTCAGCTTTGCTCCTCAGCAAATACACATAACGAATCTTGTGTTATCATCGATAAAAGTGACAAAGTACTTTTTACCGCCTCTTGTTTGCACAATATTCATGTCACACACGTCAGTGTGTAGAAAGTCTAAAGGTTTAGAACTATGTTCTATAGAATGGAATAATGTTCTATGCATTTTTGCTTTAACGCATGCCTCACACTTATGTTGCCTATCAATTGCAAATTTAGGTATAAAGTCCATGTTAATTAATTTACGCATGGTATCATAATTAACATGTCCTAACCTCCCAAGTCATATATTTTGTGACTCAATAATATAAGCAGAAGTACTAGCTTTATTAATAGCACGATTGACAGTCATTACATTGAGTTTGAAAAGGCTCTCTGTGAGGTATCCTTTTCCTACATACACATCATTTTTAGTCATTACAAACTTGTCAGAAACAAACACGAGCTTAAAACCAGTCTTGCTAAGGAGGGAACCCGAGACCAAGTTCTTCCAAATATCTGGAACATGCAATACATTCTTCAATGTAATCTCCTTTTCGGATGTCATCTTCAGAACCACTGTGCCTTGTCCAACCACTCTAGAGGTAGACAAGTTTCCCATTGTCAGATGATCACCGCCATCGACCTTCTAATACAAGGAAAACAACTTGCTATCTGAACAGATATGACGACTAGCCCCAGTGTCTACCCACCATTCTCTCGGATTCCCAACTATGTTGGCTTCGGTTACCACTGCTGATAGGTCCATCTCTGAGATCTCATCAGTCAGCTGCTCACCTTCAGTGACATGAGCCTCATTTTTCTTTTTCTTGCCCTTGTCTTGAGACTTCTTGTTTCTGCAGTCCTTTGACATATGACCGCTATTTCCACAGTTGTAGCATTTCCCCTTGAACTTCTTGTTCGCTTGGGAAGAATCAGCTCCACTGTTCATTCTCTTCTTGCTACCCTTTACACCCTCAACGATGTTGGCCTTAGATTCCATAGTCTTGTAGCTGGCCTTCTCGGACATCCTGTTGTCCTCCTCGATTCTCAATCGAACACTAAGGTCTTCAAGGCTCATCTACTTCTTTTTGTGTTTCAGATAGCTCCTGAAGTCCTTCCATGATGGAGGAAACTTTTCAATTATGGTGGCAACTTGAAATGTCTCACAGAGTTTCATACCCTCATCCAGTATTTCATGAATGATCAACTGCAGTTCACCCAACTGAGACATCACCGTCCTTGAATCTACCATCTTGTATTATAGGAACCTACCCATGATAAATTTCTTTTGTCCGGCATCCTCAGTTTTGTATTTCTTCTCGAGAGATTCCCAGAGAATCTTCGCAGAAGTCATGCCTTGGTACACATTGTACAGGGTATTGTCAAGACCACCTAAAATGTAGTTCTTGCACAGGAAGTCTCCAGACAACCATTTCTGTTCTTGCTCTTCCTTGGCTGTTTCTGATTCACCCTCCACAGGACCTGGAGGATCTTTGAGAAATTTAGCTAATTGGAGAGTTGTCAGGTAGAACAACATTTTGCTCTGCCACTGTTTGAAATTTGCCCCACCAAACTTCTCCGGCTTTTCTCCATGAGAGACCGGTACTGTGATGATTCTGCTAGCCATTTGTAACTGGAAAAACCAACATGGGTCAATTAGTCTACAAAAGACAAATTGCACAACGATCAACAAATGATCTTGTTCAAAGTGATATACTAGGTAACCGCTTATTGTTCTATTGGACGGTGGTTCCAATAAACACAAGTCCTTGAATTTCAACTAAAGATTCTTTAGAAAAATGAATAAATGAATATTCCCAGAGGACGAGGGAGTCTGGAGTAACCACTTAAATCCCTGACCACTTAGGCTCTTATCGCCTTTTTGACAGAATATTCTTTAAACATTTTTTCAATAGGATCTCTTAGCAATTCAAACCCAGTATTACACTTATGAAATACAATACAATATTCGATATTACAAATATAAATATAAAATTCAATCAAGCTTGGATGAAATTACTTGTTTATTACTACACTTTTAATTCTCAACCAAGTATGCAACATATAATTAACAAATAACTTTCAACTTTATCACAATTAAACTAGGTGTATGCTTGTGATAATTGAATATCTTAATATTAACTTAAACCTATACTACCAAGTTTATAAAAATTCAGTATATGATTCTACTAAGTTAATATGATTACATATATTCTATAATCTTAATTGCATATTCTATTTTATGTTTGTTATACTATAATATAGATAAATCTAAGTCTATATTATTATCAACTTTATCACTTATAAAATATGTGATAATTGAAAAAACTTTAATTAACTTAAATCTATAATAATCAATTTTACTAATTTCATTATTCGATTTTCCTAAGTTAATTAAAATTAATAAATGAATAAATTCTAAACAAAGCAAGTCACTAGTCATGTATGCCTTTATTTATACAACACATAACAACACACCTACTCATAATATATAGTAACATTTGAAAACTTTGAAGGATTAACTAATACAAATAGACTTTTTTTTTCTCACGGACTAGACACCCCGTTTGACTTTCTCTGCCCTTCTGTTTTTTTTTTTTTTTAATAAATAAAGGTTAATAACTTCCTGATCTTGTAAGTTATTATTATTTTTTTTTATTTATCCAATAAAACAAAACTTTTTACTCACACCATTTCATCTCACAGCACAACACATGCAAATTAATTTTACAACTTACAGACAAGTCTCTTTATTTTATCATACAAAATAATAAAAGAAAGTTGCAGCAACAAATCCAACCAAAACATGCATACTGCGTCCAATAGTCACAATCAAATCACATGGACCCATCAGTTTTTTAATATTTTTGTTTCTGATTTTTATTCTCTCTCAACGTTTCTTTAAAATTAAATTGATTTACTTGATCTTCACGGTAACAAATTTAATGTTTTCATTAACTCAAAACATGCAAAATGGCTAATCGGCAAGTCAAACATACAGAATGGCCCCTTACTTGCTGCTTTCTTTTCCAAAATTTGGATATGTAATCAAACAATTTTTTTTTTCAGTACATGCATATTCGATTAGGCATATATTTGCTTCACACGTGAAAAATCATCATTAGAAACCAAATGTAGTTGCCATAATGCCAAGTATGCGGGAATTATACACAAATCAAATTTTACAACACAAAGAGTTCAATAAGTTCTTAAGATTGTTAGAGGAGATGTGTTGTAATTCATTTTTGTAACATGCATAATTCATAGAATACCAATAATCAATAACTACTATCATGTATGTATTACATAATTAAAGGTATTAGACAAACCTGAAATTAATGTGTGGATGAAGAAGAAAATAATATCAAGCCGAGTAATAACTCTGTCTTTAAGAACTTATTAGCCCCGTCTCGGTGCTCTACGAATTTTATGACTAATGTCCTCCCAGGATAACTTGGATTCCTCTTGTTCAATGGGCACTCCTTAACAAGATCTCGAACTAGAAAATGGTGGAATCTCTCTCGGACTCAAAAACAACAAATGTAGTGACTTAAGACTTCTTATTTCTGGATCTTAAGAAGAACTACAACCCTCTTTAAATAGACATGGAATGGTGCCTTAAGGGCACCATTTGGTTTGAGGTGTAACCCTTTCAAGGGTATACCCCTACCATGCACCACTTGGGTTATAAGAGCATTCTTACAAATTGGAGGACATGTCCCCTTGGGGTACCATCCAATGGACATATCCCTCCTCCATCCAAACACAATAATTAGAGAATTTTCTACAAAATCATCATCCTTCCATCACTGGAAAGTTTCATGCTCTTCAGGAGATGCATCTGGTGATATAGCAAGCGGTAATGGACCTTCCAAAATATACCCCAGCTTCTTGGAATTGAGGACAATCCTCAAGTCCACATCCTAATCAACAAAGTTATCAGCGCCTTTTAGCTTGTTCGTATCAAGCATACTAGCAAAAGGAATGGTTGGAGGTGCCGTCATCGCAAATCTATCAAATAGACTGCGAATCAATGGTAAGCTTATAAGCAGATAAAAGATTATAACAGTTTCATAATATATCATAAAACATTAACTAGATCATGGATTTTTAATCTAAAAATGCCCCTCACACTATTTCATGTAATACTGTAATCCCAAAAAGAATACAAAACATGCGATAATCAAATCATAACATAATAGTGAAAGGTGGACCCCATGAATATATTTCAGCTCACAGCTTTGGCACGTCCTCACCTACGTATATTCATTTAAGTAGACAACACTTTGTCGATCACTCAATAGTGACTCCTGGGATTTCGGTCCTGATGATTTCTTGTTGTGACATCTTTAACACGTTCACAAGGAGGTATATCAAGATCAAACTTGTCAATGATGAATTCAAGATACTTACGTAACCCTGACAGCTTTGGCACGTTCAAGATTCCGCTTTCGCTTGAGTTCACCTAATATCAAATATATCTGGTACAGATAAATTTCTACCGGCTATATCCTCACAGCTTTGGCACGTTCTCGGATATAGTCGCAGAAAATTTATCGATAAGCGGTATTGATAAGACGGACCGTTTAATATGCATCAAATACATATTAAATAATAAACCTTATTTTAAATATGGATTTTCTTCTAAAGATGTTTTTTTTTAATTTATTTAATCAAATTAAATTAACACATGCATGCATTAAAGTCAAGATTAAAGTCAATATTGAATTTTAAAGTCATACTCATATATCGGGGGTTCCAGAATCAGACTTGCTCTGATACCATTTTGTTGGGGTTTTATAAGGAATTACAGAGTTAGCGCAGCGGAACGCGGAAAATGATTTTTCCTATTTCAAAAATTTTTCTTGGAATAATTAAATAAATTTATTTATTTAATTAACCAATACTTAAATTATGAAATTATAACCCAAGAATTCATATTCTTTTAATTACAAAATTACCCCAAACTTTTGCAAATTAATTATTTTAGTTTTAAATATGTCAATTACATATTTAATTGATTCCAAATCAATCCCAAAATAATTTTTTTTCAATATTGCAATAAAACCAGAAAATTTTCCAGAATTGCGCCAATAGCCCAGCTTTTCTTTAAATTACCGAAACTGCCCAAAAGTTTAGTTAATTACAATTCGGCCCAATTTGTTCAAAACACATCAAGATCAAATCCAATTAATCCTAAATTCGACACACATCAAATATAAATCAAATTATATCATATACATGAAAAGCCCCATATATATGAAAATCCCCAAAATTTGAGTTGGTTAAGAACCCTAATTTCACAAATCACTCAAATTGGGCAATTTAAATTAAATTAATAAAATTCAATATTTTAATATTCAAATTACCACACCAATTAAATCTCACCATCGTGAAATTAATCAAGAACAATTCTAGGCTAATTATGAATAGCTAATTAACTCTAGAATATCAACTTTAATTTTCTAATTAATTTATTAAGCTTAATTACATTAATAAGCAAATAAATTAATTATACATGCATAAACACATCCAACAAGCATCCAACAAATCTAATTACAAACTAAAAGAGTAGAGGCATAATCTTAACAACACAATTGAAGCTAAGAATTATTGAAATATTTTTCATGTAGTAGAAGAAATGAAAATACTTACAAAATCCAATTTTGCTTTGTTTTTCCTTTTCTTTCTCACCAAATGCTCTCAACTCTCCTTTGTTAATTTTTGTTGAAGTTGTCTAAGTGTTAGAAAAATTGAAACAAAACCGATTTTGTTAATTTCCCTTGTTGGCCGAATTATCCAAGCAAAAAATAAATAATAACTAATTTATTTTTGTTTGATTTTAATTGGCACACATTTTAGTTTAATAAAGGCAACATTTTAACTTTAATAAAGTGATAAAAATGTGTTCCAATTAAACCATGCCATTTCCAACTAAATCATGACATAAATAATATTTATTTTATTAATTAATTTAATTATTTAACAGTTAAATAATTAATTAATAAATATAAATATCTTAAATATATGTATTATATTTACATTAAATATCTCAAATACATATATTCATGATATAAATTTAAATATCACAAAATTGATATTTAATTAATATGTATTTAATAATATCAAATATTAAATACAAATACACATTAATTCGGAAATGACCGTTAGGTCCCGAATGCATGTATTTTTTGTTTAACCATTAAACGAGTTAAAAATAATCAGTATTATTCATAAAAGTTGCCATAGTGCTCTACGAGTATATTTCATTAGTGAGACTCTCTAGATTCAGGCATATCCATCACGAAATCAAATTCCTGTCTATAATTCACCCACCCGTAAATTATGACGAACACAGATAAACTCTCTGAATCATACAGGTCGAGGTTACTGCATACGTATAATCCCTCCGTCACAGGTATCCGGATTTATCCAGAGATATAGATAAAAATGTCAAATCTCTATAGATGTAATCACGTCGATGTTTCTATTAACAATCCCTCAAATAACAATTAGAACTAATTTCTACAGTGTACCACGGGCCCATGGATTTAACAGATTACTAATTCCATATTGAATACATATGCTCTGTACACAGAGCTGACAAATCTTATCTTGATACATACAAGATATCTTGAGCATCAGTCCATACCCAACGAACAGGTGGAGGTCTAATCTAAATAGATCGGTGACGTGACTACCATCTAAATGTGGACGATAACTCAGGTATCCACAGTGGTATCTCAAGTCAAAGAATCATTATGCTCACTCAACCCGAGAACATTCTTATTGACGTTGGTGTATCATCCATTAAGAATCTTCGGTGAGTCATTCAGTGTTTATCCGCTATAAACACCTACACGTTTATACGAGTCTCCAAGACTCATGGTTCACTGAGAAACTATCGGAATCCTATATTCCGATATACGACATGTACCAGACTCAACATGTTTACTTTACTGACCAAATAGTGTAAACTTTAACCGGGAACTGTCTAAGAATGACAACGTCATGATACAACTCAATGTCAGTTGCGACACTTTTGCAACAGTATCATAACTAATCATTCTAAGGTCGGTTACATCTTTACCATATTAAAGAAGAAGTTATATAAAAGAAACTGTTCATTTTATTCATAATAAAACGTTACATTAGTATTTACAAGGAAATACATAATAAAATTAGCGCAGAGCACCAACCCTAACATCCTATTGGGTGATGACTTCTTTATTCTCCGGTTATTCCCCCTATAGGGTTATCAGTACTCTTTACGGGCTGTGAGCCCAACAATGCCGTGGTCGTCGAAATTATAGACATAACGATAAATCCTGCTTCGCTCCTATAATAATGAAACCGTGAAAAATAAAACTATTTTCAAGAAACTAGATATCAACATTCCCTTTACAAAGGCATTAGAGCACACTCACAGATATATCAAGTTTATGAAGGAGACCTTGTCCAAGAAAAGAAAACTAGGTGAATTTGAAAATATGGCACTCACAGAGGAATGAAATATAATCCCGTAGAAAAAGCTTCCCTGAAGATGAAGGATCATGACCACTTTACCATACTATATACTAGGACTGAGCATCGATTCATGTTCAACCTAGAAACTATTAGAATCGACCCATTTTTAGTGTAAAGAATCAGAATCGATTCATTTAGAGCCTATTCCGATTATAAAATTCAGGAATCAAATTTAAGTGATCTGATTCATGTTCTGCAATGGTAAGAACCGAAACCAGATCATGTAATCAAAAATGAAATCGATTAAAGAATAGATTTACGAACTGATTTTCGAACCGATTTAAGAACCCATTAAACCCAGTTTCACTTTAAACAAACGACATCGTTGAATCTTTTTATAATCTCTTAAGTCAAGTCAGTTTGTTTCTTGTTAGTTCCATTTTTATTGACAATATCCGTAACAAAACAAGTTCAATTGAGTTGTAACAAGTCTTGTAGAACTTGGAGCAGTTGGACTGGTATTTGGCAAAGCTGTTCATGAAGATCAGACATGTGTTACTGTTGCGTTCATTGAAGCGTTCGAACGTGCGGCGTTAGTGTCACGTTTATTGTTGGGTTCAAATGAAATATTCCAAACTGAAAATGTTTGAGGTGCATTTGAGTATGCATTTGAACGCAACCTTCCAATAAAATCGTTCAACACAACCTTCTAATAAGCGTTGAACGCAACCTTCCAGTAAGCAGGCGTTCGACACGCGTTCGAGTGGCGTTCGAACTCATGTGCGCAACTTAGTTATTTTGGACGCGTTTTCAAGCTATTTTACCTTTGAAAACACTAGCTCTTGCCCTACCTATATAAAGAAACACATAGCCACCTTTACAAAGGTTGAACACAGATTCTCTCAAAGCTTTAAACATTCATAGCTTTTCAACCTATTCTTTTCTCACCTTAAAGACTTCATTGTTTTCCTTGTCTTCACTTTTGTGGTGAGATTGATCCTTGTTAAACCATCAACACAAATCAAACCAACTTTCCTAATCCTTCAGAGTTCTCTAGGAGGAAGTTTGGCAGTTAGAGTTCCGGCGTTCAGAGTTGCAGAGTTGATTCGTTCAGACACTTCAGAGTTTCTGAAGAAAATCGTGGGATACGAGCTCAATGAGTTCTTTGAATTCTTGCAGTCTAGAGGTACTAGAGTCGATGGAGTTGCTACCATACATCTTTTACCATCACCGTAAGTTTTTCTCTTGTTACTGGATTTGGGCTGGTAGCTAAGATATCTGGAGTGATTTTTTTACTCGCACGAGTTTTCCACTTCGTCAATAAAATTACTATGTCGATTTATTTATTGCATTAATTTTGTTTGCTTAGATTTATGAACTGTTGGACTTAAGAGTGGTTGTTAATTAATTTAATTAATTCATACACATATTAAATATGACTTGTCTTAATGAATTGTGATAATTTATGCATAGGGACAAAACCTTAAGATAATTATGAACTTTCACTTCTTCTTCTCTCTCTCTCAATCGATCGAAATCCCTAGACCTAGTTGTTTAATTATTTTGGCCCTCTCTCTCTCTCTCATGGTGGGGTGAGACTCTCAATCGGCTCTCGCTATCCCACTCTCTAATCTCTTTGACTCAGTCGCTCAATAACTAAAAAGAGTAAAGTTTTGTCCTGTTTTTTGTGCTCGGTAACAGTTTATTGAATTGCATATTTGTTTATTTTGACAATATTGGGTAGGAATTGAGTATATATTGTAGTGAAGTATGTTTTACATATTTGATGTCTGTTGGACACATAAATTTATTAGACAAATATTTGATTTGTGACTCAGTCTTAATATATTTTCCTTTTTGGTAGCCGCAAAATGACTCGCTCTATTTCTCTAATTTGTTTAGTTTTTTCTTGTCTTTTGGAAGCTGAAGATAGTTTTTTCATTTGAACTTCTGATGCTAGTTTCATCTCAATGAAATGCTTTTGTAAGGTGGCCTCAAACTTGTTGGTTCATTGAGGTTGCAGCTTGACTATTATTATATATTTGGTAGACTCAAAGCTATTGGTTCATTGAGTTTCAAAAGTTGTTGTTTTGTTACTTTTTGGCTGTTGTATTGCTGTTGTTTGATGTTGTGGGGTATTGTTGTTTTACTGCTATTTTGATGCTGGTTGTCTATTTTGTGGAATCGGATCCGAAATCAGTAATGTAATTTATGTACTTTGCTTATCTACTGAATAATATTTGTATGTAATATTGATCATTTCACTCAAAATCACTAATAGAATCTGTTTTTGTAATTATTAAAGTAAAAAATAATATATTTTTTACAATATTAATTAGATCGTTGAATTTTCTCAAATTTTCCTGTAATTTTGAACTTGCACATTAAGTGGACAGTATGATTTTACCCAAAAAAAATTATAAAATTAAAAAAATTAAAAATAAAAAGTAGAAAGACGTATCCATTGCATTTTGACGTTTTGTAAAGAAATGATTGATGTGCTTAGATCTTTGACAAATATTTCAATAATTAGCTAACTGTTAAAAATAATTGATAATGCTGCCAAAACCACACTTGATTCATGAAATTCCAATTGGTTTATGTTGGATGTTAGTTGTGTGTTGTGTTGTTATATAGTTGATAGTAGTTGTGTAGTTGATAGTTGTGTAGAGTTTAGTTGGTATTTGTGTTTAATATAGTAGTTGTGTATTTATTATGTTAGTTGTATAATGCCTATATAAAGGCCTTTCATTTGTAAGTTCTAATCAAGCAAATGTTGATACGCATTTAGCTACACAAATTCTCACAGTTTAGTAGAAGTGAGCTTGGCAAGAGTGAAGGAGCTAATTGAGTTTATTTACGTGTGAGTTCTGGATGGGTCTAAAATAATAGAAATAAGTAATCTTAACAATTACCGTTCAAGATGTTGCTTGTGGTCATTTTGTTCAAATTTATTAAGTATGTGATTAACGAGTGTTTTATTAATTTTTGGGCATGATTTCTTTATAAATTTAATTTTAAGAATGAATTATACTCATAAGTTTGCAAGAAATAATATCATAGTCAAAATATATCTCTAGGTTGCAATCGTGTGACATATGAGAGATGTTTGTATTGTAGTGAAAATCAAGCTTATGTTATAAGCACTTAGACTATAAAACGTAGTAGAATATTATGGTTCATTTTTCCATGAGTTCATAAATAGAAGTTGAAGAGACTCATGGAGGAAAAAAAATGTTGGCTTCTGTAGGAACGCATTTTCGACATAGAAAATCTTAATACATGCCACAATAAAGGTGCAATACTGGTTAAAATATATTTACATCCCTATCATTATATTTATAATTATAAATAGATACGTGTGGCGTTTAAGGATCAACTAATTCTTTTAAAAAAAATTATTTATTTAAGTGAAATTATCTCATGTCCATCATAAAGAAAATATTATAATATTTTTGACTTTATCATTTTTCACCTAAAGTTTCAAAATTATCAATTTCCACCTTTTTAATTAAGGTGGAAAATTGATAATTGTTTGCACGATTTCGAGCGGAATATGATTTACTTTTATAATTTTGAGTGTGAAAATACATTGTTGACGACTGTTTTTCATTACAAGAAAAATATGAGAAATTAATCCCTCGAACAAACATCCATCGGCAATGAGTTTGTTTGGTTAGTTGGGAACCAAAGCAAACTTAACAGACAAATAAGATAAATATAGAGTTTATGTGGTTCGGTAGATAGTTGCTCCAACATATGTCCACAGAAGAAAGAGGGTGCATTTTATTATTGCTCCGGATCAATACCTACCCGAGCTACAATAGGAAAATGAACTCACTAAGTGATCCAACACATCGGGTCTTACACATGCCAAGTACAATTCATTCACTTGGTCAGATAACCAACCAATTTTCTCTTTTTATCACTGATTTTTAAGCTCTTAGTTTTTACAAGTTGTGAGGTGCAAATTTTTCTAACACTTGAATCTAAGACTTCAACCACTTTATATAGGCTCCCAAAATCATTATTTCATCACTTATGCTGTCAACTCATGTCACCTTGCCATTATAACTCTCCTCAACTACCCTTAAATCAGCCAATCAGATTCACGTATTCATTATCACTATCACTAAACCGGCCTATGGCGACCATTGCAAGACCCTATAGCGACTGGCAAAAGCTACTTCCAATGAGAACTGTTGTTTTCCCATAGTCGTCATTAGTCTTCTAGAAGCATATCCTCTTAATTTAGAGCATAAGTCAAATGACCCAAATACAGGTCGACTTGTGATCTCATCTTCGTTCCTCAGGTCGGCTTACCGAGGCAAACAATACCATTAAAGCTTCCCTAATGCTTTCCTAAACTGGTCGGGGGTTGACATACAAGGACCTTATTGAGTTGGTTCCAATAAACTTTCAAAAAACCTCAAATCCATCACTCTTCATGTGGGCGGGTTGGTATCCCGACTTGCTTCATCTTTCATGATGCTCTTTCTCTCAAGAGGACTCATCCTACCACTAGGTCGAGTCTATGTATTAAATCTCTTCTGTCTCTCTAGGCCCTTGGGCCTTTATCATCCATTTATGGCTAAGTACAATACATATTCTACCTACGCTTGGTATTTGAACCTTTCTCGGGGTGAAAAATCACTATCGACATCAATCCCCTAGTGCTCGGTATCAACGAGTTTGCAAGTTGATACCGGAAAATTTACAAAAGATGGTGGTGCATATAGTTAAAAACTCATCTAATATCCTCGAGTCGTCGCCCCTTGAGAATGCTATATCAACTCAGCTCTTACTATAGCCGAAGACATTCTCAATCCTCCAACTCATGTAATGAACACCCTATTGAGTATGAAGCTAAAATCAATCACGTCGCTCCAGTATAATTTAATATTTTACCCATATATTCAATATTTCGCTCATCTCATTACACCATGAGAAGTTGAGAGAAGCTTTCTCTTTCCTTATCTTAGTTTTCATAATAGATCAAAGACCAATGATCATGTCCGTACCTCTACAAACTTATCCAATGAAGACCATCCTTTTATAGCTGATACTGGTTCCGTTGCATACCAATAGGCTGACCCATTCTAAAAAACTCATCCCAACCAGACCAACATATGTCTACAATCACCATCGTGATGCCCCGACGAGACTACACACCCTATTCTAATGCCCTGAGGCTGTCATCCCCTTCTTCGAGCCAACCTAAGTCAGTTTTAGTTGGCACGTAGCCAAAACGTTGAGGTTGGTTTCCTCATCTCTATTATTATATTCATTCTGAAGCCATCACAATGGCCTGACGAGGCCAATATGCTCCCAATAACAAATCTTGCCCACTGAAACTCCTTAAAGTCGGCCTGACCACGGTCTTTTTAGTGCTCCAACTAGAGGACCTCTCACTGCTGCTTATTTCAGTAATTCTCTAAAGGATAAAATCCAACCTCATGGCATCCTCTCACTATCTCAAAGGAGATTGGCCCTCATATTGTCGATCATCTCGGCAGGGTCTGGGGGGACAAAACTCTAGCCTCAAGCCATTTATAATTGAAATCCCGATAGAACTCGGCCCTCTGTTTTACTTATCTTAGCAAGGTTGTGGGGGAGATACTCCAACCCCAACCATTCACTATATTAAGGCCTCAGTGGATTGAATTTGGTCCCGAGCCAACACAAAAACATAGCCATAAGGGAATGACCTCTGTTTGTGCCACTCAAGAAAGGCCATATGGGAGAAACTCTGACCTCATGTCATTCAGTATACCAATGCATCGATGAAAAAAATTTGACCCCGAGCCAACAGAAACATCCGGCTACAAGGGAATGATCCTCTCTCGTGCCAATCTCATATAAAATAAGGCTTTGGTAAGACGTAATCAACCCCGAGTGATTTAATAAACCTAGCCACATGGGAATGATATTTTCTTGTGCCAATCTCATACAAAAGAAGGCAACGGTGAGACGTACCCAAAATCAATCCATTCATCAAATTTGGCAAAAGGAGAATGATCCATTATTGTGCCAATTTCACATAGCATATGGCATCGGTGAGACGCACCCAACCTCAAGTCGTTCAACTCAGAAAGACCTTGAAGGAAGATTTTCTACCTTAGGACATCCCTACAAGCATAGATGATGGCATCCCATACTAGGCTGCATAAGCAAAAACGACAAGTCTAAAGGGGATGATGTATCACGCACTCTGTACCGACTCAAAAATATTACGGTAACTGAGGTAGCGTCTTGTCCCATGATACCAAAAATAATAATTTTGAATCTCACAGTCCAAATATCTCGAGCGAACCGAACTATAGATCAGGGGGCGACCAATGCGATGAGGGCATTTTTATCCTCATGCTAGGCAAGCCCCGAGTCTACAAACACCACGAAGGCCTTCTAGCGATCCTCGTGTTATGCTTCTACAAATCGGAGAAGGGATGACTAGTGCCATGGGGGAATTCCCCTACCAATGCTAGGCATATCCCGAGGCTACGAATTCCATGGAGGCGGTGATCTCTGCTCGTGCTATGCACCTACAACTATCTCTATGGGCGGCAAAGGCCATGGAGAAATATCTCTCCCCATGCTATGCAAACCAGAGGCTACCATGGTAACTTAAAGTTGTCTCATTCCATACATGTTATGGTAATATTTAAGGCCAAATGCCACCCCGCTCCTCTCGCTAATCGTGCTATGGTTGCTTTGATGCCCCAAATGCCATGAATATTTTCAATGTCTTCGAAGGTGCAAGTCATTGGGTACTATCGTTCCAACCTGGGGTGTTCGATAATGACACTGGGGCTTGTGTGCCACTGAGGTGCGTGCTTTCTGCAATTTTTCCTTACACCTTTTACTGATGTTGATCTTCGAAGTTGCAAGTCATCTAAACTGACATTTTGGTTGTATCATTTGATAATGTCATTGGTGATTAGTGTGTCATAAGGGTATGTACTTTCTGCATATCATCTTGCACTTTTTGTTGGCATTGATCTTGGGTATTTCCAAAAAATACCAAGAAAGTCTTTCCCATTCAAATAAATAACAAACGTGTAATGGTGTGAACAACTTATTAAAAGTAGGAAAAATTTAATTGTATTCCATGGATCTATCGTCCAACTTACAACTCTTTGCGGGTTATTTTTAGATAGGATTTATCTGCTGTAAAAAAACTTGACATCTTTACATTTTAAAAACTTCTTTAGCCAACCACTGTCTAGCTACTATAAGGGATAGACACCCGGCTGATGATTTTTAGTACCTGCGTTGCCTTACCTTCATAGCCTCATGATCGGTACATTCATTGAGGTAATCATTCCTCACCAGATCCTCAATTTGTTCTCGTAGGTCTCTAAAGGCCACGATACCATGTCCCATTGTATTTTGATGCACACAAATAGGCTCTAATATCCCTCTTCTCTACTAGGAACCTTATTGGGTCAGGCTCTGTCAATTTCCTTTTGTCACTTATTTCCTAAGCTATATGAGCTAATGGCATATTGATGGCCATTTAAGTTGTTCCCTCATAACATGTGCAAATTGGATTGGAGGCGTTCTCTCAGGTATCGAGTTCCCCTGAGCCATGGGCCTGAACTCCTCCCTTATCAAGCCCAATCCCCTCCATCCACTACCACCGTCAAGATGGATATATGGCATAGATTCTTTCTTTTCTAAAGCTGTACCTCATCGGGCTATCTTCTCTTCTTTCTAAAACAACAAAAACCTCATTGCTTATTCTAGGGCTATTGCATAGTCTATAATCTCTTGAATCCTAAGGTGGAACCACAATCTTCCAATCCTCAATGCTCCCTTAAATCTTTCCATTGCTTTGGGAGACTCATATGCCCCCACCTCCAACGATCTGACTTTCTTCCTTGGTGCGCATGCTCATTTGAAATGACGCACAAATGAACTCCTCAACTAGGAGAAGCTGTCGATACTCATAGATTTTAGGTTTCTAAATCATAAGCTAGTCAGTTGTCCGTCATCACATCTCTCCCGAACGTCTTCTGTTATTGCTTCGCTGGCTATGACCATCAATCTCACTCTCCATGGTTTTCTCCTTTCAGTCTCTCGCTTATCTTATCCACTCAGTGGTATTTTCCCACTGGCAATTTATTCCTTCCAATGAACGCCCTTATTCGACTCCATCTACATATGTAAGGACACAGGCTGATTCTGGGGTCTCCACTAGAATAAATAACTCGAGTACAGTGAAGCCTCAAGGACGCAGTTGTGGTCTAGCATTGTTTAAGCACGTCAAGGCCCACATCTGCATCCAGATAGAGATATCGGATGATGGAGAAAGACAGATCTAGCAACATTCTTCATTCATTACCAATACCATATGTGTTGTTGCTCAGTTTAAAGCTTCCCAAAATACGTGTCTTCGAGAAAGATCTTGTGGGAGACGAAAATCAACCAGCTCTTCTTCACGCTACTTGTGAGTAACTTATTGTATTGAGTTTTATTTCTTTTTTATTTTGTTTAAATTATTGTTTTATATTTAATTTCTAATTATTTACTATTCGTGCAGGAGTGGTTCGACATGGACTTGAACAAATCAAACATCTTGAAGTATCTCGACCACCACATTGGGAAGAGTTATACAGATTTCAGGATAAAAGTCCTGAAATTGATATTCGAAGAACATTGGGCTTCGGAGGCACCACAACACAAGCCTGATTATATAGAAGAACAAGACGGAACATTCTTCTCTGAGCTTCGGTCAAGCAAGAAACACGAGGTCACTTTTAAAATAATACAAAACTTATAATTTTCTTTATTTTTGTTATTGACAATGTTGTTAAAATGCAGAATAAATGTCAAGCAAATGCAGAGAATCGTAATCACATGAGTTTTAACCATCGTGGAGGCTCTAAGAAATATTTATAAGGTAAATATACTCTAAATAATTTTTTAACATTTCATTAATTTTACTAACACTAACAACCACTTTATGTTCTTTTGCAAAGTAGTCCGGGTGGGGTGTAGTCATTTTCGTAATTATTCCAAGTGATGCACTACTGTGAGAAGAAGAAATGGTTCAATGAAAAATTCGAACACTGCTACGTAAGTTTTTGTATTTAAAATAAATGAAAAATATTTTTAAATTTAATTTTTTTTCAAGTTCGAACATTAACTTCATTTTTCTAAATAGAACAAAATGGTGGAGGTCCCACGATAGGCTCAGAAGACATGGTCCGACCCTCTATCAGGTGAGAAATTATCGCAATTGGTTTTCAAGAACTATATAGTGTACAACGTCGGCCTTGACACTCGTAAGAAGTCGACGTCATCAGGATGGACTATTGTTTCTTCTCATTCTCGGTTGTGCATTCAAGAACAGCTACACAACACTAAAGAAGAGTTGGACAATACCAAATAAGAGTTGAAGAAGACTGAGAAGTTACAACAGGTCGAGGAGGACAACCAGAAGAAAATGCAAGAGTTCGACCAACAAATGATGGCTTTCAGATAGATGCCGAAGGCCTCACTTGGCCAATCTGTATTGGCCTCGGCCGTCCCTCCATTACAATAGTAGTGATTGCTATTTTCATTTGTATAAATATTCATACTAGCAACGATTGTTAATAGTCTATGTATGTATTTTATTTAATAAATTTTTTTTTATTTTTTTATTTTAAATTTTATTTATTATGAAATTTTGTTATTGGAATAAAAATTAATTTTACTATTATTCAGTAAAATTATTTTCATTATAATAATATTTTTTCAAAAAAAAATCCATGAACTTTTAGCGTTGAATGTTTCGATGTTAAAGGTAACAATAATTTATTTTTAAATATTTCTTTCCCTTTAGTGCGAAGCATTTGACGCTAAAGGTAATAAAATAATTAATTATTTTTTAATATTATTTCACCTTTAAGATAATAAAATAACTATTTATTTTTAATATTATTTCACCTGTAGCATCGAAAAATTTGACGTTAAAGATAATATAAACCTTCATTTTTTATTTTAAAAATACATTTATTGTCGACACTTTCGACACTAAAGATAAAAATAAATAAGTTTGTTATTAAGTAAAAAAGTATTTGGTGTCGAAAAGTATTCATCCCCAAATACGTGCTTTAGAGTTTTTTTTTTAAAAAAAAATTGACGCTAAAGGTCTCAATTGTAGTGTCGAAAAGGTTTTGACGCAGAATGTTATACTGCAGCGTCAAAAGTATAGTTTCGACGCTAATGCCTAATAGTCTTTCTTGTCCACGTATTAGCTTTGAAAATTGGTGTCGAAAATATTCAACGTGAATATCCTTTAGCAATTTTAGCGTCAATGTTTTCGACGCTAAAGACCTTATTTTTTGTAGTGTACCTATTATACCATTGTTCAGTATTTAAATCTTCTTCGGAGTGAAAAATCACCATCAACATACATATTTTTACAACATTAGTAAAAAATAATAAAATTAAAAATATTGTAATAATTTTTGTTTTTCGCCTAATTTACGATGGACCAGAGAAAATTTTCCTTTAACTAGATCCATTTCAACTTAACTAAACCCAATCTCATCTCCAATCTAGATGAAGTATATCCTATTGAATTTGAACTCGTAATGGCAAGAGACTTTTATTCATTAAAAGTCATTAAAAAAACATTTAGGGGGCCGGCTCTAAATATAATCGATGCGCCACAACCGCACACGTCGTCATTGACAGTACAGTGACCAAATATGCTTTCTTCTAGCTAGCTGTATAAATTGTCAGCACTTGTTGAATTCATTTCCACGCAACAAAGAGCCTTCAAAACAACAAATAATTAATTAACGATGAAGAGTTCAGTACTAGCATTAGCACTCTTCCTCTTTCTCTTTGCCTTGGCTTCGAAACCTTCTTTGGCTGCTCGTCATGACCCTTCATTGCTTCGTACCGATGGCAATGAGTACTTCGTCTCTGCACTCAGAGAATTTGTACAAGATGGGCTAAACCTAGTCATGTCCGGATCTCATTGTCCAAGTAAGATTCAGTTATATTTAAATTAATTAATTTCAAATCATTTTAATAAAAGAATTATGAATAATTTCCCTTTTCTTATAAGTTATAATTATTTTAAAATATTTTACAGAACAGGAATCATGGCCAGAGCTGGTTGGTTATAACGGGAAGGTAGCTGCTGCAATTATAGAGAAAGAAAATCCTTGTCTTCATACATACATATGTCCGTCTGGTCAGTTCAGTGCCAATTGTAATACTGCGGATTACAGGACGGATAGGGTTCGTATAGTCGTCAACGAGAAAGGGATTGTCACGAGGGAGCCCCGTATTGGCTGAAGTTCCACCATTTTCCATCTCAGAATGAATAAATAAATAAATTGAATAATAAGTGGTGGAAGTGGTGTTTGTCAACTCTATGCCAATTGTTGCTTCACTGTTCATGTATTATGTTCCTCAATAAAATATTACGGTTACCCTTTACTATCTCATTTGCTCAATTACATAATTGAATTAGTTTTCAAGCATCTTAATAAAATTTATTATTCATATTCTGGGAAGGTAAGGTTTAAAAGTATATTTGACATTTTTCACTTTTTTACCTTAAAAAATATATATTATATTGATCTAATTTGGACCAACATTGAGTGTTGGATTGTGTTTTTTTAAAATTGTAATCAGCAATTATAAGATTTTATTTTATATATATTAGAAATTTAACTTATTTTTAAACAGACGTGTGATAATAAACTATAGAAAGATAAACATAAAATTCCAAATTCATCTGCTTTATAATCTCTTCAAAATAATTAAACTTTTAATAACATTGATTTTTACAATAGAATTCCACTGAAATTAATGGTGAAACTAAGATTTGATTATGAGGTCTTATTCGATCAATCATAAAGCTTGAATATGCTATAACATAATATTAATAAAGCTACCAGGACTGATGAGGATTATAATGTAAAGTCTGTAAAGTTGAGCTATAACCTTAATGATTGATTGTGTGGGGACATGAAAAATTCTACTTTTTAATTTCTTTGGTTTTTAGGTGGATCAATTTTGTAATGCTAACTTGTGTGTGGGCCACCAATTTTAATGTGATTATGTGATTCATGTTTACATCAAAATTCATTATCAGTATAGTGCATAGATAGTCCCCTCTTATGCATGTCAAAATAATAGTAATAATAATAATCAAATACTAAAGTTATCGTTATTAAATAGGTTTTTTTAGGGATTAATTTTACTAATTTATTTAGAAAAAATTACCATTAATTACATAACATTTACTAGAAAATTTGTAATTAGTTAAATATTGATACGTAGACCTAAAACTATTTTATAACAGGAGAAATTACAAGATCGACATATTCATCACATCTTAGCACAATATTGGTGAATACGGATTCTTAATTTAAAGCATAACAATATAATATACATACGGAATATGAAATATCATAAAACTCTATATAATGTTAGATTTACCCAAAAGAACTATTATTCCTGTAAGAAACAAATTAAAACCCGACACAAAGTTGGATTGCTAGCACACTTTTAACCCATAATATGAGTGTTTATGTAAGCTAGTCACGGATTTAAATTCACGGGATGAAATGGGTGTAATGTTTGAATAAATTAATTAATGAAGCAAAAAAAATTAAATAAAATAAAGGAGCCTTAAAGGCTATGCGTGTAACGTCCCGACCTATAACAACCTTACCAAATGAGTAAAGAGCCAGCAAACTACCAACTTTTTTATTCTAACCTTAAATTTCCCAAACTCTCAAACAAATAACTTAACATTATTAAAATAATACTCCATCAAAAAGACACATAACTCCCTTCAATCTCAAATCATAACATAAAATGTATCACATAATCAAAAGTATCAAACTAGTTCTTCCGAAATTCAACTATCTCGGAGACTTATTACCCTAATGCCCTAGATTGCAATCTTTTTTTTTTTTTTAAAAAAAAGACATGGTTTCTTGCCACATGAGCCACCATCATGGATCTGCCGCACAACCACCAACCACTAGATCAACATATTCTTCCAAAAGATGATCACCTGCACCACATGACACAATGAGCCTAAGCCTAACAATAAATTTTCATGCATAAATACAATGATGTTTCTTATAAAAATGCAATCCAATGAAAATTTAGGTTATAATATAAACCATTACCATTTGATAAACCATTTACAATAAAAGGTCATCAGTCTTGGTATACGCTACAGGGCAACCGATCGGGATTTTGATGTTCTAATTTAGAACATGTTTAACCATTACCATTAATTTTTACCAAAACGTTATCATAGGTAATCCTTTACTGAATCATTATCATAGGTAACCCATTACTTTAACTTTTACCAAAACGTTACCATAGGTAATCCTTTACACCATAAGTAACCCATTACCATTAACCTTTACCAAAACCATTACCATGTAACCTCTCATGTAGCACTTATATCAAGTCCGCCTTGAAATTCATTTCCAACCATTTCTAGTAAATATTTAAAACCATGACACTACATGTCATTACCCAAATATCTTATGTATTATATGTGATGTGAACGATGCAATGAACATGAACCATATGCACAATAACATGAAATCATCATCATATATTTCACATTAAATAAATATATATATATATATAACTATAATAAACAGACTTAATTGTCTTGCGGTACAGTTCAAAAATTACTTACCTCTACGAGAATTTCGCACAGTGTCCAGTATGCTAGTTCGTTCCTGCAATACATAAAGTTGCGTGTTATCGGAATACGTTCATTCAACAGTTATATGTATCATTCCCTATATACACATTTTTATTTTCTTACACATATATACTTCTACTTGCCATCTAATTTCTATACTACTACTATTATTAAGAATATCACTATTAATTAATTTATTATTTATTATTTTTTCATTATTTTTTCTTTTTTTTCCTGGTTGCTGACGTTAGTATCTTACTGACGTCAGCACCATCAATACATATTCTTTCTTTACTGTTGCTGACGTCAGCTCCAACAATTATTCTTTTTTTTTACACGATTAGGGTTTCCCCTACGCATACTTATGGGTCACGTAGTCGGGTCCTGCCTCTGTGATGGACGGTGGCCGGCACCGCCACCACCGACATGAAACCCACGTCGCCATGAGTCTGGACGTACCTATCACTACCACTATTACTATAGTATTTCGCCGGATCGAGGCCTAAAAGCCCACGGTAAGTTGTCATATTCTCCTCTCCGTCGACAATCCGATCAATCGTCACTCGAGCCTTTACCGATTCGGTTGTGTTCCCCTCATCGTCAGCTTCTTATCGGTATGTGCAGCATCGTGATTGGTTGTCGGTGTCGTCAATTGGTGTCGCGAACAGTGGCGGTAAAGTATGCTTGAATAGTGCTTGCGGTTTAATACTGATATATTTATGGTTTCAGGCTATTATGTGAACCCCACTCATTTTTTATATTAATAAATTATAGTTATTATCATTTGGCCCCATAATATTTATTTTATTTATCGAGTCGCTATGCAATTCTATAATTTACAAAGAGGTGTTATAGTCTTCTCCTTATAAAAATTTCGTCCCCGAAATTTCTTTACATGAATAGCTCTGGGTACTTAGCTTTCATTTCTCCCTCTATTTCCCATGTTGCTTCTTCGAACTTCTCGTTCCCTTAAAGGACTTTCACGATGGCAATTTCTTTATTTTGAAGTTGCTTCACTTCTTTTGCTAAAATCCGAAGTGGTTTCTCTTCATAAGTCAAGTTCGGGTTCAGTTCCAGGGGTTCATAATTGACCGGCGTAAACACACACGTATAACGCAAGCGCACGTATCGTTCAAGTAGTATAAAAATATCGATCCCACGAGGACTTAATTCCTACTGTTGTTATTAATTGTTGATACTATTTATTTACAAATATCTAATTGAGGGAGAAGTGAATTGATTGCTTGAAATGATTTGCTTTGTAGATTTGCTAAATAAATAAATAAATAAAAAGACAAAAGAAAATACTAAGGAAAATAAAAGACTCAAAGATCTAGGGTTGTGAATCTTTCTAATATCTTTAACAAGATGAAGTGATTATTTTATGTTTGTGTAATAAATCAGTTTACTAACCTGGAACACGAGTTTATGCGAAAGCATCTGTCGATGGTCAGACACAAATACCCAGTTTAATCCAATTGAATCATATGTCTATGTCAATTAAATTACCTGAATTCATTAAGTTTAAGTTCCAATTATGGTTACCCCCCCGACATGTATATTCCTATCCTGTAAGGAAATCTATTAAAGGGTTATCTATCCTCAAAGAAGATCCTGAGCTATTAATTCTAAGGTTGAAACCTAAAATCCCTATGTCTAGTTCATTTTAGATTTACCACATCAATCTTATGGTGATCAAATAACAAGAAGCATTAGGCTTAAGACTTAATAAGTAAACTTTAAATTACCCAAACTATAAAATAACCTTTTATAAACCGTGTGATATTAGATTTCATCACAACCCTAGAAAACTAACTTAGTTACAATACATAGTTAGGACAAGTAAAAAGACATATAAGTACTAAAAAGTAAATGCAGAAAAATAAATAAAATGCTAAGGTAAAAGGAATTAACTTATACTATTTACTATTTAGATATCTCCCAATAAAATAATATATAATTTTGTGATATTTTAAACCAACCGTCTAGAATGACGGTATCATGATTAAGTCAAATTCAAATATATCAGCCATAAGGCGGAACAGAAATATAAACTTAAACCAACCGTCCAGTATGGCGGTATCATCATTAAGTCAGGTTTAACCAATTTAAATTGAATAACCAACCGTCCAGAATGGCGGTATCCTTTATTAAGTCAGGTTTTAAATAGTTTATATATTATATTTTAAGGTAGATTAATCTAAATAGAAAAAGTAAAAGTATTACCTTATTACCTCAACATAGAGAAGTTACCCACTCATAGATGGATAGAATTACTACTTCAAAACGTAAATAAAACTGAATATAAGAAGAAAATAAGAAGAACTCTCTTTTATTTATAAGGATTTCAGAGGATGAGGTACATTGAAACTAAGAAATTTGAACTCTATTTATAGGTGCAGAAAACCCTCTGGCGTCGCGAAGCCATCCCCTTTTTGCTTGGCACAATCTCGTCCGGACACGTGGCAAGGCGCTGAAAAATTTCGGCTCGTTGAATTTTTGACACGTGGCTCGTTGAATTGACGACACGTGGCACAGCGGCTGAAAATTTCGGCTCGTTGATTTTTTGACACGTGGCATGCACATTAGCAAGTCTGCACAGATGAGCGTCGCAACGCGAAAGTCCTCTGCGTCGCGACTCCGAAAATTACTATTTTTCCCTTTGTTTGTTTTTTTGTCTGTTTTAGCCCCAATTTGTCTCCAATGCTTTACAAACTTTATTTATCTGCAAAATAACACCAAATACATCAAAACGTTCACAAAACTCAAGAAACTATACAAAATATTAAGTTAAATGAGTGGGAAATAGTGATACATTTATCACTCATCACACCCCCAAACCTAACATTTTGCTAGTCCTCGAGCAAAATAAAATAACATAATAAAATTTTAACTAAGCCACTTTCGTAGGGATCACGATTGCATTTAGCATATGCAACAAGCCTTTAAACCCCTAGGTGTCCCTAGTGGACGAGTTATAGTCTCGTGAGGGTTTACAGCAATGATACCCACAAACATTTTACAAAAGTAAAAAGGTAGTGAAACTAATGCACACAAAAGCAAAAAGACAAGAGAAAAGAGAATAAAGAAGTTAGTGACTAATCAAGTGAAACTTCTACTCCAAGTTATTAGTTGTTTTATTTCATTTTAAATTACTGAATAAGTAAATTCTCCGATTATTTTTACCATTCTCCATATACACAGCCAACAAAATATTAAACAACTTATTTTGCCCATAACAGTCATAAGTGCAGTTGATAAGAGAGTATTATTTTTGTCCTAAAGTTTTATCAGAATTCACATCTTTTTGTAGTAATGGAATAAATTTTCTGATTTTTCTGATTTTTTCTTTGATTTTTTCTCTATTTTTTATTTATATACAATACTTTCCGTCTATGTAGCGAGTTTTGGGTCGGTGGCTCCCAAACCAGTTCGCTTTAGGGCACTAGGTGTTAAAACACCCCTAAAGACTTAATTACTCAGACTTCAGGTATATATATTTATTTTCTATCATCTTTTTGATCCATGTAGCGAGCTTTGGGCCAGTGACTCCCAAACCAGTTGGTTTTAGGGCACTAGGTGTTAAAACACCCTTACAGACTTAATAACTCGGATCTCAGATGTTTTTTTTTTATTCTATCGCTTTTTTTAGATGTTTCCTCCAAATGAACTAGAGCACTGAATATTACAAACTTTTCAATTTTTAGCTTATGACCGTATATTACTATGCATGTTGATAATACCTGCCAACTAAGTATATGAAGATCCATTTTAGTCAGTTTTATGGAGAATTTAAAAATTAAATAATTCAAAAGGAAATAAACAAAAATTAACTTGTTTCGAAATAGGTTTAAAATACGTATCAGGAGTGAGAATTCCTTACACAGCTATTTCTTACCAATTCCACCTTTTTTAGTCAACATAAAGAATTAACTTCTACTGGTCATATAACTATGGTTCACATGTGGGTTTTAAGAGTGTAAACAAAGGCTCTCGCTGACGAAGGATTGTTCACAACTAGGACTCCCCACTCAAGGGTTCAAGAGACCAAGTGAACGCACTTTTTTTATACTTTATGGTACGTGCCAACGAGTTATGGTGTGTGACTAACTGTCGAATGGACTTCCCATTGTAGATTCCCCAGAGGGAGGGTGGAGCGAGGCTCACTTAAGTACCCAAGCCTCTTAGGCTCTTATCGCTTGGTGTCAGGAATAAACAACAAGTCCTCCAAACTAGTCTATCACAACAAGCTACAGGTGAATGATTATCTAGGTGCCTTCACAGATTTTCCTTATAGAGAGGTAGTGAGTGAAGGAAGACACCAAACCATCATCTAGCTTTAAATATGCCTTTGCTTTTATTTTTCGAAAAATTTAGGACTAAAAATCTAATAAAAATAAACAAGATACTAACCAATTATTTCCTCCCCCAAACCTAAATGAGACACTGTTCCCAATGTCTTAAATAGTAAAAGAAGAGTTTAGAAGATCATACCTGGTTAGCAGAAATGTAGAAAAATTACCGATTAAGATCTATGTCTAATTTACGCTTCTTTCCTCGATCGTTATCTGACCAGTTCAACTTGGAAAGAATGGGGTCGATTTTTGGTTCAAAGGCTAAAAGTTGGTCAATTAATTCCTCGGATTTTCTCGCAGTTAAGAATATGTCCTTTGTTGGTTTCGAGATGAGCCCAAGTCTGTTAGCATCTGCAAGAAATATGAAAAGAAAATTGAAAAATCCATCCACATTAAGTAATCCAATGGGTTTCTGGTGGATGTTCAAATTTACCCAAGATGCTACTGTGAATATTTCCTCCAACATGCCTAGCCCGCCAGGTAAAGCAATGAAGGCGTCAGCGTGATTGACCATTTCAATGAGCTATCCAGACATGTTTGGGACAATGCATTCCTCTCCATTTGAATCTCCGATGAGGCATGTCTCTGCTAATGGTTTTGGAATGATCCCCAAAACATGGTTGCCACCTTCTTGTACGGCTTTTGAAACACATCCCATTAATCCAAGATTGCCACCGCCATATACTAAGTGCATGTTCCGTTCAACAATAACTCTACCCAATTCCTTTGCGGCCTTCATATATTCTGGCTTGTTTCCAGAATTTGATCCACAAAACACACAGATATGAGTAACTCGTCTCTTGGAAGTTGTTTCCATTTTTCTCTTATCTGAATTTTTATCTTGATGTGTAGAAGAGAAGTCCGGCGAGCTGAATTTATAGATCCTGAAAAGGGTGAGTAATAGTAGCACTAGTACCTGCCAAATGACAATTATTAGATGAACGTTAAAATAAATCATGAAAAGTCAAAATGTATAGATCTTGTCGGCGAAAATAAAAGAAATAACAAAAGAAAAGCAAATCAAAGCAATAATTAAGGCAACAGAATTGTGTACGCAATACGCCATTCGCTTAGTATAAATTCATTAGGATGCGTCTCAAGAATTCATTCCTTACTTATCCATCACTAATTAAATATCTTTTATCTTACCAAACACCATTCCTTCTATCTTATGCTTTGGTTGAGCTTTTCCTACAAAAATAACACACAAAACTCTACAACATGTATACACAAAATATAGAAATTATAATAAATTGCATAGGTTGCCTTCCTGCTAGCGCTAAATTTTTCGTCTTCAGCCAGTCGTGACTGAAATCCATCTGTCAAGGCGGTTTCAACGTCGTTTTGGATGTCCTATTAAAGACAATCCCGTGAGCGTTGCTTTTGAAGGGTCTCTTCCAACGGTAAAGTGGCAAAAAGAGTTTTGTCTCATTCAGTGCTCGTGCCACCTTTTTGGATTTTTGTTGCTCCATTGGTTCCTGAAAAGAAAGAAAGAAAATCAGGAGGTCTTGTATGGTGCTTGACTTGGAATGGGATTTCCATTCTGTCAAGCTTCTGAGTAATATCACTAAATTGTACTCCCCAAAACAGTGATGTTTCGCCTGAATTCATTGTATCTTTAATTTTGTCTGACAATTGCTCCTCTATTTGCTCTGCTTCTTGCTCCACCTTTTCTTCACAGATGAATTTTAGGATCTCAGTATTCAGTTCTTCATCTGTCATCTGTGAAATGCATGCTCCTGAAATATCAATGTGAGAATGTAAAGAAATATCAGATTTTAGGTCTTCATCCTCTGATCTGAGTGAGCTGATTGGCTTAGGTAGATCGTCTTCAAACATTAGTGCAAAGCATTCTCCAAGATCTGCATTCTGAGGATGGAAAGTTTCATCCTTCCTTGTTGGTGCAGTTAGTACAAGAAACTCAGCTTCTTCATCCTCGTCAGAGTCAGAATAATAAAAATCAAATTGAGACTTTGTTGGTGCAGGTTCCTGAACTGATACCTCTGATTCTTGATACTGCTCAGCCTCGTCCTCTGTTATGATGTCATGATGAATCTCAGGATATTCGAAGGCTTTTTCAGTATTATTTGAATTTGCTCCGTGAGATATGTGATTCAGGTTGTCTGTTAGTTGTCTAACTTGATCTGTCATCCTCTGTATAGACGCTGCTTGACTCTGAATTTGTACATTAAATTGAGCTTATCGTTTCTTGAGCCAATCTTTTAGCATGTCATTCAACTGATATTCCTCTGATGGATCTGGTTCTTGATGAAGATCGTAGATAGATGGTGGATAAGATGGAAAATGTGATGACTCTACGTACCTTGAATGATTCCAATAATTCTGCCACTCTGAAAGGTATATACATTGATCGCTCGGGTGGTTACCATCACATATTACACATCTCCCCATTTCATTCTGATGACCAAATGTAGTGTTGCTTGGTTCTGGCTTCCAGTGATAGTTGTTGGGCTGGACAACAGGCCTCAGAAAACTAGACAGTTGCTTCCAGATTTGGGGTGTATCTTCTTCTAGTAAAGCTTGTAATTTTTCAAAATGTTCCATTTTTTCAATCACCTGAAAACAAAAGAAAGAAATAAAAATTGCAGATAATAATAAAGAAAATTAGATACAAGTAAATTAGATAGCTTCGAAATTAATAACTCAAGAAAAATAAGTCCCCGGCAACGGCGCCAAAAACTTGACCGGCGTAAACACACACGTATAACGCAAGCGCACGTATCGTTCAAGTAGTATAAAAATATCGATCCCACGAGGACTTAATTCCTAATGTTGTTATTAATTGTTGATACTATTTATTTACAAATATCTAATTGAGGGAGAAGTGAATTGATTGCTTGAAATGATTTGCTTTGTAGATTTACTAAATAAATAAATAAATAAAAATACAAAAGAAAATACTAAGGAAAATAAAAGACTCAAAGATCTAGGGTTGTGAATCTTTCTAATATCTTTAAAAAGATGAAGTGATTATTTTATGTTTGTGTAATAAATCAGTTTACTAACCTGGAACACGAGTTTATGCGAAAGCATCTGTCGATGGTCAGACACAAATACCCAGTTTAATCCAATTGAATCATATGTCTATGTCAATTAAATTACCTGAATTCATTAAGTTTAAGTTCCAATTATGGTTACCCCGCCCGACATGTATATTCCTATCCTGTAAAGAAATCTATTAAAGTGTTATCTATCCTCAAAGAAGATCGTGGGCTATTAAGTCTAAGGTTGAAACCTAAAATCCCTATGTCTAGTTCATTTTAGATTTACCACATCAATCTTATTGGTGATCAAATAACAAGAAGCATTAGGCTTAAGACTTAATAAGTAAACCTTTAAATTACCCAAACTATAAAATAACCTTTTATAAACCGGTGATATTAGATTTCATCACAACCCTAGAAAACTAACTTAGTTACAATACATAGTTAGGACAAGTAAAAAGACATAAAAAGTACTAAAAAGTAAATGCAGAAAAATAAATAAAATGCTAAGGTAAAAGAAATTAACTTATATTATTTACTATTTAGATATCTCCTAATAAAATAATATATAATCTTGTGATATTTTAAACCAACCATCCAGAATGGCGGTATCCTGATTAAGTCAAATTCAAATATACCAGCCACAAGGCGGAACAGAAATATAAACTTAAACCAACCGTCCAGTATGGCGGTATCCTCATTAAGTCAGGTTTAACCAATTTAAATTGAATAACCAACCGTCCAGAATGGCGGTATCCTTTATTAAGTCAGGTTTTAAATAGTTTATATATTATATTTTAAGGGAGATTAATCTAAATAGCAAAAGTAAAAGTATTACCTTATTACCTCAACATAGAGAAGTTACCCACTCATAGATGGATAGAATTACTACTACAAAGCGTAAATAAAACTGAATATAAGAAGAAAATAAGAAGAACTCTCTTTTATTTATAAGGATTTCAGAGGACGAGGTACATTGAAACTAAGAAATTTGAACTCTATTTATAGGTACAGAAAACCCTCTGGTGTTGCGACGCCAGCCCCTTTTTGCTTGGCACAATCTCGTCCGGACACGTGGCAAGGCGGCTGAAAAATTTCGGCTCGTTGAATTTTTGACACGTGGCTCGTTGAATTGACGACACGTGGCACGACGGCTGAAAATTTCGGTTCGTTGATTTTTTGACTCGTGGCATGCACATTAGCAAGTCTGCACAGCTGAACGTCGCGACGCCGAAAATGACTATTTTGCCCTTTGTTTGTTTTTTTGTCTGTTTTAGCCCCAATTTGTCTCCAATGCTTTCCAAACTTTATTTATCTGCAAAATAACACAAAATACATCAAAAATTTCACAAAACTCAAGAAACTATACAAAATATTAAGTTAAATGAGTGGGAAAATAGTGATATATTTATCACTCATCAATAATTCAGTACATGGCTCGGATCTTCAATATGTTTCCTTAAAATTCATATATGGAACACATTCTGAGCTCCCGCCAAAGACGGGGTAAAGTCAAATGGTATGCTCTATCTCCCACCTTGTCGAGTATTTCGAAGGGTCCTATGTATCGCGAGCTTAATATTCCTCTTTTTCAAATCTCATCACTCAATTATAAGGCCCACTTTAAGAAATACATGATCTCCTACCTCAAACTTTAGCTCTTTTCTCCTTTAATCGGCATAGCTTTTATGTCGGCTTTGAGCTACCTTCATCCTTGCTCGGATGCTCTTGACCACCCCCTTAGTGTCTTGTATTACTTCTGATCTAATCAATTATCTTTCTAGATATCTTGCCTCGCCCACTTCGTCCCAATGAATAGGTGATCTGCACTTTCTACCATATAATGCCTCGTATGGTGCCATGTCAATGGTTGCTTGGTAGCTGTTATTTTTAGAAAAATCCACTAAAGGTAGGTATCACTCCTATTTTCCCGATCATTCCATTATACAAGCCCTTAACATGTCCTCCAATAACTGTATGACCCTTTCGGATTGTCCATCACTTTCTTGGTGAAACGATGTCCCAATTTTCAATTTGGTTCCTATGGCCTCGTGGAAACTCTTCCAGAACCTTAAAGTAAATCTGGGGTCATGATCAGACACAATCAAGATAGGGACTCCATGCAGCCTTACTATCTCTTTTACGAACAAGTCTGCGTATCATTCTATACTGGACATGGTATTTACTCCAAGAAAGTGCGTTATTTTAGTGAGTCGATCTACTATCACCGAGATTGAATTATTCCCCCATTCCGATCTGGACAGTCCCGATACAAAATCCATAATTATGTACTCCCATTTCCACTATGGGATCTCCAATGGCTGTAATGTCCCAGATGGTCGTTGATGTTCAGCTTTGAATTGTTTGCTAACTTACCAACGCCCTTACCACGTTAGGTTCCACTGATATCCCTTCATTGGACACTACATACCCTAAGAAGGTCACCTATTTTATCCAAAATTCGCACTTCTTGAGTTTGGCATAGAGTTTATTTTCCCTTAGTATTTGTAGCGTAGCCCATATATGCTCTTCATGTTCCACCTGACTTTTCAAATAGATCAGTATATCGTCAATGAAAATGATGATAAACTGATCGATGTAGTGTTTAAACACTCGGTTCATCAGGTCTATGAAGTCCATTGGAGCGTTTGTTAGCCCAAATGGCATCACTCAAAATTCGTTATGGCCATACCTCATTCTGAATGATGTCTTCCTCACGTCATCCTTCATTATCTTTAGCTGGTGATACCCTGACTGTAAATCAATCTTAGAGAATACGGTAGCTCCCTGTAATTGATCGAATATGTCATCGATTCTTGGAATGGGGTATTTGTTCTTAACTATTACCATATTCAGCTCTAGGCAGTCGATACATAATCTTAATGACCTATCTTTCTTCTTTACGAATAACACAATGGCTCCCCAAGGTGATGAACTAGGTCGTATGAATCCTTTATTCCACAACTCTTCCAATTGCGTCTTCAATTCCTTCAGTTCAATCGGCGCCATCCTATAAAATGCTTTTGATATTGGTGTCGATCCTGGTTCCAACTCAATTTCAAATTCAATCTCTCTGTTTGGAGGTAGACTTGTCAGATTCTCTGATAATACATCTTGAAATTCCTTTACCACCATAATGTCCTCCACCTCCACCATTGACTCCCCATCTATCACCACTATACTAGCCAAAAATCTGACACACCCACCATTCTATAATTTTTTCACCTTTATTACGGATATGATTGGCAGGTTATCCCTCCGTAAGTCTGCCTTAAATTTAAGTTGCTCCTCCCTGGTCGGTTTTATGGTTACCTTTTTGCCTCAACAATCTATGGTTGAGTGGTACTTTGTAAGCCAGTTCATTCCTAACATCACCTCAAACTTTAGGCTCAACACTATCAACTCAACCAATAAAATTTTATCCCCTATTTGAATAGGGTTATTCTTGACCACCTAGCTAGAATCCATTACATCACCTGAAGGTAAGGAAATAAAATATCCTATGGTTATGTCTTTGGGTACCACTCCCAGCTTCTTTAATAGTGATCGTGCTATGAATGAATGTGTGGCAGCGGAATCAATTAAAGTAAATACAATAAGTCCATGGATGGACGTATTACCACTTATTGTTATGGCATCCTTTTGCTCTGCCTGATCCGTTGTCATTTTAAGAACTTTGGTTGGGACTTTCTTCTGATCCGTAGACCATTTCGGACAATCTCGAACCACAATCCCATTTTCCTTTCACTAATAGCATTTATTGGAACCCACCAAGCATTCTCCAGTATGGGCATTGTTGCATTTCGGGCACGACATATTTCTTTCAGTTCTTGGTATTGCTCTGTCCATTTTCACAGTTCCCACATTTCCCGCTGCCATTCTTAGATTCTTGGTTTCTCCCTGATTAGTTCCTTGTTCTGTGGGATTCCATGGTCTAGATGTCTGATGAGTGGTAATTATATCACTATTTCCCACTCATTTAACCTAATATTTTGTATAGTTTCTTGAGTTTTGTGAACTTTTTGATGTGTTTTATTATTATTTTGCAAATAAATAAAGTTTGGGAAGCATTGGAAGCAATTTGGGGCAAAACGGAGAAAAAATGACAAAAAGGGCAATTTGGTAATTTGGCGCGTCGTGACGTCTAATGTGCGCCGCTTCATGCTAACCTGCGCCGGTGACACGTGTCACTATATGAGAAGTTTGCTACCATGCGCAGTGCTAACATGCGCTTGCCACGTGTCAACATCCGAGCAGATATACTAACGTGCGCCGTGCCACGTGTCACAATCCTATGGTGCCAACAATACGCGTGCCACGTGTCAGCTTCCTATTCGAACGCATCTACCGTGTGCCACATGTCTGCCACATTTCATCTACGTGTCCGCCACGTGTCCGCCACGTCAGCTGCAATACCGATTCAATGTGCCACGTCTCGCCGCATCATCAATAGCCAATCATTGTTCGCCACGTGTCAGCATCTCAGTGGACCGAATCATAAAGCATGCCACGTGTCCCAATTTTATTGGGCCGACAGTTTCCGCATGCAACATCAACAGTCAACAAGTCAAATCGTGTGCCACGTCATCAAAACAGCTTGTAAGTCGTGTTTCCCCGTGTAGATAGCACGCGTGTTGTGATGCACGAACAACTTTCGCGTCGTGACGCGCGTTGGAAATTTTGCCTATAAATTCTACTCAATTCCATTTCATTTACCTCATGTTTTCCTTGGGATTTTTCCCTGATTTTATCGGATTGCATCTATTTTGCAAATTATGAATAATATTTAAATTATGTATTTTTATTTTTAGTTTTTATTACTGTTAGGTTTCTAAGGTCTAACCAAGATCATTCAAGCATAGAAATCATGTGAATACTCATAAGAAGTATGGCGGAATCATACTTACAATGATCGGCTTTTGCGATGCGACGAACAACAAAGTATTTGCTCATTCCTTGAAGCATTCGGCCATGGCCTCCATGGTTGTCCTCTTTGTGTTCTTCAAGCTCCAAGCTTTGTTTGAGATTCCATGCTCAAGGGTTTGTTTCCCTATCACCTTTAGATGACTCTTCATGTGCTAGTATTGGAAAGATTTGCCACAAATCTTCATAATTATTCTTGTTGCTCTCGATTTTTAGAAGAAAATTGGGAGAGAAAATATTTGGCCCTTGGCCGAATATGTGTTTAGAGAAGAGAGAAGTGATGAGTTTGTTTTTGTATTTGGTTTTTCCAAAAAACTAATACCAAATTGTTTTCCAAAATTTTTGTATATCCTTTCAAAAAGTCAAACAAAAAAAATGGAGCCAAAATGGCAATAAATACCTACAACAACTCACATCACTATTCACATCAATCAATGATGACAAGCATCACTTCACTCAAAGTGATGTGACTTCCATCACTTGATTGACTAGTGATTTGACGCTTGATGTGACTTGTGGGCCGCACTTGAATTCGAAATACGAGTGGGCCCGCAAACACTCCCGGGCTTGGGTTCGCTAATTCCGAATTAACGAATTTTCCGTTGTGACGTAATTAAATCAAATTTAAATAAATAATTATGCCTAGCAAAATTACTATTCACATCGCTAGCGAATTAATTCTAAATTAACTCGTTTATCTGAATTAAAATCTAATTTTAATTATGCGTCGAAATCCAATTTCGTATAATATATCGAATATATTATTTGATCGATTAATTCCAAATTAATCGTTCGCTCTCTTTAAATAATATTTTATCCCACATAAAATATCTCTGTAATTAATCCCAGATTAATTTTCTCTCTCTTATAATTAATCACAGATTAATAAAGTACGAGTCATACGTCATCGGTGAATCTTCGGGAAGCGACCCATGAGATCCCCGGATATGTTGGCAGTAAACCCGGTCGTCGGACTATCCGAACACGTACGTACCTAGTACTATATTTTTACCGATTTACAAGACATGGTTGGCTTCTAGCAAAGGACCGTGCCTACCCAATTCTCCAGAAATATTCTTAAAGGAATATGTAATCTTTATCAGGCGTAGTATACGTAGTATTGCGTATTGCGATCCAGTATCGGATGTCACGTGCAAGGCCTGGGGCTGGAATTGTGTCTGCCTCGTACGAAGCACATATAGGATCTCTAGTAACTAGTCTCTATAATCGGATAAACATGACCTAGTCATAATATCCCGATAGCTGCAGCATAAAAGAGCACAAGTTTCGTACCCTACGTGATCATCATCTCCATTATGACTGGAGTGATACTTCCATCTTGACATCACACCCAATACACTACGATTCTCAATATACCCAGAAGAGGCGTACACAGAACCTGTTAAAGCCCTGGACGACCAAAACCAAAGTATATTGATTGTCGCAAGTATTAGCGGTGCAAGTCTCAGGTTAAGACCAAATACACCTACTCTGATTCGGACTTCCATAGACACATAGTCATACTACCAATGGAATTCCGAGGGGTCTATCTAGAGAGAAGTCATTTCCGTACCATCGGTAAACACAACCTCCTATTACACTTGCATGAGTATCCTATACCCAAATATATGAGAACTATGTCGTTATGCTCCCACAACGCGCACAAGTGTAATACTAGTCTATTCCGCATTATCGATGTCCAATCTCGATAATACTACAACTAGGGATATTTAATGATTAAACCTTCGTGGATTGATACTGTCTCATATCATCTCAATCCGGAACTAATCATAAGGACCTTTTATCATTTATATATCTTGGTAATCTAATTACAAATGATAAAAGAGCAATTTCCTTTGTCACATAGTTAATTTGTACAACAACACCATGATCTGTACAAATAGTGATGCTATGGGTCATAATTGTCCAACAATCTCCCACTTGGCCTATAGCCAATCACTCAAGTGTCCTACACCCGAACTATGTACGGTTCGCTCAAACTTCTACTGAGAAACAACTTTCGTCAGCGGATTTGCAGTGTTATCATCTGATGCGATTTATTCGATCATCACATCGCCACGATGTATGATCCGAACGAATCAGATAAATATTTGAAGTATATATCTGGATCGTTGATGAGACCATTAATTCTTTAGCCTGTGCTGTAGCCTAGCTCAATTGCTAACAAAACTGCACATAATCTGATTAGGATTATTAAGATCCAAAAGGCTTCTATTGTTGCCTCAGCTGCATCAATAACCCGCTTTTGTTATTTATTCGGCAACAGTATCTTGCTTGGAAGATTTCCAGCTCACTGTTCCGTTATTCAACTGTATAGTACTGTTTTTATGACTTATAGTCGTTATAATCGGTTAGGAAACTTGCAGCAGTGAACCCAGTCACTTCAAGTTCTCATTCTCCATAGTATAAGAAAGCATCTTTAGTTCATCTAAGATACTAAAGGATGTTCTTAACATCAATCCAGTGACTATCACTTGGATTGGCCTAATTATGACTCCATATGCTCAAAGCATATGAGACACCAGGTCATGTACATTTATTTCAATGTACGAGTTCTCGGAGAGTGCCAACAACTTTTAGATCTATCCCAGTAGATCCTTATTCCTAGAATAAAGGTTGTCTCTCCAAAGAATTCTACGGAGAATTTTCATGAAAGCCATGCTTTCACCGACTGTATTATGGGAATATCATTTCCAAGAAATGACATATCATCAATTTTAGGAAAATCACTGTCAGTGCGCTCCCACTAACCTTCTTATATACACAAGAATCATTTTCGTTTTGTAGGGGAAGAGACCTCATCAACCATAACTAGAGAGTTTTCACTGTACTCTACTGACATTCAGACTCCTACAACTAAGGATTTAAGAAACGCTCTCATGCAAACCTTCCAATGTAAATATTCAGTCTCATCAAAGAATGGTGGACAGTTTAAGAGTTGACTTCTCTCTATAGCTAAATCGGTCAATGATCGCGGTCAAACTCTAATACCAATTGAAAATTCAATTTTAGTCCTAAGTTTTTACCATATACAGAATTAAACACAATAAATCAAGACAACTACTGACTATTATTTTTATGTATTCCCAACAAACACCCTTAAGTCTACGCAATTATAAAAACAAAGCACAATATTAAAGCAATAAACAAAATCAACACAATAATTTTTTTGACGAATTTGAAAACTCGTGCAAGTAAAAAATAACTCCATGTATCTAGGCAACCAGCCAAAATCAACTATAATGAGAAATACTTACAATGATGGTAAAAGAAATATGGAAGCAATTCCCCCGACACTAATACCTTTAGATTGTAAGAACTCGAAGAACTCCTCGAGTTCGCTCCGCACCACGAGGTCTTCTTCAAAACCTCTGAAGTCTCTAAGCAGATTTACTATGCAAGCTCTGAACGTCGGAACTCTGACTACCAATCTTCCTCCTTGAGAGTCCTTGAGAAACTGAAGGTTTAGGAAATTGGATTTGGTTGTGTTGATGGTATAACAAAAATCGATTTCACCAAAGTAAAGAAGACAAAGAAATCAAAATAGTCTTCAAGGTGAGAATAAGAAGGTTGAAAAGCTAAATAGCTTTGAGACCTTGAGAGATTGTGTTTTCAACAGGTGTGAATGTGGCTATTATTTTGTTTATATAGATATGGCAAAAAGAAAAGGTTTCCTAGTGCAAAATAGACTTAAAATGCATCCAAAATTGTCCACTTATGCAAGGGTGTTCGAACGCCACACGAACACGTGTCGAACGCATGTTTGTTCCACAAACTCGTTCGAATTTTGTGTTGAACACACCTTGAATACAAACTCATTGGAAGGTTCCATTCGAACGGAATGATGAACGCACTATACACGAGAGCCTTCTATCAAGTTTCGTTTGAATCCAAACATGAACGTGACACTAACGCCACTCGTTCGAACATAAACACTAACACACTAACGCATGTCTGATTTCTTCACACACAGCTTACCAAATACTAGTCCAATAGCTCCGAGATCTTCAAAACTCATTACAACTCAATTAAACATGTTTTGTTACGGAATTTGTCAATAAATATAGAACTAACACTAATTTTTTTTAAATAATAATAATAATAATTGTGAACAGTCATGTTGGTCTCGCAAAAAATTAAATTTTAAACTAAACGACTTTTCAACTTATGCAAAGGCCAAGTATGAATCCCCCAATTTTACTCTTGAGCATCGCAAAATCGAATTCGTACGGTAATTATTAAAAAACGCTCTCGTTTGAAAAATCAACCTTATTTCTGATGCCTACAAGCATCAATTTCTTATGAAATGCATATGCTTAGAGCTTTCCAAAAACATAAATGCAATCGTGAGCCCTACGAAAGTGACCTAGTTAATTTTGTAAATTTTGTTTGTTTAGTTTTCATTTTGTCATGTTCTTGGGACTAGCAAAATCTTAAGTTGGGGGTGTTTGATAAGTGCGGTTCATACTCACTTATTCATACATTCTTAACTTACTATTTTGTTAGATTCCGTGTCATTTAATGTATTTGTAGTTTGTTTTATGTTTTATTTATAGAAAGCAGTAGGACATGGATCTTGGGGCAAATTGACTTGTTTTGGGACCTTACGGACGCATTGGAAGCACACGGGAAGAGCGGAAAATGCAGGAAATAACATACCAGATTTTTATCTGGCACCGCGGCGCAACCTCAGTAATAGACATAGTAATTTCCCGCAAGTTTGGCGTCGCGGCGCCACAGACTCCCTAAAACATCAATTTTTAGGGTTTTACATGCACAAGGACTCCAAGACTTTCTTATAAATACATAAGCTCGTCCAAAACCCTAAAAGGTGAGGCTAATACACAACTCAAAACTCAAAACATATATTTTTAGAGAGATCCATGGAGGAGGATTGAAGAGAAACATGAGGAGAAGAAAGCAGTGACGTCCAAAAAGGAAAGGATTCAATTCAGATTTAATCATCTAGTTTTTTTCTTTAAACTCTAATGATGTCCAATATGTTCATGACCCTATTGTCATTGTTTTTATCTTTAGTCATGAACTAACTCCATTATTCTAGAGGATGATGTAACTAATGCTTGAACTTATGTATTGATCGTCAATTTAATTGTTATGAAGTTTTATTCAGTTTATTTATATTCTTTTGCGTTTAATGAATATTGTTTGTTAGCCACAAATTGAGATGATGCATGTTTAGAATCTATCGCTCGGGAGAGAGGGATTTTGAATAGGATCTACAGAATATAACTTGAGGGTTTTATAGAGTTCGAGAGAATCTATAGTTCCTTTGAAGTCGTTAACACAGAATCATAGAACGTAATGAATTATTGATTGCTAGATTTTTATAGGGATATCGAACATGTGTCGAACACGTGCTGGTTTCGCAAACTCGTTCGAAAATTGTATTGAACGCACCTCGAATGCAAACTCGTTCGAATATTGTATTGAACGCACCTCGAATGCAAAATCACTGGAAAGTTTTGTTCGAACGGAATGATGAACGCACTATGAATGAGAACCTTCTATCAAGTTTCGTTTGAATCCAAACATGAACGTGACCCTAACGCCACTCGTTCGAACATATACACTAACGTAGAACTAACGCATATCTGATTTCTTCACACACAGCTTACCAAATACCAGTCCAATTGCTCCAAGATCTTCAAAACTCATTATAACTCAATTGAACTTATTTTGTTACGAATATTGCCAACAAATATCGAACTAACACCTATTTTAATAATAATAATAATAATAATAATAATAATAATAATAATAATAATAATAATAATAATAATAATAATAATAATAATAATAATATAATTGTGTAAAGTCATGTTGGTCTCGCAAAAAAATAAATTTTAAAGTAGATGACTTTTCAACTTATGCAAAGGCCAAGTATAAATCGCCCAATCTTACTCTTTGAGTATCGCAAAATCGACGGGTAATTATTAAATACCGCTCTCGTCTTGAAAAATCCACCTTATTTCTGAAGCCTACAAGCATCAACTCCTTATGAAATGCATATGCTTAGAGCTTTCCAGAAACATAAAAATCTTTGAATCACACAAAGAGACAAATGGAGGGATATAAAATATAAGATATCGACAAAAAGAGAACATCACGTGATTAAATCTTTACCGCAGAATCCTCAGTGCTTATCTAATGAAACACCATTCATTTTGGCATTTTCTATGGAGAAAAAGAACTTATATTTTAAAATATAACTAGCTAATTTTATAAATAATTAAAAATGCTGCCCAAACCACAATTAGTTCATTGAAATTCAAAATATTATAGTAGGAATTAGAGCTAATCGAGTTCATTTACCTGTGACTTCTGGATTGATAGAACATAATATAAATGCAATTATGGTTCATGATGTTGTGGTACTTTTGTTCATATTAAATAATTAAAAATGCTGCCAAAACCACACTTAGTTCATTGAAATTCAAAATGATACGGTAGAAATTAGAGCTAATCGAGTTCATTGACGAGTGACTTTTGTATGGATAGAAAATAATATAAATGCAATCATGTAGGGTTTAGGATCTGACCTCTAGATTCTGGGTTCGATTTCAAGGAGTGTGTTTCTTATAAAAGTCTAGGAAATCAAGAGATTTCACATACTCCGCTTAAACCTGGAAGGGGTGGTTTGGCGGTGGAGTCTCCAACAATTTTTTTTTTTTTTAAAAAATATTTTGTACAATTGTGCGCGTTGGATAAATATGAAATTAGTTAATTGTTTATTAATATTTGTGAAATCTCTCCTTACAAGTCAATAGTATTCAGAGCCAACACTATGCCAGAGTTCTCTCTAAGTTGTAATTGTTTGGCGCATGAGTGAAGTCGATATTACGATATTTAGTCGGGATTAAGTTAGACTAGTAAAAAAATTGATATTCGACAATCTCAAGGGAAAGAGTTACACAAATTTTAGGACAAAAATCTCGAAACTGATATTCGACGTACATGAGGCTTCGGAGGCTCCACAACACATGTCCGGTTGTATAGAGGAGCAAGACTGGACATTCTTGTGTGAGCTCTAGTCAAGCGAGAAACACGATGTAACTTTTAAAATAATAAGAAAATGATAATTCTCTTTATTTTTGTTACTCACAATGTTGTTAAATGTAGAGTAAATGCCAAGCAAATACAGAGAATCGCAATCACCTGTGTTTCAACCATCATGGAGGCTTCAAGCCATTTTCCTAATATCGTGCAAAGTATTCTAAGGTAAATATACTCTAAAATGTTTTTTAACATTTCATTAATTTTACTAACACTAACAACCACTTTATGCTTATTGCAGAGTAGCACGAGTAATGCGCAATCATTTTCGGGGTTTTTCTGAGTGATGCACTATAGTGAGAAGAAGAAATGGGTCAATGAAGAAGCTGAATGTTACTACGTAAGTTTTAGTATTTAAAATAAATTTAATATATTTTTAAATTTAATTTTTTTTCTTTTCCAGTTTGAACATTAACTTCAATTTTTTTAAACAGAACGAAATGGTGGAGGTCTAGCGACGAGCTCAGGAGACAGGGTCCAACCCTCTACCAAATGAGGAGTCGTCGCAATTGATTTTCAAGAATCAGACAACATAAAACGTCAGTCTTGGCACTCGTAAGCAGCTTACGTCGTCTGGACGGATTACTATTTCTTCTCCTACTCAGTTGTGCCTCCAAGAACAGCTAGACAGCACTGAGGAAGAGTTGGACAATACTAAAGAAGAGTTGAAAAATACTTAGGAGAAGCTACAACAGGTTGAGGAGGACAACTAAAAGAAGATGCAGGAGTTTGACGAGAAGATGAGGACAATCATGCAGATGCTGGAAGCCTCACTCGGCTAGTCTGCATCGGTCTCAACCGCCCCTCCATCACAGTAGTAGTGATTATTATTTTCATTTGTATAAAAATTCACAACAATAGTGATTGTTAATAGACTATGTATTCATTTTATTTAATAAAATTTAATTATAAATTTAATTTATTTTTATATTTTAATTTTAATTTTAATTTATTTTTAATTTTATAGGAACAAAAATAATTATTAGAATAAAAATAATTTTACAATTATTTAGTAAAATTATTTTATTATAATAATATTTTTCAAAAAAATATGTACACCTTTAGCGTCAAATGTTTTGATGCAAAAGGTAATAAAATAATAATTTATTTTTCAATACCATTTACTTCGACGCTAAAATTAATAAGATAATTATTTATTTTTTTAATATTATTTCATCTTTACCGTAAAAATAAATAAACTTTCATTTTATATTTTAAAATACATTTAGCGTCAAAACTTTCGACGCTAAAGGTAAAAATAATTAGGTTTTTATTAAGTAAAAAATTATTTGGTGTCAAAAATATTCGTCGCCAAATAATGATTTAGTGTCAAAAAAAATTTCAACGCTAAATATCTCAAATTTAACGTCAAAAAAATATAGCTTCGACACTAATAGTCTTTCTCGTCTACGTATTCACGTCGAAAACATACGGCACTAATACTCTTAACAGTCAATAGAAAAAATTATCCAAAATGTATCTTGCAATGTTGCTTTAATTCAAATGCCATATTGCTTTAAATTCCACTTTGCGTGTTGGGACGCCCATGTATGAGCTTCACGACATGTATCAATGTCAATAAAGACTGTTGCGACGCGTTAATCGAGTGGTAACATGACAATTTCAACCCAGATTCATCTTGTACTTAGTTTTTAACAAGGAAAGCGTCCCAGAACTCCCTATATAAGAAAAGTTCATCCTAAAACCTAAAGGAAGCCTCATAATATAATTTTGGAGTCAGAGAGCATAGAAGAGCGCATAAAACAAGTTAAGAATGAGTGCTCTAACTAGTGCTAGAGTTTGAAGGCGAAGATTGCAAACGATAGTTCTTTCTTCCCATTTCTCTCTAGTTTATCTTTTATGGGTCATTATTTTGTATTAATAATGATTAGCTTGTATCTACTGATTATTATGTCTAGCTAATTCATTAAATCTAAGATTGTAATGGATCTTGAGCATGGTTAATTAAATTAATTGTATATTTATATTCTTTTGGGTTTCTTATTTATTATTTATTATTCTCTGTGGTTTGATGCTTATTTTATTGTCTGGCCAACAATAAAATACTTTTGGTGAATTTCTAACTCGACGGAAGAAATTTGGATTAGGCGTGGGAATAATAGTGTGTGATCTTATTCGTTGAATAGATTTCCCTGCAGTATAGACATATACCTAAAGGGCATATGTAACCAAGATAAGAACCTGACCTTAATGAATTTGGTTTAATTAAAAACATACACATATAGTTAATTATTTTATTCTGAATATATTTACATGACCATCAAAAGTGGCTTGTAGATAGTTTAGTGTTCTAGGTTAATAATTAGTAACAACAATCCAATCGGATGGAAAGTGCATGAACCCCTTTGTATGCGTACTTAGGTGAATTTGTAACCCTAGGTTCTTCTATCTCTAAGGTTTTCCAACTTTTATTATTTATTCTTTGATTAATTTCAATTAATTTTGATTAAATCAATTTCCCTTCTCAATAGTTTAGTTTAATCTAAGTATGTTAGTCTTGATATTAATAAGATAAATACTAAGTCAATGTGTGATGAGCAGAAAATATATCATTATTTACCGCTCATTTGACCTAATATTTTGTATGGTTTCTCGGGTTTTATAAACGTTTTGATGTGTTTTAGTTTATTTTACAGATAAAATAAAATCGGGACTTAATGGAATCAATCAGGACTAAATGTGGAACAAACAAGGGAAAAAATTGGACCTAACATTTGGATTTTAGAGGTTGGAAACTTGAAATGGCGTTCTAACGAAGTAAAATTTCGGAAATTTCAACTTTTCGTAATTTTTGTATGTTGGCCATAAATTTCTACTCCAATATCAGATTGAGGTGATTCAAATTCCAGATTAAAGAAGCCTCAAAAATCGAAAATATTGAAATTTATAATAATTTTGAATTCTGAAGTTATCATGACCGAAATTGATAAAACATCTGGAATTGTGTTATGTATAATTATTAAAGTCATTTTCAAAACAAAAAAAATATAAAAAATAAAAAAAAATGAAAATTGTCAAACTTCCACCAAACAAGCTTGCATGTTTGGTGGAGGATTTGATGCCATGTTTGGTGGAGGAATTTGTGGACAAATTGGTGGAGGTAAAATTTTACCTATAAATATCAAGTCATTTCATTTGTTAATTTCATAATTTCCTTAAGGTTTCTATTAATAAACTTGAGTATTGTATATTGTGTGTTTATTTTCTGTATTTTAATTATGTATTTTTATTTTTACTAATAATATTTTTTGTGTTTTTACTTTCTTTTATGCTTTGTAGTTAATTTCCACTGGGGAATAGTGAAACCTTTAATATGATAAGGTAGATTAATCTCACTTAGTTTATAATATGGAAATTGTAATTTTATAATATGGATTAAAGTTGATACCGCCTTCATGGCTGGTTTTATTTATTTGACATAATGTGAAACAGCATATACGGTCGGTCATTAGGTGACAAATGATTACCGCCTATATGGCTGGTTTATGGACAAATAATAATACCGCCTTTATGGCTGGTTTGACTTAATTGGTTAACACTGATAATTTCTATATTATAATAAAGTGAGATTTCTACATTTGAAATATTAAAGGTGGATCCCCTAACCCCTGTATTTTATTTTTATTCTAGGGAAGTGATGAAGCACAATATTCAAGAGTTTAATACTTGATTTGATTATGATGGGTAATGTTTTGGTTTGTTTATTGAATCTTAAGCTTAATGCTTCTCGTTAACCGGCCAATAATAAGATTGATGTGGTAAACTTAAAATGAACTTGGAAAAGGGATTTTAGGTTTTAGCCTTAGATTCAATAGCTCACGATCTCACCTTAGGGCATGGTGACTTTTAGGTAGATTTCCTTCCACGATAGACATATACCTTTCAGGCGGGAGTAGCCACAAATGGAACTTGAACTTAATGAATTCATGTAACTTGATTAACATAGACATATGATTAATTGGGTTATTTTGGGTATTTGCATCTGACCATCGGAAGAGGCTTTTGCATATCTTCGTCTTTCAGGTTAGCAGACTGGTTTATTACACATATATAAGAGAATCAATTTATCATTAGAATAATATTGTGTGGAATCACAACCCTAGATATTTGTGTCTTTTATTTATTTTCCTTAGTATTTTCTTTTGTATTTTTATTTATTTAGTTATTTAGCAAATCCACATTCAACCAACCAATCAAGCAATCATTTTGTTATCCCTTTAATTATATACATGTAAATATTTAGCATCAACAATTAATAAAAATAATAGAAATTAAGTCCTTGTGGGATCGATATTTTTATACTACTTGAGCGATACGTGCGCTTGTTTTACGTGTGTGATTTCACTTACCATGTTTTTGGCGCCGTTGCCAGGGACTTATTTTTCTTGCGTTATTAATTTTGAAGTTATCTATTTTACTTGTATCTAATTTTCATTACTTTTATTTGTAATTTTTATTTCTTTCTTTTATTTTTCAGGTGGTTTAAATGGATCCTTATTAGGCGATGGAAGCATTACAAACTTTACGAGGTGAAGATACACCCCAAATCAGGGAGCAGCAGTCCAGTTTTCTGAGGTCTGTTGTCCAGCCCAACAATTATCCATGGATGTCAGAGAGAAGTAACACAACATTTGCTCAATGATTTCAGAGATGTGAGATATGTAATGGTAACCACCACAACAATAATTACACGTACAACTATAATTCAGGGTGGCAGAACTATCAGAGACCTTTATATAATGAACCAACATATTTCACTGAACCTCATTTTCCATCTTATCCACCATCAACCTATAATCTTCAAGGACCAGAACCATCAGTGGGAAGACAGTTGATGAACAGGCTCGAGAAACAAGAAGCTAAACAAGATGCAATGTTTCTGAGTCAAATAAAAACCTTACAGAGGCTGGTAAATGAATTGAGACAAATAATCAACAACCAGAACTACATACCTCACGGAACAAATTCAAATAACACTGATGAAGCCTTCGAGTACCAAGCATTTCATGATGACACCTTAACAGGTTAGAAGGCTGAGGTAGAGGTATCAGTTCAGGAGCCCGAACAGGCAGAATCTCAATTTGAACTTGATTATTCATCAGACTCTGACGAGGAACAAGTAACAGAGCTCTCTATACCAACTACACCAACAAGTGAGGATGAAACTCTGCATCCTAAAAATGAAGATCTTGGAGCATGCATTGCACAAATGTTTGAAGAATAGCTACCTGAGTCGTTCATACCAACCACAGAGGATAAAAACCTACAATCATGCATATCTTTACATCCTCAGGTTGACACGTATGGAACATGCATTTCACAGATGACAGATGAAGAGCTGAACAATGAAATTCTGAAATATATATGTGAAGAAAAGGTGGAGCAAGAAGCGGAGCAAATGGAGGAGCAAATGTATGACCATAATAAAGATCTTATGACTTCAGGAGAAACATCACTGTATTGGGGAGTAAAAATTGAAGACAAAGCCCAGAAGCTTGGCAAAATGGAACTCCCATTTAAAGTCAAGCACCATACGAGACCTCCTGGTTTTCTTTCTTTCTTTTCAGGAACTAGTGGAGCGACAAAGTTTAAAAAGGTGGCACAAACACTAAGTCAGACAAAATTCTTTAGGCCACCTCATCATTGGAAGAGACCCTTCAAAAGCAACGCACATGGGATTGTCTTTAATCGGATGTCCAAAACCATGTTGAAGCCTCCTTGACAGATGGACTTCAGTCACGTCTGGCTGAAGATGATAAATTTAGCGCTAGCAGGGAGGCAACCCATGCAAAAATTTTATTTTTATTTAAATTTAAATTTTTTGTATTTTGTGTATACATGTTGTAGATATTTTAATTTTGTGTGTTATTTTTGCAGGGAAAAACATAGACGGAACACTTAAGCCAAAGCAAACCAGTGAAAATAGGGGTATCACATAATAAAATTTGACAAAATCACGAAGTTAAAAAGTCAATTCAGTATAGACGGTGGAGTAAGGAGTCAACTCTTGATACGCGTCCTAGTGGATATATTCGTCAAATGACTTGATTTTTCCAAAAAAAATAAAGAATTTAAATGGCCCCTAAAAGGAATCATGGTAACATTGTTCTTTTATCCTTCTTTTATTTTGTAACACATTGGGGACAATGATAGGTTTAGGTCTGGGGGTGAGGTTGTTTATGTTTATTTGTCTTCTCCGATATTTTTTCTTTTACTGTATGTTTTTATTCCCTGCATATTGTGTGTTTTTCATGTTTTGTGTGTTTTAATTTCTTTACATGCTTTAAAAAAAATAAAAAATAAAATATAGTCTAATGATGAGATTGTTTGTCTTAGTAAAAAGTTCTAGGAAAAGATAAATGCTAATTTCACTTTTATCTTATACTTTGAGCCTAATATCTAGGTCAGACTCATATGCATTAAAAATAATTCTGTAGCAGTTAGATAATAAGGAATTGACAAAGTGACTAGTTGAAAAAATCAGTGGTTGATGAATGACTGTTTGCATGAATATCTATTTTTGTCTATATTTATTTATGATGTGCGGTATGATGATGAAAAAAGAAAAAAGAGATAAATAAATAAAATTTCTTACTTAGTAACCGGTCATCTTATCTCAGTAAACAAAGATTGTTCGCGTCAAACGGGAGAACTTTTAACATCTGATATCTGAGTAATTAAGTCTGTATGGGTGTTTAACACCTAGTGCCCTAAAGCCAACTGGTTTGAGAGTCACTGGCCTAAAGCTTGCTACATGGATTAGAGATGTTACAAAAAAAAAATCACATACCTCACTTTGCACATATTGTAGTAGACATAATAATTTTAGATAGTCAGGTTGGTTTGACCCATTAACTACTGAGAATTGAGACAAGCTCACCAAGTTAATAACTTAGAATCGAAGCTGTTTGCAGAGCTATTCACACACACACTCTGAGTCTGATTTAGATAATTTGTTCAAATGAAAGAATTTTAGTTGTAGTTTGCATTTTCAAGGTTCCTTTAACTTTGTTGCTAGACATTCTCTGAGGACATTATATATATACCTATTATTTTCTTCTATTTTATTTCTTTTTCATTTGTTTCTTTTGTCTTTTTTCTTTTGTGTGCATTTCATTGACGTTTGTGGGTATCGTCACTGTAAGCCCTCACAAGACTATAACTCGTCCACTAGGGACACATATGTGTTTAAAGGCTTGTTGCATACGCTAAATGCAATCGTGATCCCTATGAAAGTGGCTTAGTTTAATTTAGTTTCTGTTGTTTATTTTATTTTATTTTATTTGTTTCACTCGAGGACTAGCAAATTGTTAGGTTTGGGGGTGTGATGAGCGGAAAATATATCACTATTTACCATCCATTTGACCTAATATTTTGCATGGTTTCTCGAGTTTTATAAACGTTTTGATGTGTTTTAGTTTATTTTACAGGTAAAATAAAATTGACACTCAATGGAATCAATCATGACTAAATGTGGAACAAACAAGGGCAAAATCTGGACTTGACATTTGGATTTTATAGGTTAGAAACTTGAAATGGCATTCTAACGAAGTAAAATTTTGGAAATTTCAACTTTGCGTAATGTTCGTATTCTGGCCATAACTTTATACTCCAATATCGGATTGGGTGATTCAAGTTCTAGATTAAAGAAACCTCAAAGATCTACAACGTTGATGATAATTTCGAAATTTGAAGTTATCATGACCGAAATTGATAAAATATCCGAAAGTGTGTTATGTATAATTATTAAAGTCATTTTCAAAACAAAAAAAAAATTAAAAAATTAAAAAATTAAAACTATCAAACTTCCATGTTTGGTGGAGGATTTGATGCCATGTTTTGTGCCATTTTTGGTGCCATGTTTGGTGGAGAAATTTGTGGACAAATTGGTGGAGGCAAAATTTTGCTTATAAATACCAAGTCATTTCATTTGTAAATTTCATACTTGTTAGTTCCATTTTTATTGGCAATGTCCATAACAAAACAAGTTCAATTGAGTTGTAATGAGTCTTGAAGATCTCGGAGCAATTGGACAAAATCTGATGGAGTTATCCGAGTGATGTTTACTCTTTTGAATATTCCAGAAGCTTTAGAGATCAAATTGACATGAGGTTAGTTCCATTGGAAAGTAGACTCGAAGATGATCGTGTATATATAAAGAACTCATGATTGGCCAAGAGACAAGAAAGTTACAAGCATTTTAAGTTGCACCTGAAAATCGGGCCGCGACCGCGTTAGTGTTGCGTTCGAACGTTTTGCGAGCCAGAAACTTTGCATTTGAGTTGCGTTTGAAGTGAGTTCGAACGTCCCTGCGTAAGTAGGTTATCTTAGACACGTTTTAAAACTAAAATAACACTAGGAAACCCTTTACCTTTGCCCTACCTATATAAACAAACATTTAGCCACCTTCCCGAACGGTTGAAGCACTTTTCCTTTGAGCCAAAATCTCTTAAAGCTTTCAACCTTTATTGAATCCAACTTGAAGACTCTTTTCATCTTCTTGTCTTCTTTGTTAAAGGTGTGATTCTTCTTTGATAAACCTTCAACACAACTTAACCCAAAATCCATAATCCTTTAGAGTTCTTTAGGAGAAGTTTTGGTAGTCGAAGTTCAAGCGTCATTGGTGATACAATCTACTCAGAGACTTCAGAGGTTCTGAAGAAAGCCGTGGGTCGTGGGCTTGAGGAGTTGCCTTGAGTTCTTGCAGTATTGAGGTACTTGAGTCGGTGGAGTTGCCACCATAGGTCTTGACTATCGTTGTAAGTTTTTCTCTATATAGTGGATTCGGGTGGTAGCCTATACCCGTAGTGGTTTTTTACTCGCAAGAGTTTTCCACTTCATCACTAAAATTATTGTGTTGATTTTGTGTGATTGATTTAATTTGCAGCTTTAATTTATTATTATTGTTTTTATATTTGCAGCATAATTAATTGTTTGATATTGTGGATTTTATGATTGTTGGCTGACATTGTCATTGCCTGTTAATATTCCATAGTTACAGTAATCAGGACTTGTCTTGTTTATTGTTTGTAATTCCGCATAGGGTTAGAACTTAGGATAACCCCGAATTTTCAATACTTTCCTTAGGGTTTCTATTAAGGAACTTGAGGATTGTATCTTGTGTGTTTATTTTCTGTATTTTAATTATGTATTTTTATTTTTAGTAATAATAGTTTGTATGTTTTTACTTTCTTTTATGCTTTGTAGTTAATTTCCACTAGGGGGAAAGGTGAAACCTTTAATATGATAAGGTAGATTAATCTCCCTTAATTTATAATATGGAAATTGTACTTTAATAATATGGATTAAAGTTGATACCACCTTAATGGCTAGTTTTATTTATTTGACATAATGTGACACCGCATATATGGTCGGTCTTTAGGTGACAGATGATTACCGCCTATATGGCTGGTTTATGGAAAAATAATAACACCGCATTTATGGCTGGTTTGACTTAATTGGTTAACACTGACAATTTTTATATTATAATAAAGTGAGATTTCTACATTTGAAATATTAAAAGTGGATCCCTAACCCCTGTATTTTATTTTTATTCTAGGGAAGTGGTGAGGCATAATATTCAAGAGTCTAATAATTGATTTGATTATAATGGGTAATGCTTTGGTTTGTTTATTGAATCTTAAGCTTAATGTTTATGTGGTAAACTTAAAATGAACTTGGAAAAGGGATTTTAGGTTTTAGCCTTAGATTCAATAGCTCATGATCTCACCTTAGGGCATGCTGACCTTTAAGTAGATTTCCTTCCAGGATAGACATATACATGTCGGGCTGGAGTAGCCACAATTGGAACTTGAACTTAATGAATTCATGTAAATTGGTTAACATAGACATATAATTAATTGTGTTATTTTGGGTGTTTGCATCTAACCATCGGAAGAGGCTTTTGCATATCTTCGTGTTCTAGGTTAGCATACTGTTTTATTACACATATATAAGAGAATCAATTTATCATTAGAATAATATTGTGTGGAATCACAACCCTAGATATTTGTGTCTTTTATTTATTTTCCTTAGTATTTTCTTTTGTATTTTTATTTATTTAGTTATTTAGCAAATCCACATTCAACCAATCAATCAAGCAATCATTCTCTTCTCCCTTTAATTTGATACCTGTAAACATTTAGCATCAACAATTAATAACAATAATAGAAATTAAGTCATCGTGGGATCGATATTTTTATACTACTTAAGCGATACGTGCGCTTGCGTTACGTGTGCGATTTCACCGATCAATATGGCTAAGATATCCGAAATTTTATCAATATTTTACTTGAGTGATACGTGCGCTTGCATGTTATATTTATAAATCACGATCACTCTCCCTCACGTACAGGCCAATATTTTGCGTGGTTTGTGTCAAATGGATAGATAGTGTGGGTCCACACGTGTATGTTATTGAATCTGATATCATTTTGAAACTAATATATCTAACTTAACCCAAAATCTAGCTTTCGAGTTTAGGGTTGCCCAATATATATATTTTAATTTCATCCATTATTCTTAGCTGATACGGAATATATTCCTTAACATAACTTTTTAATGTAAATTGATTACCAAAACTCAAACATATTTTAACATTTTTAAATTAAATAAGATAATTTGTATTCATCATGCATGCTCAGTGTCAATATCGTCTCATTCTCACTTCAATATTAATAGAGATAGCAATATAATATATTCCTGGTCCGGACGCGGACAAATCAATAAGGTTCGTTTTTCATTCAATTCGACCCATGTGTCATGAAAATTAGGATTTGAAATATAATATTTAACATTTAAATATTTCCGAATTTAGCGGACTGAAATTTTTATCTTAAATTCGGGATTTTCCAATACGTTAATTTGAAGAACGACTTCCAAGCTGTTTTTTTTTTAAAAAAAAAATAAATTTTGAACAGTCATGTTGGTCTCGCAGAAAATTTAATTTCAAAGTAGCCATGACTTTTCAACCTATGCAAAGGCCAAGTATCATTCGCCCATACTTATTCTTGAGTATCTCAAAATCGAGTTTTTACGGTATTGTTGATGGTGTTTTTTTAACCTCAAAGTAGGTTCAAACATAGAGGAGAGATAGTGTAAAGATTACATCGTCAAAATGACATGGAAGAGAGGGATGAGATCTGACAGGAAGACTTGACCTCATGATATACATCGTCAAAAGTGAGGTGCCATGGGCCGGTGCAGTAGCAGAGTAATAAACGGATCCGATTGGCTAGATTGAGGATGGTTGAGGATGACAAAGACTATAATGATGATCTTGAGACATGAGACGATGTCAGAGTTGGTGTAATAGTGGATTTGAGAGCCAATATAAATAAGGTGAAGTCACAAATTTAAAGGCTAGAAATTTCTGCATTTTCACTTCTTGTAAAAGCCATGAAGCTTCACAACTAGAGATAGAGAAAGTTAGTTAGTACCCGACCACTTGAGAGAATTGTAACAGACTTGTGTAAGACCCGAGATGCCTTATTACCTTACTAGTTCATTCCTCCACTTGTAGCTCGGGTCGGTCTTGACCCCGAATAGTAATAAAATATCACATTTTCTTACGTGGACGTAGGTAGAATCTACTTTCGTCTGAACAACGTAAATCTCTATGTTTACCCTGTCTATTCGTCATGTTTGTACGATTTCCTACTAACCAAATAAATTTACAGTCAAAAGAGATTTATTTAATAGATAAATTCTTTATTTTATAATTCAACGAAAAATAACCGTAAATTCCGATCTCGTCTGAAAAATCAGCCTTTTTTTTTCTGATGCCTACACTACAAGCATCAACTCCTGATCAAATGCATAATCACACAAAAACTCAAATGGAGGGATATAAAATATAAGATATCGACAAAAAAAATGTCCTTATCTAATGAAACTCATTTTATTTTGGCATTTTCTACAGAGAAAAAGAACTTATATTTTAAAATATAACTAGCTAATTTTATAAATAATTATAAATGCTGCCAAAACAACTCTTAGTTCATTGGAAATCAAAATGGTATAGTAGAAATTAGAGCTAATCAAGTTCATTTACGTGTGACTTTTGGATGGATAGAACATTATATAAATGCAATTATGGTTCAAGATGTTATGGTACATTTATCCACATTGGACAAATATGAAATTAATTAGTTGTTTATTGATATTTGTGAAATCTGTTGTAAATTCCTCAAATTCATTAAATAGGATATGTATATGGATATGTCTATCATTGGGATTTTCAAGGGGTGTATGAGAGGTTGCAATCCTTGGAGGGTTGCAACCCACCCCAAGGGGTGCCCTATTGGCACCCCTCAATGCCTTATAAAAGGAGGCATTTATTCCAAATGAAAAAGGGAAAAAAATATACAAGTAATATCCAATTTTCAAAGGCATTGTGTTTTCTTTGTTTTTGAGAGAGAGATCCACCAATTTCTGAGTTCGCATACTTGTTAAGGAGTGCTCATTGAACAAGAAGTATCCAAGTTATCCTGGGAGAACGTTGGCAATTCGAATCCGTAGAGCACCTGTGACGGGGCCAATAAGTTCTTAAGGACAGAGAGATCTCGACTTGGATTGAATCTGTAAACTTGATTTCCAGGTTTGTCTTGAGGTTTTCTGGTTTTAGGGTTTTTGTATCTAGATCTACTTTTGGTGGTTTGATCTGTTTGATTTGCATATTATATTACTGTTTAACGACACCAATTTAACAACAATCTTAAGAACTTATTGATATAGTGTTATTAGATAGTAATTTGCATGTTAGGGTTTGAATATTTTCTAGAAAATTCGGACTATGCATGAAAAACCCGTAGGGCGTTCGAACGCCCGACGCACGCGAAGGCTTAAAATCTGAAATTTCGTAAGAACGTTCGAACGCGTCTTCAAATGCAATTCGAACGCAAGCCTTCTGCCTAAGAACGTTCGAACGCGTCCTAAACGCATCTCGAACGCAAACTCTCTGGAATCATTCCGTTTGAACACGTTCAAGAACGCTATACGAAAGTGAACTCTCTGGAATCATTCTGTTCGAACGCGTTATCAAACGCTACTCGAACGTGAACTCTCTGGAAACACATCGTTCGAACGCGTTATCAAACGCAACACGAACGCACACACACTGGACAGTCTCGTTCGAACGTAGATACGAACGTGACACTAACGATTTTATCATGGAAGTATCATAAATTGCAAACTTTAATTAATATTAACTTGGTTAGTCATATACTGTAAACACATTAATCTTGGTAGTATAGATTTAAGTTATTATTAAGTTGTTCAATTATCACAAGCATACACATAGTGATAAAGTTGAAATTAATTGGTTGTTGCATAATTGGTTGAGAATTTAGAGTGTAATTTTGCACAAGTAATTCCATCCAATCTTGATTGACATATATATCTACACTTATCGTATTAATTGTGCTATTGGAAGAGTGTAAATCTGGATTTTGAATTGCTAAAAGATTCTATTGGAAAAAGTGTTTGAAGAATATTCGTTCATTCATTTTCCTTAAGTATCTTTAGTTGAAATTCAAGGACTTGTGTTTATTGGAACTTTCGTCCACTAGAACAACAAGTGACTACCTAGTACATCACTTTGAACTAGATCATTCGTTGATCGTGGTGCAATTTGTCTTTCGTAGACTGATTGAACCCTGTTGATTTCCAGTTACAAATGCCTAGCGGAAATATCACGTACCGGTCTCTCATGGAGAAAAACCGGAGAAGTTTGGTGGGGCAAACTTCAAACAGTGGCAGAGCAAAATGTTGTTCTACCTGACAACTCTCCAGTTGGCTAAATTCCTCTAGGATCCTCCGGGTCCTGTAGAGGGTGAATCTGAATTGGCCAAGGAAGAGCGAGAACAGACTTGGATTTCTGGAGACTTCTTATGCAAGAACTACCTTTTGGGTGGTCTTGACAATACCCTGTACAATGTGTACCAAGGCATGACTTCTGCGAAGATTCTCTGGGAATCTCTCGAGAAGAAATACAAAACCGAGGATGCCGGACAAAAGAAATTTGTCGTGGGTAGGATCCTGGACTACAAGATGGTAGTTTTAAGGACGGTGATGTCTCAGTTAGGTGAACAACAATAGATCATTCATGAAATACTGGATGAAGGAATGAAACTTTGTGAGACGTTTCAAGTTGCCTCCATCATGGAAGGACTTCATGAGGTATCTGCAACACAGAAAGAAGCAGATGAGCTTTGAAGACCTTGGAGTTTGATTGAGAATTGAACATGACAACATGATGTCCGAGAAGGCCAGCTACAAGACTATGGAGTCTAAGGCCAACATCTTTGAGGATGTAAAGGGTAGCAAGAAAAGAAAGAACAGTGAAGCTGATTCTTCCCAAGCGAACAAGAAGTTCAATGAGAAGTGCTACAACTGTGAAAAGAGCGGTCATATGACAAAGGACTGCAGAAACAAGATATCTCAGGACAATGGCAGGAAAAATGAGGCCTATGTCGCTAAAGATGAGCAGTTAACTGATGAGATTTCAGAAATGAATCTCTCAGCAGTGGTAACTGAAGCCAACTTGGTTGGGAATCCGAGAGAATGATGGGTAGACACTAGGGGTACTCATCATATCTGTGCTGATAGCAAGATGTTTTCCTCGTATCAGAAAGGTCGATGGCGGTGATCATCTGACAATGGGAAACTCGTCTACCTCTAGAGTGGTTGGACAAGGCACAGTAGTTCTGAAAATGATATCCGGAACGGAGCTTACATATAAGAATGTTTGCATGTTCCAGATATTCGGAAGAACTCGGTCTCGGGTTTGTATTTGTTTCTGACAAGATTGTATTGACCAAAAATGATGTCTATGTAGGAAAATGATACCTCGCTGTGAGGGTTTTTTCAATGACTGTCAATTGTGCTATTAATAAAGCTGAAACTTCTGCTTATATTATTGAGTCACAAAATGTATGGCATGAGAGGTTAGGACATGTTAATTATGATACAATGCGTACATTAATTAACATGAACCTTATACCTAAATTTGCATTGATAGCCAACATGAGTGTGAGGCATGTGTTGAAGCAAAAATACATAGAACATCATAGAACGAAGTTCTGAACCCTTGGAACTTGTACACACTGACGTGTGTGACATGAATATTGTGCAAATAAGAGGCGGTAAAAAGTACTTTGTCACTTTTATCGATGAAAGCACAAGATTCGGTTAAGTGTATTTGCTGAGGAGCAAAGCTGAAGCTATTGAGAGCTTTATACACTGAGAACGAAGTTGCAAATCAACTTGGCAAGTAAATCAAAAGAATCAGAAGTGATAGTGGTGGTGAATATGTTTCATCATTCGGTGAATATTGTTCTGTGCACGGAATTATTCACGAAACCACTGCTCCTTATTCTCCTCAATGGGATTGCTGAGTGCAAAAACCAAACGTTGAAGGAATTTATGAATGCCATGTTGACTAGTTCTAGCTTACCTCAGAACTTATGGGGGGAAAGCCCTGCTTTCCGCGAACTACGTTCTGAACAAGCTTCCTCACAGGAGATTAGACAAGACACCATATGAGTTGTGGAAAGGTTATGTACCTTCTTACAAATATCTGAAAATAGGGGGGTGTCTTGCCAATTGCCAAAGTGATGGTTTCTAAACCTAAGAAGGTGGAATATGACCCAAAACTGTTGACTGTATATTTCAGATATACTTGCAACAGTAATGCATATCGATTCTTGGTACACAAGTATGAGATTCCTGACATCAATCCAAGTGTGATGATTGAGTCAAAGAATGCAATATTTTTGAAGAGACATTTCCTTGTAAGGAAAGACAAAGAAGTGAGTCTCTCAAAAAGATTTGTTGATACTGTCAAGGACAGTGATCAGGTTGACTAAGAGTCAGATCCGATTTTCTGACATATTTGTTAGAAAATGAGCCTCAAAGCTATATAAAAGCTATGTCTTCTCTGAAGGCACCTCTGTGGAGAGAGGCGATTATCAGTGAGATTGATTCAATCCTACAGAACCATACTTGGAAGTTGGTTGATCTTCCTCCAGGTTGTAAGCCACTGGGCTACAAATGGAAAGATGAAAATGGATGGATCAATAGATAAGTACAAGACGAGGTTTGTCATAAAAGAGACAGAAAGAAAGAAGACCTTGTTTACTTTGACACATATCCACCAGTGATTCGTATCACATTAGTAGAATGCTTATAGCCATAGCAGCTATATTTGGTCTTGAAATACATCAAAATGATGTAAAGACGTCATTCTTGAATGGTGAATTGGATGAAGACACTTACATGGAACAACCAGAAGGGTTTAATGTTCCTGGATAAGAACAGAAGGTGTGCAAACTTGTAAAATCCTTGTACGGATTAAAACAAGCACCTAGACAATGACATGAGAACATTGACAAAGAGATGTTGTCAAGTGGGTTTAAAACCGATGAGTGTGATAAGTGTATATACGCCAAATCAACTCAAGAATGATATGTCGTTGTATGTCTCTACGTAGACGATATGATGATAATTGGTAATAATCATGAGTTGATTCAGTCTACCAAGAAAGTGTTATCCAGTAAATTTGATATGAAAGATTTGGGAGTAGCTAACCTAACTCTTCCTCTATCAAAGAATAGTGGTTTAAGCATATCACAATTAGAGTAGTTAAGGATCATCAGAAGTCTGATGTATCTCACAATTGCACACGAACTGATATCGTTCAAGCTGTGAATAGGCTTAGCAGATATACTAGCAATCCAGGACATAACCACTGGAAAGTCATAGTAAGTGTTTTGAGGTATAAGAAACTTCAAAATATGGGCTACATTACGAGAGATATCCTGCTGTTCTAGAGGGATACAGCGATGCTGACTGGATATCTGATACAGTGGATTCCAAATCTACGGTTGGATTTTTTTTTCACACTTGGTAATGCAGCCGTGTCATGGAAATCCTCGAGGCAAACATGTGTTGCCCGGTCTACTATGGAATCTGAGTTCATAGCATTAGACAAAACAGCGGAAGAAGCAGAATGGCTTAGAAACTTCCTGGAGGATATTCCTAGTTGGGCCAAACCGGTGCCAACGATTAGCATACATTGTGAAAGCCCATCAGCTATTGGGAGAGCCCAAAATACAATGTATAATGGCCAGTCTCGACACATACGTCGGAGACATAATACCATACGTCAACTGCTCTCAAGTGGCATAATAACGATCGATTATGTTAAGTCGAAGGAAAACCTAGCGGATCCACTAACTAAAGGTTTACCTCGAGAGCAAGTTGAGAAGTCATCGAGGGGAATGGGCTTGAAGCCTATAATCTAAGAATTGTCACTGTGGAAACCCAACCTAGCTAACTGGAGATCCCAAGATCTAGGTTCAAAAGGGATAACAGAAACTTTGTGCAATTCAAAACAAGCACTGAAGAGTTTCGTACTCTTTCCCATTCCGATAATGACGCTGAGTGCTGTCTGTCATTGGTTAGGATAAGCTAAGGCTTTTAATGATCACGATATTAGGAGATGAGTCCTAATAGGGGTAAAGACAGATTACCTCTTCATAGTAGATCACCTATTTCAAGTAAGAAGTGAGGCCGCTTCCATGGGAACCTTTAAAGGCGGGTTACCCTAAAGTGCTTGATGAATCCAGGACCGTTGTTCAGGGCCAAAATGAACACAACCGTAGAACGGGAAAATGGTCGAATTAAAGCTGTGTGTTGGCAATTGTCTTGGTTTACACCAACGGCAGAACAGTTCAAGACTATGGGTCACTGGTTTGCCAAGTAAATCCGATTGTCACTCACTAGGAAAGGTTCAAGGCGAAAGCTACCTATTTCGATGCAACTTCAGCTCACGGTATCTCTCTCACATGCCTGAATGAATATTTGAAGAATTGTGGGGGATTGTTGTAAATTCCTCAAATTCATTAAATAGGATATGTATATGGATATGTATATCATTGGGATTTTCAAGGGGTGTATGGGAGGTTGCAATCCTTGGAGGGTTGCAACCCACCCCAAGGGGTGCCCTATTGGCACCCCTCAATGCCTTATAAAAGAAGGCATTTATTCCAAATGAAAAAGGGGAAAAAAATATACAAGTAATATCCAATTTTCAAAGGCATGTGTTTTCTTTGTTTTTGAGAGAGAGATCCACCAATTTCTGAGTTCGCATACTTGTTAAGGAGTGCTCCTTGAATAAGAAGTATCCAAGTTATCATGGGAGAACGTTGGCAATTCGAATCCGTAGAGCACCTGTGACGGGGCCAATAAGTTCTTAAGGACATAGAGATCTCGACTTGGATTGAATCTGTAAACTTGATTTCCAGGTTTGTCTTGAAGTTTTATGGTTTTAGGGTTTTTGTATCTAGATCTACTTTTGGTGGTTTGATCTGTTTGATTTGCATGTTATATTACTGTTTAATGACACCAATTTAACAACAAAATCTCTCATTACAATTTGATTTTTAAGAATAAGTTCTATTATTGAGTTTGTAATTCAGACCAAGCATCATGCCAAAGTTCTCTCTAAAATATAATTGTACTACGCATGATTGATGTCGATATTGTAATATTTAGTCGAGACTAGTTAGACTAGTAAAAAAAATTCAGGGGGTGCGTTTCTTATAAACATAGATTTTTTTACCATAGGTTTTTTTTATCATAGGTCAGATCCTAAGCCCTATACCACCATTCCACTCACTGGATTCATATTTTAGGTTAGTAATTCATAACAAATAACTATTGTACTTGGTGAAGTTGTAACCATTGATTTTTTGACTTGCACAAGCTTTTCTAAATATTTATTCCTTAGATTTAATTAGTTTGTTTAATAAAATCAAAATCTTTCAATCAATTGTTCAGTTTTAGTTAAGTGCATCTAGTCTAGTAATTAATAGGATTAATAGTAAATCCTTACGGGTTCGATCTTTTATACTATTTGAGTGATATGTGCGCTTACGTGCTATATAAAATCACGATTAAGAGACAGAACAAAGACCTATAAGTCTTCATAAACAATCAACAACTTGATCCAGTACCCAATTCCAATTTGGGATAGGATGATACTGATGATGGACAAACTCATATTCTGTATCATCCTACCATATCTTCAAACCAATACATGTGACATCAAGGCTTACGTACATCAAGACTTACATCCAGATGATATAGCAATTAGAACAGTTTGGGGGCGGACCGAATGATGATCCCATTACTCATACCAGCAGCTTCCTAAAAATCTACAGGACCTTCAATTAGAACATGGGTGCAGAAGAGGTAATTCATCTCCAAGTCTTCCCTTGCTCTCTGAAGGAAGGGCTAAATGATTACTCCACTCACTGTTAGCTGGATCCATCACTATTTGGGCGGATTTGGCTATAAAATTCCTAGCCAAGTATTTTCATCTAGCAAGGATAACAAAATCGAGAAACGTCAACACGTCCTTCACACAGTATGATTCAGAATACCTATACGAGGCATGAGAAAGATACAATGACCTACTTCAAAAGTGTCCACATCATGATATAGCTAAATGGCTATAGGTCCAGACCTTCTACAATAGGCGCACCGGGGTGCTCAAAACCACAGTAGATGTAGCTTCTGGAGGTGCTCTAGTGGAAAAATGAGAAAATAAAGTTTGGGCACTGTTAGAAGAAATGGCCAACAAAAAGAAACTTCCCCAAAAAAGTAGCCGAAATATATGAGTTGAAGCCCATACAGTTGTAAAGGCACATAAAGAGAGAATTCACAAGTATCTTGAGATCTTGAACATGGAAGTTGTGAAAAGTACATGGGTCACATGTGCATTGTGCCTGGGAGGACATCTTGCATAGTAGTGTTCCCAATATGATGAGTCTATGAACTAGACAATCACAACAGATGATACCATAACCCATACTCTAATAACTACAAACCTAGATGGAAGAATCACCACAATTTTGGATGAAGAAACAACCATGGTGTAATGTCACAGGACAAGCAAAATCCTCATCTAGGAATCCAGAAGAAGAACCTAGAGCTAATGAACGAGAATAAACCATTTTTGGAAGATCTACTTATGCAAATGGCCAACCAGAATAACTGTAGACATTTTATTTTTATGCATAACCTAATGATGAGTCTCGTATATGGAACTATTCAAAAGTATGGAAAGTCTCGAGGTCGAACGCCAGGAAAGGCAAATTCCATAGAATTGAAAAAAGCAGATAAAACCCAGGTCAGACATCACCTATGTCCGGTTTGACTTCTCTTAAACCATAACATCCAGTCGGCCATACATTGGAAACCCTAAATCCGGCCAGATAAATTACAGTTGTCATTACGGGATCTGATTATGTCCGGCCAGACATAAAATTTAAAATAAATTTCTGATCGGATATGATCCGAGCTGTCAGCACACATGCAAATTTCAAATAACTAGAATCACATATTAATTAATGTCTGACAGAAATTATACCTCAAAATATATATCTAGCTTGACATATATCGATCTGTAACTGACGCAGCAGATTGTCAGTCACTCATTGTCTTGTCAATCACTCTAGACAGGGATGAGACATATGGGATTATGTCTCCCTTTCCATTCTTAAGCCCCCTCTAAAATTATAAAAAAAAATGGGGCTTGCCCTTTAAATTCAACAATGTTTTCTCCCCACTGCTAATTTAAAAACCCAGCATCTCCTCAGTTACTCCAACCTTGCAACTCAGCTAAAGTTTGTGACTATTCTTTGAGAGTTTCCCTCTCAGGGAGGCAACCAAGCAACTATCTAGCACTCAGAATGTGATTCCTAAGCCAAGCTGTAATAAAGGTACAGCCTGAGGGTACCTTGACTTCTATTTTCACATTTTTTTCTCCATGTTGTAATATAGTATCTCCGACCGAACATAAAAAAACCCGTAACATGTCCAGCCAATGGGTGAAAACACCCGACCATATTACTGCATTCTTTATATTATTGCATGCTTAGTTATTTTTATGTTACACTTATTGTTATTACTTTATGCATGTTAGTTACTTTGTCTTGTTATTTTATGCATGCTCTCGTTTTCCTGTTCTGATTTGAGAATGATAACTGACCAAACACATTATATATATGGCCGACCATTCTCGAGATATGATAGATTTGGCCATATATCCTCCATTGGTATATATGATGGAAATCCATATATAAATTCCATAGCAGATTCTGAATGAACGATAATATGATTTGTACTCGGGATACAATGTCACGTACCACTTGGAATGACTATACGTAGGGCTGGTCTTCTATATATCACAATTACCACATGTTCATGATTCTGTGATTTCTGTTCTTTGTGATGTATATCCGGCCAGACTCGCAATAAGTCTGACTGGACGTATTTTGTTCACGGAATGTTTTGTCAGGCCTTCCCGAAGCCAGACAGATACGCACCAATTTCTTTTACTGCTTTATCCCTACTTTTCTTTGTAGTTTTATAGTGTTTTTATCATTTTTTAATTAATATTGTTAGTGTTAGTGATGCATGTGATTACACTACAAGAAATTACAGTTTTAGCGACAGAATTTAGCGACGGAATATTCCGTTTCAAAATTTAACGACGGAATTGAGATGGAATTGAAACGGATAATGAAATTAGGGACGGAATTTAGCGACAAAAAAAGTTCCATCTCTAAATTAGAGACGGAAACAAACTTTCGTCGCTAATTAGAAACATATTATTATTATGTCGCTAATTTCATCTAGAAACGGAATTTTTCTATTGCTATTCCGTCGCTAATTAGATACGGAATGAAAATTCCGTCGCTAATTAGAAACGGAATTAAAATTCCGTCGCTAATTAGAAATTTTCATTTTTATTTTAATTTTAATTGGTAATTAGAAACGGAATTTTTCCGTCGCTAATTAGAAACGAAATTAAAATTTCGTCGCTAATTAGAAACGGAATTAAAATTCCGTAGCTAATTTTAAATTTTCATTTTTATTTTAATTTTAATTGGTAATTAGAAACGGATTTTAGCGATGTAAATTATTCCGTCTCTAAATAGAAATGGAATTTTCCGTCACTATTTAGCTATTTTTTTTGCGACCAACAAAATAGAGACGGAATTTTTCCGTCGCTATTCCATCGCTAGTGATTAGTTAGTTACAGATTTTTCCGTCGCTATTTGACAGTTTTCTTGTAGTGTTAAGACTTTATAGTTTACTGTACATCCATCTAGACTTGTTATAAGTCCGGCCAGGCATTAATTCTTTGTCGAAAGTCCGTCCAGGCTTCCACGAAGCCAGACCAACTAGTACATATAATGTTTTGTCACTATTACTATCATTTCGTTCCTGCCTTGATATTATTGTAACTGTTTCATGCATATTCCTACACTGTTCTGAATTGTTCTGCTTTACGCAAGTTTGTTATGTTTTAGGCATGTTCCCGTATTGTTCTGTCTTACAATCGTCTATTTACTGCCTTATTATTTAATTACGAGCTTGTTTAATTTTGGGTTGTTGTTACTGCATCTATTATTACTTCATATGTTATTACTGCAACGAATATGATCTTGCCTTCCTGATTTACGCAGAAAATCTAACTAGACTAACATTAAGTCTTGTCGAACTTTAGTGATGCAATAAATACCCTGCTGGCTAAGGCTATGTCAGGCCAGGCCTCCAAGAGGCCAGGCCCATGAAAATACACGTTTTGATTCGCTTGATTATCATTTCACTATTATGAAATTTTGTATTTACTTACTTCCCTTTACTATTATATTTGTGCGCAATTGTATGTTATACAAACTGTTATTGTATGTATTACATTATAAGACATGACGATACCTCTTTTGAACCTAAATATTATATTAACATTAATTAGGGGCTATTCCGAACCAATAATAATTTTGAGGTCGGACTTTGCGAGGGGTATAGTGCGGCCTTAAATCATTTACAGTATTCCAATTAGTCCTTCTGTGGGACTATCTATACTCTCTGCGAGCCCAACAGTGTAGTGGTCACTGAAGTTATAGGCATTGCGGTAAACCTCGAAAGTGAAAAAGTGATTGACTAACATATTTGGGTGTCTTAGCCTCCCAAAAGTGAAAAAGAACTTGGAAATGAAGGAATAATGGATAGAGAGAAAGCAAGAAAAAAATCCCTTCCGATTATCCACTCGCACTATTTTCCCAGCGCCTGTAGAAGTACAAGTTAGAGATGCAATTCTCAAAATTTCTAGAGATTTTCACTAAACTACATATCAACATTCCCTTTTGCAAAGGTATTATAGCATACTCCCAGATATGTTAAGTTCCTAAAGAAGTTCCTATCCACGAAAAGAAAACTGGGTAAAAAAACTAAAGGATTTTGACAGCTTTACCATACCAAGCACCATCAGAAATCAATACTTACGATCTAAACTTTCTTCGGTGGAGGAGTGTGATTAGTATATCTTACGAGACAGTCCTGTCTAGACATCTAAAGATTTTTCATATATGTATTTGCTCATATAACGGAAAAATATTTGCTCGCGGATAAAATTTATAATACAAATCAATTGCTACGCGTGCTAAAATATTAAAAAATAATTAAAAATATGAATAATTATCATACATGTCATTTACTAATTTGTTGGTGATACCACGTCATCCATACCTTCGTTGCATCAAAGAATTACTCTTACACGTGATATTGATATTTCACTCAAAATCATTACCATAATTAGTTTTTGTAATTATTAAAGTGGAAATTAATATATTTTTTATAATATTAAATAGATTGATGATTTTTTTTTCAGATTTTCAGGTAATTTCGAACTCTCATCTTTAGTGGATCGTTTGATTTTACCCAAAAAAAAAATTAAAAATTAAAAAAAAATATAACAAGTAGAAAGGCGTATCAATTGCATTTTGACGTTTTGTAAAGAATGATTGATGCGCTTAGAGCTTTGATAAATATAATAAACTGATCGCCATACAAAAAGTACTAACGATAAGATATTGACAAAAAGAGAACATCACTATAAGAAACACGTGATTTATTATAAATTTCGAAAATAATAAAAAAATTATATTGTTTAAAATATTTTTTTTATACATAAGTAGTTTTAATTAAATTAAAATGAATTAAAAAAATTAAACGAATAGATAAAAAATATGTAATATTTATTAACAAAAATAAAAAAAAAAAATTAACATTTTATTAATTATTAATAAAATATTTAAATTTTATAATGTGTAAATTTAAAAAAAAAAAAAAAAAGAATTGTAAATATTGATAAGGGTTTTTTTGTAAATTACAAAGGAGAGAGGGGGAGGGGAATGTGTCAGTTGTCAGTTGGGGGGAAGATCAATTTTCCCGCAAAAATCATTGTTTCTTATCCAATGAAACACCTTCATTTTGGCGTTTTCCACAGCGAAATATAACTTATATTTCAATAAGTAGCTAACTGTTAAAATAATTAATAATGCTGCCAAAACCACACTTAATTCAAACTATCATTTTAGTGAATATATCCATTCATCTTTGTATCTTTCACATGAGATATTTCTTAAGGGACATATTTCTTCTACATTATTACTATATATATATATTAGATAATTTCCAATAATTTCTTACAAACTTATAAATAAAATTCTTTCTTAAATATAGGTTCATAAAGAAAGCATGTCCAAAAATTAATAAAGAACTCATTAATCACATGCTTAATAAATTTGAACAAATTGACCTAAACATCTTTGAACCAAATTTGAACAAATTCATAAAGAAATGCCTTATGAGGGTTATACCCTAAACCAGAGGGTGCCCACAAATGCACCATTTCATGCCTATAAAAAACAGGCATTAGATTCATTTTCAATCATCCAAAATATTCATTCATTCTAAAGAGTCTATAATATAGAGAGAGTTTCCACATTTCTTCCTTAAGTTCAAGTTTTTGAAGAAAGAAGTACCCGTCCTACAAGAAGCATCCAAGTAATCATGGGAGAATATTAGCCACAAGACATCCGTAGAGCACCGATGCGGGACTAATAAGTTCTTAAGGATAGAGGTAACTCGACTTGTTTCTAGTTTTAAATCATCTTCAATACTTTTCGAGATTTTTCTAATCCTCGTGGTTTATGTTCTGGTTTTGGTATATTAGAGATAAATTAATTAAATGATGCATGTTAAAACTAATTAATAACACATGTAGAACAACAATCATAAGAACTTATTACTTTTTATTTGTTGTTAAATCTGTTTTGCATGTTTTTAATGTTCTTCTTCTTAGAAAATGTGTTATGTGCATGAAAATTAAATATGAGCATTCGAATTTCCAAGGAACGCGTAGGCAATAAATTTTATTCTATGCATTTTTGTTTGAACACGTCTTCAAATGCAACTCGAATGTCAGTCTTCTGGAAAGGATCGTTTGAACACGTGTTGAAATGCAACTCGAACATAAGTGCTTTGGAAAGTTTCGTTCGAACGCGTTTTCAAATGCTACACAAACGTGAACTCACTTGAAAGTTTCGTTCGGACGGCTGAACAAATGTGACACTAACGCAAGACAATCCTGAAAGGTTTAGATTTAAAAATAATAAGATAGACTTAGATTAATCTATATAATCGTATAATATACATGTTATATATATGAAATTGGTGTTATGGAATATATGTAGTAATATTAACTTAGTAAATCATATACTGAATCTTGTAAACTTGGTAGTATAGGTTTAATTTGATATTAGGGGATTCAATTATCACAAGCATACACCTAGTCTTTATTATGATAAAGTTGAAAATTACATGTTAATTGTTTGTTGCATACTTAGTTGAGAGTTAAAAGTGTAGTAATACACAAGTAATTTCATCCAAGCTTAATGGAATTATATATACACACATACATATTTACACATATTTGAAATATTATTGTATTTGTGAATTGAAGTGTAACACTAAGATTGAACGTCTACGATATTCTATTGAGAAAGTGTTTAAGGAAATTCTGCTAACAGTGCGGTAAGAGCCTAAGTGGACAGGGATTTAAGTGGTTACACCAGACTCCCCCTCCACCCTCCCCCCCGTCCTTTGGGAATTTTCCTTTATTCACTAATCATAAGAAACCTTAGTACTAAATTCAAGAACTTGGGTTATTTGGTACTACTATCCAAGATAACAACAAGTGGACTCTTAGTGTAACACTTAAACAATATGTGATTTATCTTTTTTAGACTTACTGATTTCTGTTTCATTTCCAATTACACATTGCTAGTGAAAATATCACAGTACAGGTCACTCATGGAGAGAAATCAGATAAGTTTGGTAGAGCAAACTCCAAACAGTAGCATAAAAGAAGAAGCAGATGAGTCTTGAAGACCTAAGAGTTTTTGAGGATCGAAGAAGACAACAGGAAGTTCGAGAAGGCTAGCTACAAAATTATGGAGTCTAAGGCGAACATCGTCGAGTGTGGAAATGGTAGCAAGAAGAGAAAGAACAGTGGAGCTGATTCTTCCTAATAAAATAAGAAATTCAAAGGTAAGTGCTATATCTGTGGAAAAAACGGTCATATGGCAAAGGACTGCAGAAACAAGAAGTCTCATGACAAGGGCAAGTAAAAAAAAATGAGGCTCTGGTCACTGAAGATTAGTATTTAACTGATGAGATCTTAGAGTTGAACCTCTCAGCAGTTGTAATTGAAGCCAACTTGGTTGGGAACCCAAAAGAATGATGGATAGACACTGGGGATACTCACCATATATATGCAGATAACAAGATGTATTCCTCATATCAGAAGGTCAATGGTGGCAATCATCTGACTATGGGAAATTTGTCGACTTCTAGAGTGGTTGGGCAAGACACATTGGTTTTGAAGATGACATCCAGGAATGAGCTTACATTGAATAATGTTTTTTCATGTTTCTGATATTTGGAAGAACTTGGTTTGAGGATCACTCCTTAGCAAGAATGGTTTTAAGCTTCTATTTATTTCTGGCAAGTTTGTACTATCCAAAACTGATGTTTATGTTGGAAATGATACCTCACTGAGGGACTTTTCAAGTTCAATGTAATGACTGTCAATTGACACATTGCTAATAATAATAAAGCTACATCTTACGATTATATTATTGAGGCACAAAATATAATGCACGATAGGTTGAGGCGTGTTAATTATGATACAATGCGTAAATTAATTTAAATGGATCTTATACCTAAATTTACAATTGATAACTAACATAAATGTGAATGAGTTGAAATGAAAATGAATAGAGCATTATGTCATTCCATAGAACAAAGTTATAAATCTTTTTAGAACTTATACATAATTATGTGCGTGATATGAATGTTGTGGAAATAAGAAGCAGTAAAAAGTAACTTGTCACTTTTATCAATGATAGCACAAGATTCTGCTATATGTATCTGATAAGTGCGGTTTATACCCACTTATTCCTGCATTCTTAGCTTATTATTTTGTCCGATTCTGTATTATTTAATGTATTATAGTTTATTTTATGTTTTATTTGTAGGAAGTATTAGGATATGGATCTTGGAGCAATTGGACATGTTTTGAAACCATATGGACACATCGGAAGTACACGGGAATAGCAAAAAGTGCAGAAATCAGCATGTTAGAAAAGTGGCTAGCGTCGCGACGCCCCATCAGTGAATGTCATAAAAATATCCCGTGAGTTTGGCGCCACGACACTACTCAGACCTCCAAAAACACCAATTTTTAGGGTTTTACGTGCACAAGGAATCCAAGACTTTATTATAAATACACAAGCTCGTCCAAAACCCTGAGAATGGGGCTAATACACAACACAAGACACAAAACATAAAACACATATTTTAGAGAGATCCAAAGAGGAAAATTGAATAGTGACAAGATGAGACGAAGGCGGTGACGTCCGAAGAGGAAGGGATTCAATTTGGGTTTAATCATCTATTTTTTTCTTCAACTCTAATGATTTCCGTTATGTTCATGACCATATTGTCATTATTTTATTATTTGGTCATGAACTAACTCCATAATTCTAGAGAATGATGTAGCCAATGCTTGAACCTATTAGTTGTTTGCTAGTTTAATTTATATAAAGTTTTGATTCAGTTTATTTGTATTCTCTTGCATTTAATGCTTCTTGTTTATTGGCCACAAATTGAGATGATGAATGTTTAGAATCTATCGCTCGGGAGAGAGGGATTTTGAATAAGATCTAGAGAGAATAACCTAGGAGTTTTATAGAGTTCGGGAGAATCGATCGTTCATTTGAAGTCAATAACACAAAATCACAAAGCGTAATTAGTTATTGATTAATAGATTTTTTTAGGGATATCGAAGTCTGTAATTGATAATATCTTCACTATTGCTCGGGAGAGGGAGTGAATACTTTAGGATTCTTGACTTATAAATAATACAACTGAATAAGGATTAATTAGCATTACAAATACATATGGGATATGTAGGTGAAATCAGACTCTATACTCTCTCTCGTATTGATTTCTCTTATTGAAATAGTTTCATATCTTATTTATTTAGTTTAATCTTACTTAATTATTTTCTAAATAAAGTTAGGTTTATTAATTATAGTACTTAGTGTGAGTTGAACACAATCCATGTGGGTTCGACACTCTTCACTCATCTTTACTAAAACTTGACATCGTACACTTGCGGTACGATATAAAATATCACAACAGTATTTTCGGAGGAACAAAGATGAACTCTAGACTCTCTCTCGTATTGGTTTCTCCTATTGAAATATTTTCATATCTTATTTATTTAGTTTAATCTTACTTAATTATTTTCTAAATAAAGTTAGGTTTATTAATTATAGTACTTAGTGTGAGTTGAACAGAATCCATGTGGGTTCGACATTCTTCACTCATCTTTACTAAAACTTGACACTTGTAGTACGATATAAAATATCACAACAGTATTTTCGGAGGAACAAAGATGAAGTTATTGAGATCTTTATACATTATAAGAACGAAGTTAAAAATCAACTTGTGAGAAAATCCAAAGAATAATGAGTGATAGGGGAGGTGAATATGTGACCGTTCGGTGAATATTTTTCCAAACATGGAATTATTCACAAAACTACAGCTCCTTATTCACCTTAACAAAATAGGATTGTTGAACGTAAAAATCGTATGTTGAAGGAAATGATGAATGAAAGATTGACAAGTCTGGTTTACCCCAAAATTTGTTGGGGAAACCTTACTTTCCGCCAACTACATTCTAGCAAGCTACCTCACAAAAGATTGAACAAGACACCATATAAATTGTGAAAAAATCATGCACCTTCTTATAAGTATCTGAAAGTGTGGGGGTGTCTCGCAAAAATGATGGTTACTAAACCTAAGAAGGTGAGAATATGACGAATTTTTTTTTGATTGTATATTCATTGGATATGCTCACAGCAGTAGTGCATTTTGATTCTTGGTATAAAAGTCTGAAATTCCTGACATAAATCCAAATATGATAATTGAGTCAAGGAATATGACATTCTTTGAAAAGATATTTCCTTATAAGGAAAAACAAATAACATAGTCTCTTAAAAGAACTATTGATACTGGTATAAGCAATGATCAAGTTAACCAAGAATCAGATCAACATGAAATTGTGGAGGAAAATGAACCTAGACGTAGCAAAAGAGCAAGAACATCTAAGTCATTTGGACCTGATTTTCTGAGTTATTTGTTAGAAAATGAGCCTCAAAGCTACAAAGAAATAATGTCTTCTTTGGAAGTACCTTTTTAGAAAGAGGCTATCAATAGTGAGATTGATTATATCATTCAAAATCATACTTGGGAGTTGGTTAATCTTCTTCCAGGTTCTAAGCCACTGGGCTACAAATGGAAGATGTGGTAAGACTTGTTATAAAAGATTATAGAAAAAAAGAATGTCTTGATTACTTTGATACATATTCACTAGTGACCTGTATGTTTTCAGTAAGGATAGTTATAGCCATAGCACCTATATTTGGTCTTAAAATACATCAAATGGATGTAAAGTCGGCATTCTTAAATAGTGAATTGGATTAAGAAATTTACATGGAATTACCATAAGGTTTCAATGTTCCTGGATAAGAACACAATGTGTGAAAACTTATAAAATCCTTATATGAATCAAAACAAACACCTAAGCAATGAAATGAAAATTTTGACAAAGAAATTTTGTCAAATGGGTTCAAAATCAATGAGTGTGAAAAGTGTGTATACACGAAATCAACTGAAAATGGTATGTCATTGTGTGTCTCTACATAGATGATATATTGATAATTGGTAGTAATCATGAGATGATTCAGTCTACCAAAAAAATATTGACTAGCAAATTTGATTTGAAAGAATTAGAAGTAGATGATGTGATCTTAGGAATAAAAATTTCTAGAAAATTATAGGGATACATATTGTCTCAGGCTCATTATGTTGAGAAAATACTTGAGAAATATAATAAGCAAGATCTAAATGTGGTTAGAACTCATGTGGACTTAACTCTTCACTTATGAAATAATACTGGCTCGAGTGTATCATAATTAGAGTATTCGAGAATAATCGGAAGTATGATGTATCTCACAAATTACACATGACCAGATTTCGCTCAAGCTGTAAACAGACTTAGTAGATATACCAGTAATCCAGGACATAACCACTGGAAAGTCATGGTAAGAGTTTTGAGGTATATAAAAGAAACTTCAAAATATGGTCTGTATTATCTGAGATATCCTGTCGTTCTAGAGGGATACAGTGATGCTAATTGGATATATGATACGGTGGATTCCAAATCCACGAGTGGATTTATTTTCACACTTGGTGACGCAACTGTGTCATTGATATTGTTGAGGCAAACGTGTATTGCCCGGTCTACTATGGAATCTAAGTTCATACCATTAGACAAAGCAACGGAATAAGCGGAATGGCTTTGAAATTTCTTAAAGGATATTCCAAATTAGCTAAAACTAGTGCCAACTATAAGTATACATTGTGACACACACGTCGCAGAAACAATACCATACGACAACTGTTATCAAGTGGCATAATTTCAATAGATTATGTCAAGTCGAGGGAAAACCTAGCAGATCCACTTACTAATGGTTTACCGAGAGAGTTAATATAGAAGTCATCGAAGGGAATGGGCTTGAAGCCTATAAATTAAGAATTGTCACTGTGGAAACCTAACCTAGCTAACTAGAGATCCCAAGATCTAGGTTCCTAAGGGACAACTGAAACATTGTGCAATTCAAAATGAGCACTGTAGAGTTCTATAATCTTTCCCATTCCTATAATGATGCATAGTGCTATCTGACAAGGTTAGGATAAGCTAAGACTTTTAATGATAACTATATTAGGAGAAGAGTCTCAATGAGGGTAAAGGTAGATTACCTTTTATAGTAGATCACCTATTTTAAGTAAGAAGTGAGGCCGCTTGCATGTGAATTTTGAAGGCTGGATTTCCTAAAGTATTTGATGAATCCAAAACCGATGTTCATAGTTGAATTAAACATAGCCGTAAAACGGGAAATGGAAAAAGTAATGTTGTGTTATGGCTATGTTCTTGGTTTACACCAATGGCGGAAGAGTTCAAGACTATAGGCCATTGGTTTGCCAAGTAAATCCAATTGTCATTCACTATGAAAGGTTCAAGGCGAAAGCTACATATTCGATGAACTTTTATTTCATGAAAATTATCTTAAATGTTTGTATTAATATTAGAGAATTGTGGGGGATTGTTAGAAATTCTCTAATATATATAATAATAATAATGTTGGAGAGACATGTCCCTTAAGAAATTCCATATGGGAAAGACACAAAGATGAAGAGACATATCCTCTAAAATAAAGGTATGTGTCTCTACGTTTTAAAGGGCACAAGGAAGAGGTATAACCCTTATGAGGGTTACACTCTAACCCAAAGGGTACCCACAAAGGCACCATTCCATGCCTATAAAAAGAAGGCCTTGAATTCATTTTCAATCATCCAAAATATTCATTTATTCTAAAGATTCTAGAGTGTAGAGAGAGTTTCCATCATTCTTCTTTAAGTTCAAGTTCTTGGAGAAATTAGTGCCCTTTCTACAAGACGTATCCGAGTAATCCTAGGGGAACGTTAGCCACAAGACATTCATAGAGCACCGAGGTGGGGCTAATAAATTCTTAAGGACAGAGGCAACTCGACTTGGTTCTAGTTTTAAATCATCTTCAATATTTTTTCCAGGTTGTTTTAAGTCTCATAGTTTATATTCTGATTTTGGTATGTTAGAGATAAATTAATTAAATTATGCATGTTAAAACTAATTAATAACATATATAGAACAACATAAATAATATCAGAGCCAAAATTTATCTCCAAGTTGCAATCGTGTGACATATGGGTGACATTTGTATTGTAGTGAAAATCAAATAAGACTATGAAGTGTAATAGAATATTGTGGTTCATTTATCCCACATTAACTTTAGGTGGTGGTTTACTATTCTATCCATGAGTTCATTAATAAAATTTGAAGAGACTCATTGAGAAACAAAATGTTGGATTCTGTAAAACCGGATTTTCGACATAAAAATCCTTAATACATGCCACAATAAAGGTGCATTACCGACTAAAAGGATATTTATATTTACATTCGCTATTATTATTTAGAAAATTCATTTAAGTAATTTTTTTCGTCTTCAAAATCATATTTATAATTATCAATGGATACGTGTGACCTTTAAAGATCAATTAATTCTGTTGACATATGTTTTGCATTCTAAAGGTAATTTAGGAATTCAGCCCATCGAACAAATCTCCTTTAGGAGTGAATTTATTGTTAGTAGGGAACCAAAGCAAACTTAGCAAGTAGACAGATAATCACAAAGATAATGATTTACGTGGTTTGGTGAAAAGTGGCTCCAACCTACATTCATGAGAATAAATAGGGGGTATTTTTTTACATGTTCGTGGTCAAAATTGACGCAGTCTACAAATAGTATGGTAAGCTTTCAAGGGGTTTTCAACTCCTCGGGTCTAACACAAGTTCGTTATAAATCTCTCAGCTTATAGGGTGCTGACTAGATTTTTCTCTCTATCACTAAGTTTTAGAGATTTTTTTACAAGTAGTGAGATATGAAAATTATTATCCCTTAAATCTGTGGCTTGAACTCCTTTACATGGGCTTCTAAATTGAATTGAAGTTTATGCTAGTGGAGGAAGAAGAGAAGATTGTCTGAGGAGAAGACACCCAAAGGATCAAGATACTCAGGCAAAAAAATCAGCGGGGTGTGGATAGAGACATAAGGAGATCAGTCCCGAGTAAAAAAAATTTCAGACCAATGCCACAATATAATCAAGAATAGGAGAGAAGGCCGCTTGCCCAGATCAACCATCTTGCCAGAGAGACAGTGTACACCCCCTGGACAGACCATTGGCCAAGATATTTGGGGAGATCCATTACAAAGGTCTGTTGGCTGAGCCCGATCCGATGAAGTTTTCCATTGATAAGAGAGACGACAAGGCTTATTGCATGCATCATAATCTGAGGGGGCACACCACAGAAAGATGTAGAGACCTGCATGAGTAGGTGGAAGACTTGGAAAAAGAATGGCTATATGAATGAGTACATGGACGAAGTAGCTGCGAAGACCGACCAACACTGTTAGCGACTATCGCTAGGATGGGTATCTGGAATGCCGAGGTGCTGAGGGGATATCTTCAATAGAGTCTATCTTAAAATGACCTACAAAGAGTTGTAAGATAGGCAATAGATCCCAAGAATATGAGTAAAACTCTTCCCTTCTCAGATAAAAACTTGTTTATCCATGTTTGTGTATTATGTGTGATATTAAGGCTCAGGTCTACATTTGTTCCGTCGAGGCTCCTTCAGTTCATTGGTTCAGGTTTGGTTTTGTACCGCCGAAGCCTTAACATTTTGTGTATTTCAGGTAGGCCGATAATAAGAAGGGAAAATGCCCTCGTAGTTCTGGATATCCCATTTTGTATCATCGGGTAGGCCGATAACGGGGAGGGAAAATACCCTCATAGTTCTGGCTATCCCATTATATATCTCTGGTATGCCGATTAAGGGTGGAAAAAAGCCCAGGGCCTGTTCGGCCTGGCCCGGTCTGGCATGCGTGTGTTTAGGCCCGGCCCGGGTGTAAAAAATCACAAGCTGAGCCGGTTGAATGAGGCTCGGCTCTGGCTCGGGCCTGAACCGGGCCTAGAACATTAAGACCGAGCCCAGCCCGGCCTGAGCTTAAAAAATATTATTATATATTATTTATATTTATATAATAAATTATATATATTTATATAATAAATTTAAAAAAATTCATTTTTTTATTAATAAAAATGGGGACGTATAAAGCCCGGCCCGGTACGACAAATGCACGGGTCGGGCTTTTCTCGGGCCTGAGCCAAAAAAAAACTTTTTGGGCCAGGCCGCCACCCATAATGCTGATAACGGGGAGGGAAAATGCCCCCGTAGTCCTGGCTATCCCATTGTGTATCATCGGGTTTGCTGATAACGTAGAGGAAAAGTGCCACTGTAGTTCTTGCTATCTGATTGTGTATCTCGGGTAGGCCGATAATGGGGAGGGAAAATACTCTCGTAGTTCTGGCTATCCCATTATGTTTCATTCGGTAGGCCGATAATAAGGAGGAAAAATGCCCTCGTAGTTCTGGCTCTCCCATTATGCATCTCGAGTATGCCGATAATGGAGAGGGAAAATGCTCTCATAATTCTGACTATCCCATTATGTATCATCGGGTAAGCCGATAATAGGGAGGGAAAATGCTCCCGTAGTTCTGGCCATCCCATTGTGTATCTCGGGCAGGCCGATAATGGTGAGGGAAAATATCCTTATAGTTCTGGCTATCCCATTGTGTATCATCCGGTATGCTGATAACAGTGAGGGAAAATACCATCGTAGTTCTAGCTATCCCATTGTGTATCTCGAGTAAATCGATAACATGGATGGAAAACGTCCCCGTAGTTCTGGCTATCTCATTGTGTATCATCGGGTAGGCTAATAACGGGGAAGGAAAATGTTCATGTAGTCATGGCTATCCATGTGTATCATATGTTGTGCTGAGAGGGAAAATACCCTCATAGCTCTGGCTATCCCATTATGCATTCTCGGGTAGGCCGATAACGGGGAGAGAAAATACCCTCGTAGTTCTGGCTATCCCATTGTGTATCATCGGGTAGGCCGATAACGGGGAGGAAAAATGCCTTCGTAGTTCTAGTTATCTCATTGTGTATCTCGGGTAGGCCGATAATGGGGAGGGAAAATGCTCTCGTAATTCTGGCAATCTCATTATGTATCATCGGGTAGGCCGATAAAGGGGAGGGAAAATGTCCATGTAGTTCTGGCTATCCCATTGTGTATCTCGTGTAGGCCGATAACGGTGAGGGAAAATACCCTCGTAGTTCTGGCTATCACATTGTGTATCATCCAGTATGCTGATATCGGGGTGGGAAAATGCCCCTATAGTTCTGGCTATCCTATTGTGTATCTCGGGTAGACTGATAACAAGGATGGAAAATCTCCATATAGTTCTGGTTATCTCATTGTGTATTATCGGGTAGGCCAATAACGGGAAAAGAAAATGCCCCCGTTGTTTTGGTTATCCCATTGTGTATCCTCGGGTAGGCCGATAACGGGGAGGGAAAATGCCCTCGTAGCTCTGGCTATTGTTGGACAATTATGACCCATAGCATCACTATTTGTACATAACATGGTGTTGTTGTACAAATAAACTATGTGACAAAGGAAATTGCTCTTTTATCATTTGTAATTGGATTACCGGGATATATAAATGATAAAAGTCCATATGATTAGTACCGGATTAATAAGATATGAGACAGTATTAATCCACGTAAGGTTTAATCATTAAATATCCCTAATCGTAGTATTATCGAGACTGGAGATCGATAATGCCGAATAGGCTAGTATTACACTTGTGCGTGTTATGGAAGCGTAACGGCATAGTTCTCATATATTTGGGTATTGGATACTCATGCAAGTGTAATAGGAGGTTCTGTTTACCGATGGTACGGAAACAGCTTCGCTCTGGAAAGACCCCTCGGAATCCTATTAGTAGTACGACTATATGTCTATGGGAATCCAAATCAGGGTAGGTGTATTTGGTCTTAACCTGAGACTTGCATCGCTAATACTTGCGACGATTAGTATACTTTGGTTTTGGTAGTTCGGGCCTTTAATAGGTTCTATGTACGCCTCTTCTGGGAATATTGAGAATCTTAGTGTATTGGGTGTGATGTCAAGATGGAAGTATCTCTTCAGTCATATGGAGATGATGATCACGTAGGGTACGGAACTAGTACTCTTAAGTACTGCAGTCATCGGGATAATATGACTAGGTCATGATTATCCGATTATAGAGACTAGTTACCAGAGATCCGATATATACTTCGTACGGGGCAGACACAATTCCAGCCCCAGGCCTAGCATGTGACATCCGATACTGGATCGTAATACGCAATACTACGTATGCTACATCTGACAATGATTATATATTCCTTTAAAGAATATTTCTGGAGAATTTGGTAGGCACGGTGCTTTGCTAGAAGCCAACCATGTCTTGTAAATCGGTAAAGGCATGGTACCAGGTACGCACGTATTCGGATAGTTCGATGACCGTATTTACTACCAACATATCCAGGGATCTCTTGGGTCGCCTCCTAAAGATTCACCGATGATATTTGACTCGAACAGAATTAATCTAGGATTAATTATGAGAGAGAAAATTAATCTAGGATTAATTGCGGGAAGAATTTATCTGGGATAAAATTCGGATTGAAGAGAGAGAACGATTAATTTGGAATTAATGGATTAAATAAATTAAATGAAATCGGATTTTAAAGCGGAATTAAAATTGGATTTTAAATCGGGGCGAATAAATTAATTTAGAATTAATTCGTAAGCGACTTTCGTAATAATTTTGCTAAGCATTATTATTTAATTAAATTAGATTTAATAACGTCACAACGGAAAATTCATTTAGTTCGGAATTAAACGAACCCGGGCACGAGCGAAGTTGCGTGTTGAGTTAGCCGACTTAAATTCGGAATTTAAAAGTGGTGGGACCCACTTCACTTACATCAACATGTTTGACATGTGATGGAAGTGGTTAGGCTTAAATCTTGGATTTGTTTGTTGACTTTACTTATAACACACTCAAACCAAATCCTACACTCAACATCAATATAAATTAACTAAGTCAACTTTGGAAGTTAACTAGTTACTATTCACAGCGACCTATTCTCTCTTCTTCCTTGCCAAAAACATGAGCTTCTCTTCTCTCCCATGGTTTTTTGTTGCAAAATTCTACAAAGCTAGCATTTTAAGGCGTCAAAGGAAGGTGATAGGGAGACTCAACCATGAGTTTGGAACAACAAAAAGGGCTTGGAAGCTTCAACATCCATGAAAAAGTTTTGAACTTCAACCGATCATTGTGAGTATTTTCCGAACTCTCTTTGATTATTCACACACGAATCACACTTAGAGATCCTTGGCATGTTCTAGGAACACTTACACTGGTATCAGAGCATCCTAAGTTTGATTTGAAAATCTAGGGTTCATGACTTTAATTTGGGATTTTATGGTTAGAGTTTGATTTTTCCTAAATTGATAAGTTGGTTCAGTTTATATGATGTTGAAATGGATTTGTATATCATTGGATTTTTGATAAATTGATTAGATCTAAAATCCCAAAAATCCATTCTTGGCCGAATGTATCCCCTAGGTTGCTTATGATGATTTTTGAAAATTAGCAATTGGATGTGTTGATGGCATGAATTGTATGTTAAATGTTGATTTATTTAGATTGAAATCAAATTGCATGATGAATTCTTGCCTTTGCCGTGAGCTTTATAGCATGTAACCGATTGATTTTGCTTCAATTTCTATTGGACATGAATTGGAAATGTTAAGGATGATTAATTGGATTAATTAGTGTTTTGGAAACATTAGATTAGTTAATTGATTATGTTAATTACACTTTAATTAAATTAATATGTATTTTGGAATAATGTGTTAATTTAATTTGTTGTAATTGGGCTTAATGGGCTTGGTTGGGCCAAGTTTGGTTTTGGACAATTGGGTTGGATCCAATTGGGCCCAAAACCATTTCCATGAAGTCCAAATATGACATTTGGACCTTTAAAAATTTAATTGGGCCTAATGGGCCTAAATTGATTTTTGGCATAGGGTGATTCCTAATTGGGCCTTGGCATCTTGGGTTTGATCCATAATGGCCAAAGCCCATGCCTAAAGAATTAATTAAAAGCCCATTGGACTTTAATTGAATAGTGTTGGATACTAATTGGGCCTTTGAGACCCATAAAGATTGGATTTGGAATCCAAGTCTAAAAGGCACCTTTAAAAGTGTAATTATTTAATTTGGAATTAAATATGAATTAGTATTGAATATAATTTAAAATTGGATTTAAAATTGTAGTTCGATATAATTTAAGAATATGTACTTTGAGTACTTATTCTTAGACATGTTGGACTCGCGCAAATCAAATCGTTGTTTATACATTTGATGTCGATTAATTCAAAGATTAATTAATTGGATTAGATTGATTGAATAACATGCTTTGTGTGAATACTTGGATGCATTATATGAATAATGTATATCAGATGGATATTAGAAATGGTGAGGGCAATTTTGGAAATTGTTGTAATAAATTTAGAATTTATTAAATTGGACATGCGTGTCCAGCCTATTATCTCCTTATCTCATTGTATTTATCTTCTCACCAATTCCCCTCAATGTAAATGAAGTTTCTTTAGAAGTATTATGTAATTGGGTAGAAGTATGTATAGTGCTAGCGGGAGAGAGGAAAGGAAGAGATTTGTTCTAGGAACAAAGTTTGTTATATATCCATCCAAATATCATTAATATTTTATTCGCGCCTTATTATGCTTTTCGAATTCATGCTTAAGGGTGTATGATGAGACCTAATTAAAGATAATAAATTGGTTGCCAAATCGCGACAAAAACCCTCATTTTATATTAAGCGTTTTCCTTCCATTGAGTGATTCTCTCTCAAGATCCAAGATTCGCATTGGTTTGTTGGCCAAAGTCAAGACCTTTGTCCATCGCGGATGTGTTTGAATCACGAAAGCTTTGTTCCATATCGTACGTCTTGGGCAAGTTGTGATTTGTTGGCCAAAGTCAAGGTCACTTCTTGTTCATCGACCTCGATTACGAAGCTTTCCCACTGTCAATGGGTCACGCTTAACTGGTTTCATTAAGCTTGTTAAGCCAAACCAAGACTTAGTTGATTCAGAGGAAAAATGTTCGGCAATATATTGGATATATTGACATATATTAGATATATGTTTCAGACTTGGAGGTCCACCTACTGGATCTAGGAATTGGATGTGATCCAATTGATCTTAGAGATCTACCTAGTTAAGTTTCATACTGCTGGACAGTTATGACCCATAACGTCACTATTTGTACAGATCATGGTGTTGTTGTACAAATTAACTATGTGACAAAGGAAATTGCTCTTTTATCATTTGTGATTAGATCACCAAGATGTATAAATGATGAAAGGTCCTTATGATTAGTTCCTGGATTGAGATGATATGAGGCAATATCAATCCACAAAGGTTTATTCATTAAATATCCCTAGTCGTAGTATTATCGAGATTGGACATCGATAATGCGGAATAGACTAGTATTACACTTGTGCGCGTTGTGAGGGCATCATAACGGCATAGTTCTCATATATTTGGGTATAGGATACTCATGCAAGTGTAGTAGGGGTTGTTGTGTTTTACCGATGGTATGGAAAACAGCTTCGCTCTGGATAGACCCCTCAGAATTCCATTGGTAGTATTACTATGTGTCTATGAAAGTCCGAATCAGGGTAGGTGTATTTGGTCTTAACCTGAGACTTGCACCGCTAATACTTGCGACAATCAATATACTTTGGTTTGGTCGTCCAGGGCTTTAACAGGTTCTGTGTACGCCTCTGTTGGATATATTGAGAATCGTAGTGTGTTGGGTGTGATGTCGAGATTGAAGTATCACTCCAGTAATAATGGAGATGATGATCACGTAGGATACGGAACTCGTTCTCTTATATGCTGCAACTATCAGGATATTATGACTAGGTCATGTTTATCCGATTATAGAGACTAGTTACCAGAGATCCGATATGTGCTTCTTACGGGGCAGACACAATTCCAGCCCCAGGCCTAGCATGTGACATCCGATGCTGGATCGAAATACGCAATACTACATATACTACGCCTGATATAGATCACTTATTCCTGTATGGATATTTCTGGAGAATTGGGTAGGCATGGCGCTTTGCTAGAAGCCAACATTGTCTTGTAAATCGGTAAAAACGTAGTACTAGGTACGTACGTGTTCGGATAGTCCGACGACCGGATTTACTGCAAACATATCTGGGGATCTCATTGGTCGCTTCCCGAAGATTCACTGATGACGTATGACTTGCACTTTATTAATCTGGGATTAATTAGATGAGAGAGAGATAAAATTAATCTGGGATTAATTGCAGAGATATTTTATCTGGGATAAATATCGTTAAAGAGAGAGAACGATTAATTTGGAATTTATCGATAAATTAATATATTTGATATATTAAACGAAATTGGATTTCGACGCAGAATTAAAATTAGATTTTAATTCGGGCGAACGAGTTAATTTAGAATTAATTCGTTAGCGACGTGAATAGTAATTTTGCTAGGCATAATTATTTAATTACGACACAACAGAAAATTCGTTAATTTTGAATTAGCGAACCCGAGCCCGTGAGTGTTTGCGGGCGCACTGGCTTTTCAAATTAAAGTGCGGCCCACAAGTCACATCTTGCGTCAAATCACTAGTCGCATCAAGTGTCAAATCATTAGTCACTTTGTGTGATGTGATAATTTATCACTTGATTGATTGATTGATGTAAATAGTGATGTGAGTGGTTGATAGCATTTAATGCCATTTTGGAGCCAGATTTTGTGTTGACTTTTTGAAAGCTTTTTACAAAATTTGGTATATGTTTTTAATTGATTTTAGAAATCATTTCAACTAACACAACTCTCTCTCTCTCTCTCACTTCTTCTCTCTCACGCCCTTTGGGCATTTCTTCTTCTTCTTCTCTTCACTGCTCACTGCCGAGAATGACTAAGGAGAAGATAAAGAATTTTGTGGCAAAATTCCTAAGTGCTAGCACACCATTTGAGTCTTGCGAAGGTGATAGGGAACCGCACATGTGAGCTTGGAATACACACACAAAGCTTGGAGCTTTATGGACATCCATGGCCAATTCTTGGAGGAGCAAAACAGTGGACTGCCGTGACTTCTAAGGAGGCAGAAAAGAATTTTTTTTGTTGTCCTTCGCGTCGCTCAACCGATCGATGTAAGTATTCCGCAACTTCCTCGATGTATTTACATGTTGTTTCTATGCTTGATTCGATCCTCGGGACTTAGAGATTTCCCAACACATACAACTTGTTGGCCAAAGTCAAGGTTGTGTGTTATTTAACGGGATCCTAGCCCACTAGGAAACTAGGTTTCCCGAGTACTCCACAGAGGGTTAGAGGCTTGCCGAAAAATAGTGGGAGGCAAGTATTAAATTTGTAATTTCGTTTAAATACTTGCCAATGCGTGCTCATTTCATATTTTGTCATTAATTATTTATAAATATATTAGTTGGACTAATATTCAATTGTTGTTTTAATTGAACAGTTGGACTGTATTCAAACTACTTCATTTATAATTGGTTATATAATTGGATTATAGTAATCAATACATTTGAATTTAACCGATCATTTATAGTTGGTTATATAGTTAGACTATAGTAATCATTATATCTTATTGTACCCGAAATCGTTGATTGGATAGTTGGACTATAGCAATCAGTATAACTGGAAAGATTAGCGTCAAATGACATAATCCTAGGTGAAAAATGTCTTTTACGGCTTTAATTTTCATATTGGAAATGAATCTCAGGATAGTCCTGGGAGTTGAGAAGTTACTTTATTTGATAGAGCGACCTCTCGGGCCTAAGCCCGGAGTTGAGCAAATAGTAGAGCATGAGCTTTGGAAGACTCATCGTGATGATAACTTTAGTGCTCAATCCGTTATGTTTGCCGCAAAGACTTCTTAATTTCTTTGTCAGAACTAAGGATTAGATCCTTATACCATGATGTTGAAATTAAAGGATCTTCATAGATCTAATCTTAGATCTTAGAAGTACTAATTGTAAAAGAAAACTCTTGAAGAGTTAATGGCTATGCTCAATGAGACATAGCCAGAGCTTACAAAAGGGCAAGAAGCGCAAGGCGCATCTTACTTCGACATTCCAGAAGGTCAAGGATTGGCCGAAGGCTTCTAGGGATGTGAAGAAAATGGGCAAAGGAAAAATCATCACAGTCTTCTGGGAAGACAAAAGATATATCCCAAGATGTCTGCCTAAACTGTGGCAAACGGGATCACTGGAAGCGTGACTGCCGTATGGACAAGGCAGACATGAAGGAAGTGAAGGCGGAGCAAGGCTGTGACTTCAGATATGTTTGTTATAAATATGTCCACTACTAGTTTTAAAATTGGATTTTTGATATTGGATGTGGTACATAAATATATGTACTGATGTGCAGGATCTGCTGATGAGCAGGATACTGGCTTCAAATGAAATCGACATATGAATCGGAAACAGGACATGAGTCGTTGTTTTGGCCGTAGAAACCTAAGTTTTGGAATTGCCCTTTGGGCATGTACTTAAATTATGAGACTGTTATAATGTATCTAGTTTGACTATGAACATTATCTCTGTATCTAGTTTAACCCGTTTCGGGTATACCTTTATATTCTAGAACACTAATTGTTTTGTTTATAAAGATGATATTCAAATAAGTACATATTAGATGTGAATAATAGTATTTATATTTTGAATATAAATGAATCTCAAAACATATAACATGACAAACAAAAAGTTCAGACTGAATAAATCTGTTGAGGCTTAAAAGTGGCATTGTTGTCTGGGACAATAACAAGACTCGTATATCCACTCTTTCGAAGAGTGGATACTTGGACGGATTTGATTCTAATTCAAATGATGTCTACGAATCTAGTTTATTAGGCAAAGTGCCTAAAACACCTTTTACTTAGTAAAAGTGCAAGTGCCACTGATCTGTTAGACCTCGTTCATAGTGACGTAAGTGGGCCCATGTCTAGCTAGGCTAGAGGTGGATATGAATACTTCGTAACCTTTACGGATGTGGCATCGCGTTAGGGTTATGTGTATCTTATGAAACACAAGTCAGAAATATTTGAGTAATTCAAAGAGTTTCGACACGAAGTAGAAAAACAGACCGGTAAAAGTATTAAAACATCACGGTTGGACCGTGGTGGAAATACTTAAGCAATAAGTTTCTCAATTACTTGAAAGAGTATGGTATTCTTTCACAGTGGACTCCTCCCGGGACACCTCAATTTGATGGTGTGTCTGAACAGAGGAACCGAACTTTGTTGGAGATGGTAAGGTTAATGATGAGTCGCTCTGAGCTACCAATTTCCTTCTGAGGATACACATTAAAAAGTGCAATACTTATTTTGAATAAGTTCAATGAAAATCTGTTAGACAGACTTCATATTAGATATGAACAGGAAAGAAACCGGGTTTCTCATTCCTGAAGATTTGGGAATGCTGGGCATACGCTAAATGTTTGGATGGTACCAAACTAGAACCCAAATCGGATAAGTGCCTATTTGTAGGTTGTCATAGGGAAACCAAAGTATAGTACTTATACAACTCACAAGAGAACAATGTAATTGTTGCTCTCCATGCAGTTTTCCTAAGAGAAATTCCTATATGCACTGGTAAGTGGGAGGAAAGTAAAACTCGATGAAAATCAGAGTAATACTGTTTCAGGCACCGAGTCCTCACGGAACACCAACAGTTCACCAGGGATGAAACTATACCAATAATCTTCGAATACACAAGAACCGCGTAAGTCGAAGAGAGTCAGAAAACAACCTGGGAGGTATGGGTTTCTGATCTCACCTCATGTAGATATCAATCTTATTGAGGAAGACGAACCAACTACGTATGAGGTAGTGATACAAGGTATAGACTCCTTTTATGGCAAAGTGCCATGAAGTCCGAAATGGATTCCATGTATACCAACCAAGTTTGGATACTGGTTGATGTACCGGAAGGCATTGTGCCTATTGGTACTAAATAAGTCTTCAAGGAAGAAAAACATGGATGACAACATACAAACGTACAAAGCTAGGCTTTTAGCGAAAAGGTATCGTCATCAACATGGTGTCGATTACGACGAAACCTTTTACCCGTTGCCATGATTAAATCCATTTGGATAATGCTTGCTAATGCTGCATATTTCATTTATAAAATATGGCAGTTGTACGTCAAAACCGCTTTCTTAACGCAAACCTTTAGGAGGATGTTTACAACATCCTGACGGTTTTGTTGTGCCAAAACATGCAAATAAGGTTTGCAAGTTAAATTGATTCATTCATGGATTGAAACAAGCATTATGTTCTTGGAACCAACTTTTTGATGAGATCATAATGGTGTATGATTTCATTCAAAACGAATACGATTTTTGTGTATATAAGAAGGTTAGTGGGAGCACACTGACAATGAATGTCCTATAAGTAGATAATGTATTGTTTCTTAGCAATAACATTCCCATAATATAATCGGTGAAAGCTTGGCTTTCATTAAAATTCTCCATGGAATACCTGGGAGAATCAGGCTTTATTCTAAGAATAAAGATCTACTGGGATAGATCTAGAAAGCTGCTGACGTTTTTGAAATAACCATCCCAGAGCTCGTACGTTTTTGAAATGTATGTGACCTGATGTCTCATATGCTTTGAGCATATGTAGACGCTATAAGGCCAATCCAGGTGATGGTCACTGAATTGATGTAAAGAACATCCTTGAGTATCTTGGACGAACTAAGGATGCTTTTTGTGAAAATGGGGAAAGGGGAACTTGAGGTGACTAGGTTCACCGCTGCAAGTTTCCAAACTGACTAAGACGACTTTAAGTCACAATAAGGGTACATATTTAGTTTGAATAATGGAACAGTGAGCTGGAAGTCTTCCAAGCAAGATACTGTTGCCGAATAAATAACAAAAGTGGAACAATGTTGCAGCTGAGGAAGCAAAAGAAGCATTTTTAGATCTATAAAATTCCTAATTGGATTAGGAGTAGTTCTGTTAGCAGCTGAGCTAGGCTACAACACAAGCTAAGAAATCGTGGTCTCATCAACGATCCGAGTATATACTTCAACTATTTCATATGATTCGTGAGATCATACATCGTGGCGATGTGATGGTCGAATCAAACGCATCAGATGATAACATTGCAAATCCGCTGACGAAAGCTGTTTCTCAGCAGAAGTTTGAGCGACCCGTATATAGTTCAGGTGTAGGACACTTAAGTGATTGGCTATAGGCCAAGTGGGAGATTGTTGGACAATTATGATCCATAGCATCACTATTTGTACAGAACATGGTGTTGTAGTACAAATTAACTATGTGACAAATGAAATTGCAATATTATCATTTGTAATTGGATTATCAGGATATCTAAATGATAAAAGTTCATATGATTAGTACCGAATTAATAAGATATGAGACAATATTAATCAACGTAAGGTTTAATCATTAAATATCCCTAGTCGTAGTATTGTCGAGACTGGACATCGATAATGTGGAATAGGCTAGTATTACACTTGTGCGTGTTATGGAAGCGTAATGGCATAATTCTCATATATTTGGGTATTGGATAATCATGCAAGTATAATATGAGGTTCTGTTTACCGATGGTACGGAAACAGCTTCGCTCTGGAAAGACCCATCAGAATCTTATTGGTAGTATGACTATGTGTCTATGGGAATCCGAATCAGGGTAGGTGTATTTGGTCTTAACCTGAGACTTGCATCGCTAATACTTGCGACGATCAGTATACTTTGGTTTTGGTCGTTCAGGGCTTTAATAGGTTCTGTGTACGCCTCTTCTGGGAATACTGAGAATCGTAGTGTATTGGGTGTGATGTCGAGATGGAAGTATCACTTCAGTCATATGGGGATGATGATCACGTAGGATACAGAACTAGTACTCTTAAGTACTGCAGTCATCGGGATAATATGACTAGGTCATGATTATCCGATTATAGAGACTAGTTACCATAGATCAGATATATGCTTCGTATGGGGCAAACATAATTTCATCCCCAGGGCAAGCATGTGACATCCGATACTGGATCGTAATACGCAATACTACGTATGTTACGCCTGACAAAGATTATATATTCATTTAAAGAATATTTCTGGAGAATTAGGTAGGCACGGTGCTTTGCTAAAAGTCAACCATGTCTTGTAAATCGGTAAGGACGTGGTACTGGGTACGAACGTATTCGGATAGTTCGATGACCGTATTTACTACCAATATATCCAAGGATCTCTTGGGTTGCCTCCCAAAGATTCACTGATGCTATTTGACTCGAACAGAATTAATCTATGATTAATTATGAGAGAGAAAATTAATCTAGGATTAATAACGAGAAGAATTTATCTGGGATAAAATTCGGATTGAAGAGAGAGAACGATTAATTTGGAATTAATCGATTAAATAGTATATTGGATATATTAAATGAAATCAGATTTCAAAGCGGAATTAAAATTGGATTTTAACTCGGCCGAATAAATTAATTTAAAATTAATTCGTAAGTGACTTTCGTAATAATTTTACTAGGCATTATTATTTAATTAAATTAGATTTAATTACGTCGCAACTGAAATTCATTTAGTTCGGAATTAAACGAACCCGGGCCCGAGCGAAGTTGTGTGTTGAGTTAGCCGACTTAAATTTGAAATTTAAAAGTGGTGGGACATACTTCACTTACATCAACATGTTAGACATGTGATGGAAGTGGTTAGGCTTAAATCTTGAATTTGATTTGTTGAAAGTAAAATTGACTTTACTTATAACACACTCAAACCAAATCCTACACTCAACATCAATATAAATTAACTAAGTCAACTTTGGAAGTTAACTAATTACTATTCACAACAACCTATTCTCTCTTATTCCTTGTCAAAAACGTGAGCTTCTTTTCTCTCCCTTGGTTTTTTGTTACAAAATTCTACAAAGCTAGCACTTTAAGGAGTTAAAGGAAGGTGATAGGGAGACTCACCCATGAGTTTGGAACAACAAAGAGGGCTTGGAAGCTTCAACATCCATGAAAAAGTTTTGAACTTCAACCGATCATTGTGAGTATTTTCCGCAACTCTCTTTGATTATTCACACACGAATCACACTTAGAGATCTTTGGCATGTTATAGGAACACTTACAGCTATCCCATTGTGTATTCTTGGGTAGACCGATAACGGGGAGGGAAAATGCCCCCTTAGTTCTGGCTATCCCATTTTGTATCTCAGGTAGGCCGTTAACGGGGAGGGAAAATGCCCCCCGTAGTTCTGGCTATCCCATTGTGTATCCTCGGGTAAGCCGATAACTGGGAGGGAAAATGCCCGTGTAGTTCTGGCTATTGTTGGACAATTATGACCCATAGCATCACTGTTTGTACATAACATGGTGTTGTTTTACAAATTAACTATGTGACAAAGGAAATTTCTCTTTTATCATTTGTAATTGGATTACCGGGATATATAAATGATAAAAGTCCATATGATTAGTACCAGATTAATAAGATATGAGACAGTATTAATTCACGTAAGGTTTAATCATTAAATATCCCTAGTCGTAGTATTATCGAGACTGGAGATCGATAATGCGGAATAGGCTAGTATTACACTTGTGCGTGTTATGGAAGCGTAACGGCAGAGTTCTCATATATTTGGGTATTGGATTCTCATGCAAGTGTAATAGGAGGTTCTGTTTACCGATGGTACGGAAACAGCTTCGCTCTGGAAAGACCATTCAAAATCATATTAGTAATATGACTATATGTCTATGGGAATCCGAATCAGTGTAGGTGTATTTGGTCTTAACTTGAGACTTGCATCACTAATACTTGCAACGATTAGTATACTTTGGTTTTGGTCGTTCGGGGCTTTAATAGGTTTTGTGTACGCCTCTTCTGGGAATACTGAGAATCTTAGTGTATTGGGTGTGATGTCAAGATAGAAGTATCTCTTCAGTCATATGGAGATGATGATCACGTAGGGTACGGAACTAGTACTCTTAAGTACTGCAGTCATCGGGATAATATGACTAGGTCATGATTATCCGATTATAGAGACTAGTTACCAGAGATCTGATATATGCTTCGTACGGGGCAAACACAATTCCAGCCCCAGGCCTAGCATGTGACATCTGATACTGGATCGTAATACGCAATACTATGTATGCTACATCTGACAATGATTATATATTCCTTTAAAGAATATTTCTGGAGAATTTGGTAGGCACGGTACTTTGCTAGAAGCCAACTATTTCTTGTAAATCGGTAAAGGCATGGTACCGGGTACGCACGTATTCGGATAGTCTGATGACCGTATTTACTAGCAACATATCCATGGATCTCTTGGGTCGCCTCCCAAAGATTCTCCCAAAGATTCACCGATGATATTTGACTCGAACAGAATTAATCTAGGATTAATTATGAGAGAGAAAATTAATCTAGGATTAATTACGGGAAGAATTTATCTGGGATAAAATTTGGATTGAAGAGAGAGAACGATTAATTTGGAATTAATGGATTAAATAATATATTGGATATATTAAATGAAATCGGATTTTAAAGCGGAATTAAAATTGGATTTTAATTCGGGCGAACAAATTAATTTAGAATTAATTCGTAAGCGACTTTCGTAATAATTTTGCTAGGAATTATTATTTAATTAAATTAGATTTAATTACATCGCAACTGAAAATTCATTTAGTTCGGAATTAAACGAACCCGGGTTCGAGCGAAGTTGCGTGTTGAGTTAGCCGACTTAAATTTGAAATTTAAAAGTGGTGGGACATACTTCACTTACATCAACATGTTAGACATGTGATGGAAGTGGTTAGGTTTAAATCTTGAATTTGATTTGTTGAAAGTAAATTTGACTTTACTTATAACACACTCAACATCAATATAAATTAACTAAGTCAACTTTGGAAGTTAACTACAATTCACAGCAACCTATTCTCTCTTATTCCTTGTCAAAAACGTGAGCTTCTTTTCTCTCCCTTGGTTTTTTGTTACAAAATTCTACGAAGCTAGCACTTTAAGGAGTTAAAGGAAGGTGATAGGCAGACTCACCCATGAGTTTGGAACAACAAATAGGGCTTGGAAGCTTCAACATCCATGAAAAGTTTTGAACTTCAACCGATCATTGTGAGTATTTTCTGCAACTCTCTTTGATTATTCTCTTTGATTATTCACACATGAATCACACTTAGAGATCATTGGCATGTTCTAGGAACACTTACAGCTATCCCATTGTGTATTCTTGGGTAGACCGATAACGGGGAGGGAAAATGCCCCATTAGTTCTGGCTATCCCATTTTGTATCTCGGGTAGGCCGTTAACGGGGAGGGAAAATGCCCCACGTAGTTCTGGCTATCCCATTGTGTATCCTCGGGTAAGCCGATAACTCGGAGGGAAAATGCCCATGTAGTTATGGCTATCCCATTGTGTATCTCGGGTAGGCCGATAATGGGGAGGGAAAATGCCCCGTAGTTCTCGCTATCTCAATGTGTATCTCGGGTAGGCTGATAATATGGAGGGAAAATGCCTCTGTAGTTTATGCTTTTTCATTGTGTATCCTCGGGTAGGCTGATAACTGTGAGGGAAATTGCCCCCGTAGTTCTGGCTTTCTCATTGTGTATCTCGGGTAAGCCGATAACGGGGAGGGAAAATACCCCCGTAGTTCTGGCTAGCCCATTGTGTATTTCGGGTAGGCCGATAACGGGGAAGAAAAATGTCCTCGTAGTTCTGGTTATCCCATTGTGTAAATATCAGCACAATGAGGGATCATTCCCTTGTGGCTAAATTATTGTACTGGCTCGGGGCTGCATTCGTTCCAGCGAGACCACTTTGATATTATGGCTCGAGGTTGCATTCGTTCGCCAAGGTCATTTTCTTGTGTACTGGTGCAAGAAGGGTTCATTCCCTTGCTACCAATCGACTTAGATAGCTTGGGATCAATCTTTCCCCCAATACCTCTCTTTGTCGGATCTGCTCGGGGTCGGGTTATGTCCTACCGAGGCCTTATTATCTTCGTTAACATTAGGTCAGAGTTTCTCCTCCATGGCCAAGTGTTCAGCGGCACAATGAGTGAGCACCTTCCTTGTGGCAAAGAACTTATTGTGGCTCGGGGTCGGGTTACGTCCCACTGAGACCTTGTTTTATTTTTTGACATGGGGTTAGGGTTTCTCCCGCATGGCCATATATTGGCGGCACAAGGAGGAAGCATTCTCTTATGACCGATATATTATTATCAGCTCGGGCTGGGTTACATCCCGTCGTGGCCCTTTTGCTGTGTGATAGCCCAAGGATGGGAGCTTTCCCTCGTGACCTATATTTTTTTTTGCAGATCTTTGCAGATCATTCTTTTCCGGGATCACAGTGTGTCAAGAGCATGCATCAGCCCAAGGACACAAGATCGGTTCCGGCTTCTTGCACCACCATTTTTTTATAATTCACATACCAACTCGCTTACTCGTTGATACCGAGAACTACGAGACAGATGTTACTGGTGGTTTCAGCCCTTAATAAGTCAGAATCTCGAGGAGTTGTATAAAAGAGATTTCCATTTCCTAGATTCAAGGGCCCGAGCCCAAAGAGCATGGACATCAAGTCCAGCTTAGAGGTCGGGGTCGGTTCTCATTTGTCAATCGACCCGAGGAGTGAAGGTGTCTAAGAATCGAATGGAGTTAAGGTCTTAGACCGAGCAGACCTGATAGTCCGGTATAGGTAGGATAGATGATGTTGTTGGTTTCTATTAAGGTCCCAAGATCAATAATAAGCATGAATCAAGTGCGAATACAAATCGAAGAAGTTGCGGAATACTTACATCGAGCGGTTGAGCGACGCATTGACGAACAAAATCTATTTCTGCTCACAAGGACTGCATTCGGTAGTGACCAGAATTCCTCACTGGTTTTGGCTCGGTTTTTTGTCCTTCGTCAAGCTCCAAACTTCGTCGAACGATTCCCGGCTCATGGGTGGACTTCCCTATCACGTTCGCATGTCTCTTAAGTGTGCTAGCACTTGATATTTTGCCACAAAATCCCACTCTAAGCTTCCCATTTTCCTCCATCTCCACGGCAGTTCACTGCCAAGAATAGAAGCAAAAACAGCCCTCAAATGGGCGAGAGAGAAAGAAGAAGGAGAGAGAAGGAGAGAAGTTGTGTATTAGGTTAATTTGATTTCCAAAATCAAATAATAAACATATACAAATTTTGTGTAAAGGCTTTCCCAAAGTCAACACAATTTTTGGCTCCAAAATAGCATTAAATGCTAGCCATCAACTTCCATCAATCTATCCATCAATCAATCAAATCAAGTGACAAGTTGTCACATCACTCAAAGTGACTAATGATTTGACGCTTGATGCGACTAGCGAATTGACGCTTGATTTGACTTGCGTGCCGCACTCGAATTCGAAATGCGAATGCGCTCGCAAATAATCTCGGGCTCGGGTTCGCTAATTCCAAATTAACGAATTTTCCGTTGCGTCGTAATTAAATGATTACGCCTAGCGAAATCACTATTCACATCGCTAACGAATTAATTCTAAATTAACTCGTTCGCCCGAATTAAAATCTAATTTTAATTCTGGGTCGAAATCCAATTTCGTTTAATATATCAAATATATTAATTAATCGATTAATTCCAAATTAATCGTTATCTCTCTTTAATTGATATTTTATCCCAGATAAAATATCTCTGTAATTAATCACAGATTAATTTTCTCTCTCTTCTAATTAATCCCAGATTAATATAGAGTGCGAGTCATACGTCATCGGTGAATCTTTGGGAAGCGACCCATGAGATCCCCGGATATGTTGGCAGTAAATTCGGTCGTCGAACTATCCGAACACGTAAGTACCTCGTACCACGTTTATACCGATTTACAAGATAAGGTTGGCCTCTAGCAAAGCGCCATGCCTACCCAATTCTCCGGAAATATCCTTACAGGAATAAAGGATCTATATCAGGCGTAGTATACATAGTATTGCGTATTTCTGTCCAGTATCAAATGATCACGTGCTTGGCCTGGGGATGAAATTGTGTCTGCCCCGTACGAAGCACATGTCGGATTTCTGGTGACTAGTCTCTATAATCGGATAAACCTGACCTTGTCATTTTATCCCGATAACTGCAGCATTTAAGAGAACCAGTCTCGTATCCTACGTGACCATCATCTCCATATGACTGGAGTGACACTTCCATCTTGACATCACACCCAATACACTACGATTCTCAATATACCCAGCATTGGCGTACACAGAACCTGTTAAAGCCCTGGACGACCGCAACCAAAGTATATTGATTGTCGCAAGTATTAGCGGTGCAAGTCTCAGGTTAAGACCAAATACACCTACCCTGATTTCAGACTTCCATAGACACATAGTCATACTACCAATGGAATTCTGAGGGGTCTTATCCAGAGCGAAGCTGTTTCCCGTACCATCGGTAAAACACAACCTTCTATTACACTTGCATGAGTATCATATACCCAAATATATGAGAACTATGTCGTTGTGCCCTCACAACACGCACAAGTGTAATACTAGTCTTTTACGTATTTATTGATGTCCAATCTCGATAATACTCTGACAAGGGATATTTAATGATTTATCATACGTGGACTGATACTGTCTCATATCATTCTCCGTCCAAGAACAAATCATAGGGACCTCCTATCATTTATACATCTAGGTGATCTAATCACAAATGATAAGAGTGCAATCTCCTTTGTCACATAGTTAATTTGTACAACAACACCATGATCTATACAAATAGTGACGCTATGGGTCATAATTGTCCAACAGATGTTTCGGTTCCCGACCTGGTAGGGAAAGTTGGAATGGTAATGAAATGATCAGGATCAGAAGACGCAAATCCGGTAAGTGAACTGAAATGATCAGGATCAGAAGACACAAGTCCGGTAAGTGAACTCTCATTCTGCAATAGGTCTGACGTGACAGAAACATGTGGCTGGTTTATCTTTTAGCACACACTACCACGTGAGAGTTGATAGGTTACAGGCTGGCTTTGTGAGGTAGCGTTTGGCAGTGGCCGAAGTGGCTTGGGTTAATGAGATGTCAGGTGACAGAGCTACTTTCTGCAGAGTAGTTGGGGAAGAGAACCATCGCATTAATGGTAGATCCACATGGCAGACGTCATGTGATTGTGTAATAGTAGAATTTGTCATAAGTATATAAAGGGGTTGAGAACGCATTGTAAAAGAGTTGACTAATTCTATTTCACTCTTTAGTTGTAATAGAGAGTAAAAACCTTAAGTGTAAAAGTGAGTTTGTAAGAGGTAGGTCAGACGAGCTCGAGAGATAGGCAGGTCGGTCATACTCGACCACGTATAAAAGCTTTCTTTTCCCTTGTTCCCGTGGACGTAGGTTGGATCCATTCCGCTGAACCACATTAAACCTTCTATCTTGTATGTGTGTTTTCCATCTTTTGCTAAGTTTTCCTTTGATCCCCAAACCAAACAAATTCACAGTTGGGGGGAGATTATTCGAGGAATAGATTTATCGATTTATCCTGAAACGAAAATCAATCGTCAACAATATCAATTATATTTTACTCTTTATTACTATCTTTTATTATTATGATCATACTTTAAGAACTAGCCTAACCCTCCCTCCTGATCCATTTGTGCTAATAATGAAATTGGATGAAGTCATGCATGCATGAATCACGTGATCACAATATAATCGATGCGCCACAACCACACCCGTTGTCATTTCACAGTACAGTGACCAAGCTTGCTTTCTTCTAGCTAGCTCTATAAATTGGCAACACTTGTTGCATTCATAATTTTGGATTTGATTGTGTGGGGGACATGAAATATTCTACTTTTTAATTTCTTTGGTTTGTCCGGTGGACCAATTTTGTGATGCTAACTTGTCTGTGGGGCACCAATTTTAATGTGATCACGAGATTCATGTTGTCATCAAAATTTATTATTATCAGAATATAGATTCCTAATTAAAAAAGAATTACATTTAACTTATGTACAATATTATACAAGGAGAAACTAATAAATTTATTAAATCGTACAAACGCCGCGGAAAATATTATAGAGCTCTATCTAATGTTAGATTTACCAATTTAATCCATAACAGATCTTCAAAAAAAAAAAAAAAAAAAAAAAAAACTATTATTCTTGTAAAAACGAATAAAAAAAAATGAAAATCCAACACAAAGTTGGATTGCTAGCCCACTTTTAAGTCATAATATGTGTGTTTTTGTAAGCTAGTCACGGATTTAAATTCATGGGGGTGAATTGGGTGTAATGTTTGAATAAATTAATTAATGAAGCCAAAACAAAAAGGAGCCTTAATGGTTATACGAGAGTATTAATAGTATTATAAAATTACAAATCACATTATAAAATAATTACCGTGAATGTAAAATATATGTGAAATTTTGTTAAATGATGAAAGAAAATATTAAATTCCCTCTATATTGTATTTGTAATGGTAAAAGTCTTTATATAGATTACATATTAAATTAAATTTGTAACACCCGAGTTGCCCTAGCATGATTCCGGAAATTATTTTTGACATATGAGATGTATTAAGTATTACAAAATCATGCATAAGTTATTTTTTGAAAAACTAGACGAATTATTTTAAATTTTCCTTTTTTTTTTAAAGGTCAATTTAGAAAAAGATAATAATAGATATGCGTGCGTCTTGGGTGTAAATTTAGTATTCTTCTAAATAATTAGTTCTATTTTATGAAATTTGATTTCTTAAATATAAATTAATATATATTGTTATTTCGAAACAAAATCTTAGCTTCCAGCCTTCCACCACTAATTTTGATGGAATTTTAAAGTAGAGATCAATATTATTTTGTTACACTCATTAAGTATGAGAAGTTTAATTTTAGCTGAAGTTGAATTTAGCTGAAGAGAATAATAAAAATTATTCGTTAAAAAAGAGAAAGAAGAAACATGATAAACTAAAAGATAACACAAACTTTTTATTAAGGAACATGATACATGGATTTATTCATTTTATTTATTCATTCTGAGATAGACGATCGATGGTCGAAATTCAACCAATAACAGGAACTTTGGCCACGTACCCTTCCAAATTGACCCAGACGCGAACCCTATCATACCTAAGATCCCTTGTATAGCAAGGACCTCGAGAAGCAGGACATATGTATACATGAAGGCAAGGATTCTGTTTCTCTATAAATGCAGCAGCAACTTTCCCCCTTTCACCAACCAGATCTGGCCATGAGTTCTGATCTATAAAAATGTTTCAAACAAGTGAATGGTTAAAAAAAATGTTTCAAACAAGTGAAGTTGAAACAAAGCAAGCATAATATATTACTTACTTGGGCAATCGGATTTGGACATTATTAGGTTTAGTCCATCTTCTACAAATTCTGTGACTGCAGAGACGAAGTTGTTATCGCCATCGGTAGGAAGGCTAAGCAATGAAGGCTCATGACGAGAAGCCAAAGAAGGTTTCGATGCAAAGGCAAAGAGAAAGAGGAAAAGTGCTAGTGAAAGCAACGAACTCTTCATTGTTAATTATTTTTTTTAAGGCTCTTTGTTGTGTGGAAATGAATGCAGGAGAGCTTACTATTTATAGAGCTATAAGATGTTATAACTTTATTCATCTTTAAAACTCAATTTGTATTTTATAAAGAATAAAATAATGAAATAAGGAAATAGTTATTTTCTTGGGTTGTTGGTATTTTATAAGAATGTATAGTAGGATCATTCCTTTATTATTCTTCCTTTATTTTTCCTAATTCATTCACTTGTTATTCTTCCTTTATTGATTGAGAAGGCTAATATGTTTTGTTGAATTGGATAATATCTATTTTATAGGTTATATAGTGATGTTCCCAATTTTTTATTTACATGCAGCCAAAACCACACTTAGTTCATTGAAACTCAAAATGGTACAGTAGAAATTAGAGCTAATCGAGTTCATTTACGTGTGACTTTTGTATGTATAGAAAATAATATAAATGCAATCATGGTTCAAGATGTTGGGTACATTCGGTCCCTAAGGGGCATGACTTGATGGTGTAGGGTTCATGATATGATCTCTAGATTATGGGTTCGAATCCAATGAGTTTCTTTTTTATAAGAGTCTAGGACATCGGGGGATTTTACATACTCCACTTAAACTCGGAAGGGTTGGTTTGGCGATGAGGTCTCCAACAATTTCAAAAAAATATATATATATTGTGTACAATTGTGCACGTTGGATAAATATGAAATTAGTTAATTGTTTATTAATATTTCTGAAATCTGTCCTTACAAGTGAATAGTAATAAGAGCCAACACTATGCCAGAGTTCTCTCTAAGTTGTAATTGTTTGGCGCATGAGTGACGTCGATATTACAATATTTAGCCGGGATTAAGTTAGACTAGTAAAAAAATTGATATTCGACAATCTCATGGGGAAGAGTTACAAGAACTTTATGATAAAAATCTCGAAACTGATATTCGACGAACATGAGGTTGCGAAGGCTCCATAACACTTGCCTGGTCGTATAGAGGAGCAAAACTGGACATTCTTGTGTGAGCTCTACAAATTGAGATGATGCAGTTTAGAATCTATCGCTCGAGAGAGAGAGAGAGATTTTGAATAGGATCTAAAGAATATAACTTAGGGATTTTATAGAGTTCGAGAGAATCTATAGTTCATTTGAAGTCGTTAATACAGAATCATAGAACGTGATGAATTATTGATTGATAGATTTTTATAGGGATATCGAACATGTGTCGAACGCGTGCTTGTTCCACAAACTCGTTCGAATATTGTATTGAACGCACATCGAATGCAAACCACTAGAAGGTTTTGTTCGAACGGAATGATGAACACACTATGCACGAGAACCTTCTATCAAGTTTCGTTTGAATCCAAACATGAACGTGACACTAACGCCACTCGTTCAAACATATACACTAACGCATATATGGTTTCTTCATACATAGCTTACCAAATACCGGTCCAATTGCTCCGAGATATTCAAAACTCATTACAAGTTACAACTCAATTGAACTTATTTTGTTACGGATATTGCCAACAAATATAGAACTAACACCTATTTTTTTTAATAATAATAATAATAATAATAATTGTTGATGGTGTTTTCAGGCACTATGATATTTAAAATAGCACGACAAGGGTAGAAGAGTAATTCCCTTCTTGGGTGAGATCACTAACACCGACTCGACCCATAAAAAGCCAGCAGTAAGGGCCCAAGCGTTTTACAATAAAAGACCGACCACAAAATGAATATACCGAGCACTTGATGATCGGCAACCGAGCACACGATCCAAGATGACCGGGCACTCATCAGGTCAACAGAAGCACTCCCAGTACAAAAGACTATCATGACCGATCACATGAAGACCGGTAGCATGGCAGGATATTCTCCAGAAGATAAGTTACCCTACTTTCATGGGAAAACTGAGGAGTCAGAGTCCTAGTAGGATAAATGAAATAAAAGATAGATTTGATAAAGATTTCCTTGAGGGAGCAGGAGATTGTTTCAACTAGGAAACCTCATACTAAGAGGAATCTGATTCCTTCACTATTATAACTAGGAGGGTAGAGTATGTGCAAAAGGGCATCAGAATCAAACTTGTAAAAAACACAAGATTTACGAGTTTCGGTAATAAAAAAATAGTCTTGTTTGTGCCTGTGGACGTAGGTCGGACAAAACGTCCGCCGAACCACGTTAGATCTCCTTGTTTGATTGGTGCATTATCTACCTTCCGCTAAGTTTGCTTTTGGTCCCCCATAACCAAACAAATTCACTATTGAAGGATGATTACCTCGGGAGTAATATTCCCATATTGCCCTGAGACCAAAATCCACCGTCAACAGTTGGCGCCATTTTTGGGGAACTTTCAAAAAGCAACTCACGTAGTAAGACAATGGCGGAGGGTGGAAATCATCAATCTTTAGAGAGTCCGGCAACAGAATGGATGAAAAAGATGGAAGAAAACATGAAATCCATGATAGATCGGCTAGAGAGAATGGATGGAACGAACAACGAGAAACCCGAAGGCGGAACCAGTCGAAGAAGAGGTGAGAAAGCAGAAGGGAAAAGGGTGGTAGATACCAGTGAGGATGATGGACCCAGGAGGAGGGGCCCCTACGGGATAAAATCCGTGGTTGTAGAAAAAGATTCACAAACAGAGGACACATGGGAAGAGGAGGAAAGAAGACGAAAAGAACAATCACATAATCCTTCCTACGATAGCCTCCACGACTCCCGAAGAGAAGGCAGGGAATATAGCGAGGATGTGCAAGAAATTTCAAACCATGAGGAACGCCGCACCCGGGGCATAGGACACATAGAGAGGCACATAAAATAACACGACAGCACCACTAGCGAGATAAAATCTTGGTTAAAAAAGGAGATGACCAAGTGGGGGGTAGGCCGCAAGGCTGATGCAAGTGATGCCCGGGACAGTGAGGAGGAATCTCCCCTCGCAGAAAAAATAAGGTCGGCAAAATTCCCAAAACGATTCAACATGCCGACCACGGCACCCTACAAAGGCTATTCTGACCCGAAATCGCACATCGAAAGCTTTGTCTTGTTGATGGAAGTCTATGGAGTAGTAGGAAATGCCATCTGCAAAGTGTTCCCCCTAACTTTAGGTGGGCCCGCCATCCTATGGTACAGAAGTCTGGCTCCGGGGAGCATCGGAGGCTTCACACAACTTAAGAAGTCGTTCATTCAACACTTTAAAGGGGTCTGCGTTCCCAAAAAGACAATTGGAGAATTGAGACTTATGAAGCAAGGAGATGACAAGCCCCTGAAAAATTTTATTAAAAGATACCACAACATGGTACTGGAAGTTGGGGGATATGAGTCCCTAGAAGCCCTAGAAAGCTTAAAGGGAGCCCTAAAGGTCGGGAGGTTATGGACTCATCTAAGAATCTAGGACACGCCGGATTATGCCACCGCCCTAGAGGTAGCCTGGAAGTTCGTCTTGGTAGAAAGCGAAGAAAAAATCTCCCGAAGAGGGACGACCATTCGGGAAAGAACAGCAAGAATAGAGGCCCCCCGATGACCGGACAGGGAATTCAAAAGATTCAATCCGAAACCCAAAGAATTCAAACCGATACCTCGAAGAGATCAGGAAAGAGGGGTCGCGACCCAGGTGAATCATGTAGTCTGAGAAGAAACATATGTTCCCCTGAGAAAGCCACAATGGCAAATCATCATGGAGATACATGAAAAAGGCCTCTTGATAGAACCCGACCTCAGGAGGTTCCCCCAGATAAAAGGAATCAGAAGTCTTACTGTATACATCATAACCTAAGGGGGCACACAACGGACGAATGCATAGGATCCGTGAGAAGCATAGCATAGGGATGGATGATACCCCCGTGGCGATTGCTTGCTCCAGTATTACCGAAAATAAAGAGGAATATGCCCTTAATGTTTCAAACAACTCGGGACTGGATCTTATTCTACCGAGGCCGTCCGGTTCGGGGTCGGGTTACGTCCCACCGATTCATGCTCATTGGTCTGGGGACGGAACATTCCCTCAGAACCAAGTATCTCTCTTGGCTCGGGGTCCTCAGGGACATACTCGATGCATAAGATACGTGAGAAGCATAGCACAGGGAGGGATGATACCCCCGTGGAGATTGCTTGCTCCAGTGTTACCGAACATAAGGAGGAACATGCCCTTAATGTATCGAGCACTCTTTTGATCCTCACTTACCCGATGTAATGGATCCGTGGGAAAGCATAGCACGGGGGATGATGATACCCCCGTGACGATTGCTAGCTCCAGTGATGCCGGACCTAAGGAGGAATATACCCTTAGTATCTCGGGCACTCTTTGATCCATTCATCATTTGGATCCAAGAGAGGCGCAGCACGGGGATGCGTTGTGCCCCTGTAGCGTGTGCCTACTCCAGCGTGGTAAGGAGGATCCCTCGTACAATACGCATGCTCCACAGTGACCCGACGTATAGAGGATGTGCCCTTACCATTCAACGCTCTACTGATCCAAATCTTGGTTCGTCGGGACACTAAATTCAAAGATTCAGAATTGTGTTTTGGAAACCTCGGACATGACGCTGTTTTAAGGAATCTGTGCTGTTGTTTATGCTTGTGAAAAGTTTTGCTTTGGGACAAGTGCTAAGTCACCCCTACCTTTTGATTTTATTTTCGAAAGTTTTGTTTTTATTTTTTCGTCAGTCTGACAAAGGGACGCCCAAGTCAGATTCGACAGGGTTTCAAAGATGGATACACTTCCCATCTGAATGAATCCCAAGGATTAACCAATGCTCGGGGCTGGGTTCGTTCCGCCGAGGCCATTTGGTTAATCGGCTCGGGGCTGGATTCGTTCCGCCGAGGCCACTTGATTATTCGGCTCGGGGCTGGATTTCGTTCCGCCGAGGCCACTTGATTATTCGACTCGGGGTCGAGTTACGTCCAACCGAGTCTACCTCTTTGGACTGGGGACGTAACATTCCCCCAGGTCCAAGTGCCTTTTTTTAGCTCGGGGTCTGGTTACGTCCCACCGAGGCAGCACTTTTGGACTGAGGAGGCGTCATTCCCCCAGGTCCAAATATCTCCCTCAGCTCGGGGTCGGGTTAAGTCCCACCGAGTCTATCAGCCCAAACTAGGGATGTAACATTCCCCCCGGAGCCAAGTGTTTCTTACTACTCAGGGTCAGATTACGTCCCTCCATCTCATATTGTCCTCATGGATAGGTCTCGAATATTCGAAGAGAAACATGAAGAACGAAATAAAAAAAAAAGAGAAAGAAAGCACATATATATGTATATATTAAAAAAAAAGATATGAAGTGTTATTACAAAAAAAAAAGATATGAAGTGTACACAGGGCCCCGTCCGGGTTACCCCTTCTTTAATCAGCCCGCGCAGGGGCAGGAAGTTCTTCCTCGGCTGGCTCAGACAATGGAGGGATCAGCTCGGTCTCAAGAACAGGAACAACAGCTTCAACCTCGGCGACACGGGAGACCTCTACTTCAAGAATGAGAGATGGAATCTCAGGGTAGTCCTCGCCAGGAGCAGGAGCCTCAGGTCAGCTTTCTTGGGAAACCTGGGAGACCAGGGCAACAGAAATCGGGTCGGGATCCATCACCTCCTCGGAAGAAGGGGGGAGCCACTTCTGGAACTCCTCCTCAGATATTTCCCCTTTACAGAAACAGATGGCTGCATGGACTGGCCCCATATCCAGGTCGGGTAGCACCATTTGTATGATTTCAGCACAATCACTGACCCCTTCAAGACGAATGGAGTCCCTCTTGGCCTCCTACTCAAGCTCTTTATCCCTGAGCTCGGCACGGGCCCGTCCCAGTTCCTCCTCTTTGGCCCGTAGCTTATACTCCACACTGCCCACTTCCACCTTGAGGATCACAATCTCAGCCCGGGCATCCACCAAACTTGCTCTAGCTTCCTCAACATTCTTGCGCTCCAGAGTAGCAGCAGCTTTAAGAGCTTTGTTTGTTTTAACAGCATCGACAGCAGCCAGCTCATGATCCCTATTCATCTCATCAGCACTAGCTAGCTTGGCCTCCACATCAGAAAGACGATTCTAAAGCCTCTGTGTCTGGCCGCCTTCAGACAAGAGGCTTATGAACAGATCCTTATTTTTTACCGCCAAATAATTTGCCTGCCGAGAAGAAAAAGAAATCAGTTTCAAACTAAGTCTGAAAGACACCTCGGATGTAAAAGAGAAGAAAAAGAAATCAGTTTCAAACTAAGTCTGAAAGAAACCTCGGATGTAAAAGAGAAGAAAAAAAAATAATCTGAGCCAGCTGGGAGCACAACTTTGCGACCACCTCCTCGGGTGAAAGGTCCTCAAACCTCGGAATCTTCTCAGGAGGTACAGCCCCGGCCAGCTCATTGAAAGCCGGTACCAAGTGGGAAGTAGCCTCCCTAATATTCTTCCCAAGGTCATCAACTCCGAGAACCACATCACCTTTCAATTTCTTGGAAGGACCTTCCTACCGAACTGGAATCTCTCTGCTCGGAGCCTCCTCCTCCTCCAATTCCCGCCTCAATTGAGTATCCACGGCTCCAAACGACGTTTCCTCCTCTTGGAGGGTTTTGGAGGGCTAGCAGGACGGGTAGCATCCATTGGGGGCACCCGAGGAGATGAAGATAGACCCTGAGGGCTCGGCCGTTATATCCCCGCGGTCACCTTTCTATCCTCGGAAGATTCAGGCCGTTTTCGAGAAGTACCAGCTCCACCTGGGTTAACTTTCTTCGCGGCACCGATCAACCGATCTAGGTACTTTGGTCTCTTCGACATACCTGCAAAGAGCAAAGACAAAAACAAGGATTCAGGACCTGAGCATACAAAAAACAGAGAAGAAAAAATACGACAACAAAAATGGTAAATAAATAGGGTAGTTGGTTAGAAGATCAACAAGCATCTACCTATCCGACCCGAGACCTTAGGAGGAACGGTCCGAACGAGCCCTGATTCAAAAAACACCGCATCATTTACCAACTCCCTCCAATGAGTGGCATATCACCGAGCCCAGAATACCCGCTTCCGGACCTGATGGGAAACCTTGGGAGCATCCCTCCAACAGGCTAGAAGGAATAGAAGAAAATGGGTAAGAATCCAAACATAAAAAAAAGGGGAAGAAAAGCTAAAGGTTAAACTCCTAACCTCCCGCCCTAAAGATGTCCGGAACCAAGATCTCCCCTTCATCCGACCTCAGGGTCCGTCCCCAATCTCCAGTGGCTCAGAATCAAAGATCTTTGAAATTCTTATTAGAATCAGGGAGTTTTTGGAAGACATTTGACGAACTATGGTAGTACCAACCGCGGTGAGTCTTTGGGTTGGCCTTCAACCGATATAACCTCTTCATCTCTTCAAAAGAAGGTTCGCCAAGCCCCACCCGATGCCAAGCCACATACAACCCGGCCAAAATCCTCCAACTGTTTAGACTCAGTTGACAGGGGGCGATCTTCATCTCGGCCAACATCCAAGAAAAATAGGGTTGAATTGGCAGCCGGAGCCCGCATTCGAAGAAAGCTGGAAGAAGGGCCACAGAGCCCACATCAGGCTGACTGGCACGATCACATGGGAGAGGGACCTCAATGGCAATGTCTATCGGGATGTCATATCGTTGCCGAAGCAGTGCTAGATCATCCTCGATTATCTTAGAGGGCCGAACCATGTTCAGAGCCGAGCCGTCAAAATCACCAGGCTCCGGATCCTCCCGAGGAACCCTCTGATGATAAGAATCTTGTTCGATCTCAGAAGGGGTGAGAGTAGTATCAAGGTCTTCCACACTGGGTGCCCCCGAGCCCGAGGAAATCTCTTCAGTATGGGGTATTGAGGGTCTAGCAGGGTTTAGAGGGGAAGATCTGTTGTCAGACGTTCCTGACATCCTAAGAAATAAAAAGGAATGGGAAGTCAGTCTATAGCTAAAACTCTAAAACTGCTCAGGAATTTCGAGAAAGCTAAGCAGGTGGGTTCTAAAATGCCCTAACAAAATCCGACAAGCCATAAGTTACTCCCTAGCAACATCAAAGCTAACAAAGGATTCACAACACATAAAAAGAGGAGAGGTCGTTTAGAAAACTTACTTGTTTTTTTCAGAAAGACTGAAGATTGCACAGCACGGTTTGCTCGTCCCCTAAATTCGCAGGTCACAGCGGAGAAAGAAGAAAAAGTGCACGGCTGAAAGGAACTCCGGGAGTACTGAGTCAAGTGAGTCACAGTTGAAATATTCACTGGAAAGAGAGAAAGATTTGCCAAAAAGACTGCACAGTGAAAGCCCCGTCTTTTTATAGTCATGAGTGGGACGCCCATGGCCGTTGGATCGGGAAAAGAAACCCGGATGGACGCCAAGTGTCAACTACAAAAGAGGTCTGCCAAAATCAAATGAACGGTTGAGATCAGCTCACTATTGAAACGCCCCTACACGGTCGATTCACTTTCTTTTTTGGCGGGAATCCGATAGATGATTGACAAGTGTCACACTTAGGGAAAACCATAAAAAATGATTTGATAAGGCATTAAACAGATGTGACTGTTGCGCGTCTCAAGAAGAGGTACTCGAAAAAAGGTGACGAAAAATTCGAATAAACTCCGGATCGACCACCAACAGAGTAACCAGCACACCATCTTTGTAAAGTTCCCGGCACCAACTCACATACTCGTTGGAACCAAGAACTAGGGGACAGATGTTGATGGTGTTTTCAGGCACTATGATATTTAAAACAGCACGACAAGGGTAGAAGAGTAATTCCCTTCTTGGGTGAGATCACTAACACCGACCCGACCCATAAAAAGCCAGCAGTAAGGGCCCAAACGTTTTACAATAAAAGACCGACCACAAAATGAATATACCGAGCACTTGATGATCGGCAACCGAGCACACGATCCAAGATGACCGGGCACTCATCAGGTCAACAGAAGCACTCCCAGTACAAAAGACTATCATGACCGACCACATGAAGACCGGGAGCATGGCAGGATATCCTCCAGAAGATAAGTTACCCTACTTTCATGGAAAAACTGAGGAGTCAGAGTCCTAGTAGGATAAAGGAAATAAAAGATATATTTGATAAAAGTTTCCTTGAGGGAGCAGGAGATTGTTTCAACTAGGAAACCTCATACTAAGAGGAATCTGATTCCTTCACTATTATAAATAGGAGGGTAGAGTATGTGCAAAAGGGCATCAGAATCAAACTTGTAGAAAACACAAGATTTACGAGTTTCGGTAATAAAAATATAGTCATGTTTGTGCCCGTGGACGTAGGTCGGACAAAAAATCTGCCGAACCACGTTAAATCTCCTTGTTTGATTGGCGCATTATCTACCTTCTGCTAAGTTTGCTTTTGGTCCCCCATAACCAAACAAATTCACTATTGAAGGAGGATTACCTCGGGAGTAATATTCTCATATTGCCCTGAGACCAAAATCCACCGTCAATAATAATAATAATAATAATAATAATAATTGTAACAGTCATGTTGGTCTCGCAAGAAATTAAATTTTAAAGTAGATGACTTTTCAACTTATGCAAAGGCCAAGAATCAATCGCCCAATCAATCCTACTCTTGAGCATCGCAAAATCGAGTTCATACGGTAAAATATTAAATACCGCTCTCGTCTGAAAAATCCATCTCATTTCTGATGCCTAGCTACAAGCATCAACTCCTTATGAAATGCATATGCTTAGAGCTTTCCAGAAACATAAAAATCTTTGAATCACACAAAGAGACAGATGGAGGGATATAAAATATAAGATATCGACAAAAGGAGAACATCACGTGATTAAATCTTTACCGTAGAATCCTCAGTGCTTATCTATTGAAACACCATTCATTTTGGCATTTTCGACAGAGAAAAAGAACTTTTATTTTAAAATATAACTAGCTAGTTTTATAAATAATTAGAATGATGCCCAAACCACAATTAGTTCATTGAAATTCAAAATGTCATAGTAGAAATTAGAGCTAATCGAGTTCATTTACTTGTGACGTCTGGATTGATAGAACATAATATAAATGCAATTATGGTTCAAAATGTTGTGGTACATTTGTTCATATTAACTAAAATTGGCGGGTTGTTTATTAATATTTGTGAAATTGATTTTTAAGGACAAATTTTATCATTGGGTTGGTAAGAAATAGTAATAAGAGCCATCACTATGTCAGAATTTCTCTCTAAATTGCAATTGTAGGGCGCATGAGTGACATCAATATTGTAATATTTAGCGGAGACTAATTAGACTAGTAAAAAAAAATATATATAGCCTATATAAGATCCATCAATGTGGAGCATATATTAACTAGATACCCTCTTTTTATAAAGCTGTTTTTTGGATATCGATTTATAATGCATTTTTAACATCCTATCACATGGCACAATAAGTTGCATTATAAGTTGCATTATAGTTACCTATTGATTAAAGTGATATTTATATTTATATTCACCATCATTATTCAATATTATAATTTATGTATTTTCGTCATCTATGGAATGATATTTGTACATAATATTGATTTTCCTGTAAAATCACTAACAAAATCAACTTATGTTTGCGGGCTTGTCTAAGATACCCAGAGATATGTGATATCCCTGAGTTCCTCACCATTGGATCACTGCAAAAGTGATCCAACGACCAGTAAAAATATAAAATAAAATAATAATTTTTTTTTCTTAATTTGTTGAAGTCCCCTCGGTATCAAATAATCAGGGACTATATGCTAGCAATGGCCATGCTTTTAATAATATTAAATAAACTAGCAATTTTTTCTCAGATTTTTGGGTAATTTAAAACTTCGATTCAAGCGGAGAAAGTGACATTACAGGGGGAAAATGAAAAATTAAAAGTAGAAAGATGTATCAATTGCATTTTCACGTTTTGACAGAGATGATTGATGGATGTGGTTAGAGTCAGAACCGGAACAGAACCGAATCGGTCAGTTCCTGATTTCATAAGTGTGGAACCGGATTTGTAAACCGAACCGATCGGTTCTGGTTCGATTACGGTTCTCCTTCCGGTTTTTTTTTTTAATAATAAATTTTAAAAAATAAAAAAATTCTATAATCGTAATGTTTTTCAAACTATCACATCATTTTTATAAAATCTTTTTTTATAAATTTTTTTTAACATATAATCATTTTTATAGCCAACTCTTGGCTAGTGCTTTCTTCATATAAGCGATGTGGGATATTTGTTACTTGGCTATTGTGTCCCACATCGCTTATATGAAGAAGTCAATAACCAAGAGTTGGTTATAAAAAGGATGTGGGCATTCCTGTTTTAGAATTGCAATTTTAACCTCATTACAATTTCTCTAAAAAATATTATTATTATTTTTTTTAAAAAATATTTTGGATATCCAACTTGTTGGGGGAACCCGGTTCCAACCGAACCGGTCCATTAACCGGAACCGAAACCGGTTGGAACCGAAATCGTTCGGTTCCAATCGGTTCGGTTCCGGTTCCGAACCGGAACTAGAACCGTGGCCGGGTCTACTTAGAGCTTTGAGAAACATAATAATATGATGAATCATACAAAATGATAAATATAGAAATATTTACAAAACATAAGATATTGACAAAAGGGAACATCATAATAATAATAATCCGTGAATCATACAAAAAGATAAAGTGAGGAATATATACAAATAATAAGATATTTTGTGAATCACAATAAATAAAAAAAATAAAATAAAATAGGGAATATATAAATAAGATAGTGAATTTTGGTTTAGCCTTGGAAATTAATAGCGTGTAATCGTATTTATAGAGTCGATTTTCGTATAGGATAGAAATATATTTGCAGGACATGAGTAGCCAATATAAGAACTTGAACATAATGAGTTTGACTTAAATTAATTATCATAAAAATATAGGTAATTGAATTAAGTTGTACGTTTCTATTTGACCATCGGATGACGCTTGTAGATAATTTTGTATTCTATGTTAGGAATCCATAACAAATAACTAGCGTGCTTGATGAAGTTGTAACCCTAGGTTTTTTACTCGCACGGGCTTTTCTAAATATTTATTCCTTAGATTTAATTAGTTAGTTTGATAAATCAAAACCTTTCAATTAATTGTTCAGTTTTAGTTAAGTGCATCTAGTTCTAGTAATTAATAGGATTAATAGTAAGTCCATGTGGGTTCGATCTTTATACTACTTGAGCGATATGTGCGTTTGTGTGCTATACAAAATTACGATTAAGCTACAGAACAAGGACCTACAACTTATCATAAACAATCAACAACTTGAACTAGTGGACGCATCACCACCAATTCCCATTTGGGATAGGATGATACCGATGGTAGACAGACTCATATCCTGTATCGTCCTACCACCTCTTCAAACCAACACATGTGACATCAAGACTTGTATCCAGATGATCTAGAAATCAGAACAGTTTGGGGGCGGACCAAATGATGATCCCAATGCTCACATCAACATCTTCCTAGAAGTCTACAACACCTTCAGTTACAACATAGGTGAATGAGAGGCAATTCATCTCCAAGTGTTCCCTTACTCTCTAAAGGATATGGCTAAATGATGGCTCCACTCATTGTCAGTTGGATCCATCACTACTGGGGAGGATTTGGCCATAAAATTCTTGGCTAAGTATTTTCATCTAGCAATGACAGCAAAATTAAAAAATGACATCACGTCTTTCACACAGTATGATTCAGAGTACCTATACTAGGCATGGGAAAGATACAAGGACCTGTTTCAAAAGTGTCCACAACATGAGATAGCTAAATGGCTATAGGTACAGACTTTCTACAACAGGCTCACCGGGGTGCTCAAAATCACAGTAGATGTAGCTTTTGGAGGTACTCTAATGGAAAAATGAGAAAATAAAGTTTGGGCACTGTTAGAAGAAATGGCCAACAAAAAAGAAACTTCCCCAAAAAAGCAACTGAAATATATGAGTTGAAGCCCATATAGTTGTAAATGCACATATATAAAGAATCCACAAGTATCTTGAGATCTTGAACATGCAAGTTGTGAAAAAAAAAATGAGTCAAATGTGCATTGTGTGGGGGAGGACATCTCGCAGAGTAGTGTACCCAATATTGCGAGTCTATGAACTATATAGACAATCACAACAGACAATATCATAACCCATACCCTAATAACTACAACCCTTGAAGGAAGAATCACCACAATTTCGTATGGACAAACAACCATGGTGTAAGATTCTATGACCAGCAAAATCCTCCTTTAGGCATCCAACACCAGAACCGATAGCCAATGCACGAGAATAAACCATCTGTGGAAGATCTGCTTACGCAAATGGCTAACCAGAATAATAATAGATATTATATTTTTACACATAATCCAATGATGAGTCTCATATAAGGCACCATTCGAAAGTATGGAAATTCGCGAGGTCGAACGCTAGGAAAATGGAACTCTAGAGAATTCAAAAAAGTAGCCCAAACCCAGACATCACCTATGTCCAGCCTGACTTCTCTCAAACCATAACATCCAACTGGCCATACCATGGAAATCCTAAATCCGGCCAGATAAATTACAGTTGTTATTGAGTGAGCAGAATATCAATCACTGAAGTCACGGGATCTGATTATGACCGGCCAGACATAAAATTCAAAATAAATCTCCGACCGAATATGATCCAAGCTATCAGCGCATATGCAAATTTTAAATAACTAGAATCACAGACTAATTAATGTCCATCTGGAATTATACCTCAAAATATACATCCAGCCAGACATATATCAATTTGTAACTGACTCAACGGATTGTAAATCACTCTAGAAATGAAGGAGACGAGGGGGATTGTGTCTCCCTTTCCATTCTTAAGCCTACTCTAACATTATAAAAAAGAGGCTTGCCCTTTGAACTGGATAATTTTTTCTCCTCACTGCTGACCTAAAAAGGGGCTTGCCCTTTGAACTGGGCAACTTTTTCTCCTCACTGCTGACCTAAAAACCCTGCATCTCCTCAGTTTCTCGAACCTTGCAACTCAACTAAAGTTTTTGACGAATCTTTGAGAGTTTCCCTCTCAAGTAGGCAACCCAGCAACCATCTAGCATTCAGAAGGTGTTTCTTGATCCACCTTTGAACTGGATAACTTTTTCTCCTCACTGCTGACCTAAGAACCCTGCATCTCCCCAGTTACTCAAACCTTGCAACTCAACTAAAGTTTGCGACGAATATTTGAGAGTTTCCCTCTCAAGTAGGCAACCCAGTAACCATCTAACATTCAGAAGGTGTTTCTTGAGCCAAACAACAAGAAAGGTACGACCTTATGGTACACTGACTTATATTTTCACATTTTTTTCTCCCTGTGGCAATATATTATCTCCGACCGGACATGCAAAATCATATAATATGTCAGGACAATGGTTACAAACGCCCGACCATATTACTGTCTTCTTTAGATTATTGCATGCATAGTTATTTTTATGTTACACTTGTTGTTATTACTTTATGCATGTTAGTTAATTCATCTAGTTTTTTATATTTATATCGGCGTTTGTCTGTTCTGATATGTGAAGGATATACAGCTATACATATTATATGTCTGGCCGGACATTCCTGCGATATGATAGATTTGACTCTATGTCCTCCCTCAGTATATAGGACAGAAACCCAAACATAAATTTCATAGCTGATTATGAATGGACAGTATATTGTTTATACTCGGGATACAATGCCAAGTACCACTGGGAATGACTATATGCAAGGTAGGTCTTCTATATATCACAATCATCAAATGGGCCTGATTTTGTGATTTATGTTCTCTGCGATGCATATTCGAACAGACTCGTAATAAGTCTGGTCGGACATATATAGTTCATGGAATGTCTGGCCAGGCTTCTCCGGAGCCAAGCTGATACGCACCAATTTGTTTACTGCCATATCCCTGCTTTTCTTTGCAATTTTATAGTCTTTAATCATTGTTTAATTAGTACTGTTAGTGTTAGTGATGCATGTGTTTAAGAATTCATAGTTTATTGTATATCTGGCTAAACTTGTTATAGGACCAGCTGGACATAAATTCACAGACGAAAGTCCGGTCAGGCTTCCATAAATTGAGGCCAATGAGAACAAGTAATGTTTTGTTACCATTGCATCATATCATTACTGCCTTGATATTACTCTAATTGTTTCATGCATATTTCTACATTGTTCTGAATTGTTCTGCTTTACACATGTTTATTCTATTTTAGGCATGTTTGCGTACCGTTCTGTTTTACAGTCGTCTATTTACTGCCTTATTTTTTAACTGTGGGATTGTTTAATTTTGGGTTATTGTTATTGCATTTGTTATTTCTGTAACGAGTAAAATCCTATGTTTCTGATTTACGTAGAAAATCTGACCAGACTTACATTAAATCCTATCAGATGTTAGTGTGATGCAATAGATATCGGGCAACCTATAACTATGTCTGGCCAGGCCTTCTAGAGGCTAGGCCCATGAAAATACACGTTTTGATTCGCTTGATCATCATTTCACTATTCTAAACTTTTATATTTACTTACTTCCCTTTATTATTTTATTTGTGTGTAATTATATGCTATATAAACTCTTATTTCATGTATTGTATTATAAGACATGGTGACACCTCATTTGAACATAAATATTACACTGGCATCAGTAAGAGACTATTATGAACCCATGTAGGTTTAAGGTCGGACCTTGCGAGAGGTGTAGTACGATCATAAATCATTCCCAGTATTTCATACTGGGTGATGACTCTTTTATTCTCTGATTAGCCCCCTCATGGGGCTATCCGTACTCTATACGGGCTGCGATTCTAATAATATTATGGTCGCCGAAGTCATAGGCATAGCGATAAACCCGGCTTTGCTCCTACAATAATTAATTTGTGAAAAATACAACTAGGCTGGAAGCCTTAATCTAAAGCCAATAGGCATCCTTGAAAACAATAGAGGCATCTGATAGGATTCGATTCAATTTGTAATGGAGTTTGTAACAGATTATTGTAACTCTTGGAAGGAACCGATAATTGAAATGAGTATGATTGTATTGATTAAGCTCGTTTGTCTATTACAAGCTTGTCTATCACCTCAAAATAACTATGGATTACAATTACTAACCAACAAGAAACGAAAAAAAGAACAACATAAAGCAATAAGAAAATAACACCCAGACTTAGAGAGCTGGGGTCTCCAAAAGCCAAATAGGAAATTCCACACACACTCTCCTCATGCTCTCCTCCAATATATAGCAACAATGATTACTTGTAACTGTCTACCACCTCAGCAATTGCTTAACAACCGTGGCTCATGCCTCCATTCCATCAGCCCTATTTCTGTTATCAGCTACATCATGGCTCATGACTCTTTTGCCCCTTCTTGTGTAAACTTTGATGTCAGCTACCCTAACAGCATCCTGGAATGCAATCACACTAAATAGTGGGATAGTGATTGACAAAGACATTGTGGTGCCTCAACCTCTCGAAAGTGAAAAAAAACGTGTAAAGGAAGACGAGTGAATAGAGAGAATAGTAAGAAAACAATCCCTTCTAATTATCCATTCTCAATATTTCCCTAGCGCCTATAGAAGAACAAGTTGGAGACGCAGTTCTCAAAATTTCTAGAGATTTTCAAGAAACTACATATCAACATCTCATTTACATAAGCATTGTAGCAGACTCCCAAATATGTCAAGTTTATAAAGGAGATCTTGTCCAAGAAAATAAAACTGGGTAAATTTGAAACTGTGGCACTCATAGAGGAATGTAGTGCAATTCTGCAGAAAAAGCTTTCTCAAAGCTTAAGGATCCTAAAAGTTTTACCATACCATGTACCATCGGAAATCAATGCTTGGGTAAGGCTCTATGTGATTTGGGAGCAAACATTAACCTCATGCCTCAGTCTATCTGTAGGAAATTCAGAATATGATAGGAAAATCCAACCATAGTTACCTTATAGCTGGCTGAGAGATCTCTCACCTTCCCATGAGGAAAAGTAGATTACGGGGTTGAAAAAACTGATAAATTCTTCTTCCCAATAGATTTCATCGTATTAGACATGGAGGAAGATCATAAAGTCTTCATCATCCTTGGAAAGCCATTATTGAAAATAGGTTAAACTCTCATCGATGTACTAAAATGTGAATTAAACATGAAAGTTCAAGACCAAGAGGTAACCTTTAAGGTTTCATGAGATAGATAGCTTAGAAGGTGCAGTTCATGAAACTTTTAACATGAGTCACCACAATGATAGTCCTAAAACATGCATGCTGAAGATATCTAACATAGAGAAAAATATTACATGAAATGTTTGTATGTACATGATGCATCTCTGCGTTTTAGAGCTAACCCGCAGATAGAACCTTTTGATAAGTCGTTGTCGGACCTAGTGAGACAGTCCATAGAGGAGTCGCTACAACTAGATGATCTAAACTTGCCATCTAATGTTTGGTGGTGGAGATTGGTTTCTAAGGCTTATGAGACTGTCATGTCTAGACATCTAAACACAAATAGAAGCCCTCTTAATGGAAGTTCTACCGAGAAAGTCTGCATGAAGACTATAAACTTAGCACTAATTGGGAGACAATCAATGCCTTTATTGATTTTTCATTCTTTTCAAATTTTTTAAGTTTAAATTATCTATTTTATTTTAAAATGTACGATAGATATTTGCATGTTTATTCATCCTAGTACTGTCACAAGCCGTAAAACCTGCACTTAACAAGGTGTGCGGCGTGTCGCAACCCATCTGTGGAACTCCACAACATATTAGAAAACCTAGACAGAATATCCTAGTTTTGTTTGTGTCGCGATGCCCCACAGTGCAAAAATAAAGCGGAGTGACCATCACTTCGTAGTATTGTTCCATTCTTTATTCTCATTTTTTTTTATTTTGTTACATCGGGGATAATGCAACAATCAAGATTGGGGGCGTTTGTGTTTAGTTTGTGGTATGGGCTTGCGTGAGTTTTACCTGCTATGTATGTGTTCAAAAAAAAGGTCATAGGTAGTAAAAATGTAAAATCCAATGATGGGATTGTTTGCTATAGTATGAGGCTTTACAAAATTATAAGTGCCCGAATAGCTTTGATATAAAGCCTTGAGTATAAGATCTAGGCTGGTAAGAACTTGAAAGAAGATCCGCAACAGTAAGAATATAGTTAATCCATAAAGTGCCTAGTTGAGAAAATTATTTGAAAATGAGTGACCATTTGTTTAGATTTTTTTCAATGTTTGTTATGTTTATAATTTATTATACGACTTAAAAGAAAACAATGAAAAAAATTAAAAAAAAAAAAAACCACATATAACCTTTTAGCGTGAAGCTACCCAAGGGCAAGTATAAAAATTGTCATTAGAAGAAATGCTACCTTAAATGGTAGTGTGAAGCCAAAGAAAGAGAAAAATTTCATAAATCTTTAAAACTATATTACACTGTACGCAAATAGGCAGCCATAGAGCATTTTGAGATATCTAAGTTGGTTTGACCCATTGGATTTCAATTTTCGAGATGAGATCACTTAGTTGACTTAATTATGAGTCGAGAAGTGACCGGGCCTTTATACACACACTGTGAGTCTGACTTAGATAACTTATTCGAGAAGTTTGATTTAGGTTGAGTTGAGTACTTTGAAGGTTTCTTTAATTTTGTTACTAAGCATTCTCTAATAACAACATTATGTATAACTCACCATGATTGTTTTATTCACTTTAATTGTTCTTTTTGCATGATTGTGTGATTGTATGAGTGTGATAATAGACGTTTGTGGGTGTCGTCACTGTAAGCCTCATGAGACTATAACTCATTCACTAGGGTCGCCTAAGGCTTAAAGGCTAGTTGCATATGCTAAATGCAATCGTGATCCCTATAAAAATGGTTTAGTATAATTTATTTTTATGTTTATTTATTTAAATTCTTTTCTTTACTTTTTTCGCGAGGACTACCAAAATGTTAAGTATAGGAGTGTGATGAGCAGTCAATATATCTATATTTATTGTCCCTTATCTTGTATTTTATGTTTTAAATAGAGATGTACGAGTGCTTTGATGTGTATTTCATATGATTTGTAGGCCAGGACTGCGAAAAGTCTAAGTTGGATACATCGAGTGAAGATTCGGTAAAAATTTGGAGAGCGAAATAGCATCATCCAAATTTCAAGACAGGTGGCACAATGTAGTTTTTACATTGCATTGCGCCCAAGTGTATTTTGGAGACAGAATGTGAAATTTATGATGCAACATGACAAAATATAAGATGTGTCGCGTTGTAGGTAGAAGTAATTCCGCATCGCGACTCGACCTAGGTGCGACACAATTTGTCCAAGGCCAAAATTGAGATAAAATGTCATGTTGAGCCCGAGTCGAAACGCGAGTGCATATGCAATACAACCCGAGCACATTTCCTTATATGCTGATAATTATAATTTCTTAAGAATGAAAGTCCCAACAGCTCCTATAAAAGAACAAGCCATGCTTCATCCTAAAAAATCATACTTTTAGAGTGCACAAATGAAGGAAAAACTCCCAGAGTAATGCCAAAACCCGAGATTCAACTAGTGCTGAAGATCGAAGAAAAATACCTCACAATGAGTTCTCTATACCCTTTATTCATTCAGTCTTTATTTTTGATTTCTTATTTATAATAATGAATTATTTGTGCTTAATAAACATCATGTGTAACTAATTCATTATTTTATGGTTGTAATGGAACTTATGCACAATTCTTAATTTAATTTGCATCTCTTTATTCTTTTGAATTTTAAGTTGTATTATTTATTATTCTTCATACTTAATGTGTCATTGTGCTTGACCAACATTAGGATAGTCATGGTTAACCCTAAGAAACTTGAAAAATTGACCTATGGCTTAGCCTTGGGTATTAATAACGTGTGATCATATTCATAGAGTCGATTTTCATACATAATAGGAATATACCTACATGGCATGCGTAACCAATATTAGAATTTGAACTTAATGAGTTTGACTTAGATTAATTTTCATAGGAATATAAGTAATTGAATTAAATTGCTTATTTCTACCTGACCTTCAAAGATGTTTGTAGATAATTTTATCTTATAGGTTAGTGATCCATAACCAATACTTAATTGAATGAAAAGTGCATATATTTGTCATCTTAAAATATCGTTAAATACTTTAAATAATATTAAATAAACCACGAAATTTTTCTCAAAATTTCAAGTAATTGTAAACTTCGCTTCAAGACATTACCGGGAAAAAATTGAAAAAATAAATTGTAGAAAGATATATCAATTGTATTTTAACATTTTTGATAGATGTGCCCCCTAAGAGGTGTGGCTTCATGACAAATGGCTAAGGACTTGGTTGTCAAGTGCAGAATTCGAGTCTAAGGGGTGTATTTCTTATAAGAGTCTGGGTAGCCGGGGGTTTTATCTACTCTGATTAAGCCCGGGTCGGGTGGTTTGGCTAAAAGGTTTCCAACATTTATTAAAAAAAGTTATAATGTATGTGCTTAGAGCTTATACCTAGATCAGATGGTTTGGAGGTGGGGTTTCTAACGTTTCAAATATATATATAATAATCTGATGAGTCATACAAAATCATAAAAATATGAATATTTATAATACATAAGATATTGATAAAAATTCCTCTCCAAGTACCTCCCTCCAGCAAGGATAGCAAAACTGAGAAAGGATATCATGTCCTTCATACAGTATGATTCGATGTCCGTATACGAGGTATGAGAAAGATACAATGACCTCTTTCGAAATTGTCCACACCATGAGATAACTAAATGGTTGTACATCCAGACTTTCTACAATGGGCTCACTGGGATGCTCAAAACCACAATAAATACAGCTGTTGGATGTGCTTTAATAGAAAAAAGAGAAAAATGAAGCTTGGGCATTGTTAGAATAAGTGGCCAACAATAATTTCTTATGGCCAATAAAAAGAAAATTCCCTAAAAGAGAAGCTGAAATACATAAGTTGGAGTCCAATACAACAGTAAATACACACAAATAGAGAATTTACAAGTGTCTTGAGATATTGAGCATACAAGATGTGAAAAACACATGAGTCATAAGTGCAATGTGTGGTGAGGACATCTCGCAGAGCAATGTACCTAATATGATGAGTCTATGAACTATGTTGACAATCACAACTGACAAGGCCACAACCCTTACTTTAATAACTAAAACCCTGGATGGAAGAATCACCTCAATTTCGCCTGGATAAAAAACCAAGGTGTAGGATCACTAGGACAAGTAAAATCCTCTTCCAAGCATCCAGTAGTAGAATCAAGAGCGATTGCACAAGAGCAAACCATCTATGGAAGATCTGCTTAAGCAAATGGCCAACCAAAATAAAGAAACCACGAAAAATACAATTAGGCTGGAAGCCCTGATCCAGAGCCAAGCTATTAGAGTTGGTGCTTGGAGCGCCAATCCGAATAATGTATTATAATTATATTTTATTAGTTATTAATAAAATAACTTTATTATCATTTCAACCCTTGTTAATGGTAAGTATTATGTCATAATGCATAATATATTGATATATAAATATACTGAGAATAACATTGACCTTAGAATAATCATGTAGTAATACTGGACACTGAGTGTTCCGACATTGAGATAGTATTACTATTAGAAACTATTCTTAAAGTAAATATTCCTAGCCGTTGGTTTTGGAATACGGTCGAATTTCTATAACCTAGAAGACTAGCACATGTCATATATTCGAATTAGAGTTCCAATGATTTAACCCAATAAACCATGTCCAATGGAAGCTCGTATAGAAATATGGGTATGCGAATACCGAATAACTCAAAGGTGATTCCTAATAGTTGGAAGTACACACCACCATCAATAAGAATCTCCTCGAGTCGAGTAGCATATGTAATCATTTGACTATAGGATAGCATTGATTTTATGTGTGATCCTCCACACATTGATGCCATATATGTCATAGAACCTTCATGGTCTGACCGCTAGATGTTCGTTAAGTGTGGACCGAAGCACTCGTTAATCAAGTGCGTATCAAGATAGGATCCGTCGGCCCGTATGTGTACCATAAGGGGTTAATGTATCCATGTGAGTAAGTCACGATTCTTAAGACTTTCGCCAAAGCTGATCACTTATGGTGGATCACATATATCAGAAATGATGTTATGATTATTTGTAAAGAATCGTGGACATGTCGACAATATGAGATGTGCGCTTCGGAAACTTAACGGTGTAATCTATGCATCCTAAGTATAACTTAGATAGCCTACGAAGGAGGGAATGGTCGTTCATGTTCTTCACGAATTCGGAGGTGACCGAATTGCATACAAATAAGCTAGACTTATATGATGAGCGTATCTGGACTTGGAGAGTCCCATAATATGAAATGTGCTCATTGAGCACTTAGATAGCTGATAATGTTTGATAATAAATACTATTTGATATTATAATTATCAATTAAAATAATTAAGTGTTATTGGATAACATTAATTATTTATTTTGACCCAATTAGATTAATCGGATAAATCCAAAATCACACAAGGGCTTTGTTGTAATTTCATAAATATCTCTACCATCAGAGGATATTCTGATAATTATAAAATAGGTAATAATAGGTATATTTGGCTTGATTTAATTGGATTAAATCAAAGTGACAGATAATGAACTAATCAAATTGGTTATATTTTGTCTAGATTTAATTGGATTAAATCAAAGTGGTAGACAATAAACTAATCAATTGGTTAAACTTTGTCTAGATTTAATTGGATTAAATCAAAGTGGTAGACAATGAAGTAATCAATTGGTTAAACATTGTCTAGATTTAGTTGGATTAAATCAAAGTGATAGACAAAGGTGATTAGTCACACCTAATTATGCATATTTAGACAAATTGGATTAAGCACACCTAAAAGTTGATTAAAATTTTTATTAATTGAAAATTACATAAGCTTCACTATAAAACGCAAGCTTGAGCAAGTTCTTAAGCAAGCAAACATTAAGGCAAAACACAAGAGAAATTATCCTAAAGAAGTGTTTAGAGAAGTTTTAGAAGTTCTCCGCATTTTTCAACATGGAGGAGAAGATTAGATATTTGGTTCAAGCTTACTAGGTAAGTTTGATCTTTTCTAAAAACTATGTTTTTGTATTTGATACATAATAATATAGTTTGAAGTTGAAATTAAGCTAATGAATTATGTACGGATATTTTGGAAGTATAAACACAATATGCTTGTGATTGGGTCAAAAATGTTCATGTTAGACATGAATTTAAAATTAGAGTTTGAAACTCTAGATAAAAGTTTGGAGTTATGACTACCAATCAAGAATCACTTGACCACCTTTGAATGACTTAGAATTGTTCATGAGTCACTTTATTGTGGGAATCTAATTTAGTTTGTGTTTTAGATTCAAAATTCACGCATGTGCGTATTTAGAATAAATTTATATTTTTGTAGGAATATTTGATATTTTAAAAAACATGATTTTATTCTTTAACATGTGTTGATATTAGTTTCGATGTTAAAATTAATTTTTGCTGTTTGAAAGAGTTTAGGAAATATTGAAAATGAATTAGGGTAAAACACCTTATTCTGTCATCTTTCTGGAAAGAGAGCTGATGGAAACAAGGAAAAAAATTTAAAAAAGGCACAACAGCGCACTATAGCGCGCGTGCGCTCGCTCGCTAATTTTTTTATTTTCTCTCATTTTTGAGTTTTCGAACTCCGATTCAGCCCCGATTTTTTCCTATGCACTCCTAATGGAATATAGTATTCCATTAAATTATTTAAAAATACACTCATACTAGATATCTATGTGTTAGACCCACTTGCGCTGCATGGGGCACCGATCCTACCCTAGAGGTCCCACATCCGCCCAACACAAGCGGCATCCTTGAAAACACTAGAAGTCCAAGCGGGACAGTTAGCTAGTAGCCAGAATTACAGACCATAAAGAGCCATCTCTAGTGATACAAAACCTAACTCGAGAGGCCAAAGAAGATCACACCAAAATGTGAGAAAGTGATTAACAAAGACATTGGGGGTGCTTCAGCCTCCAGAAAGAGGAAAAAATATAGAGGAATGACGAGTGGATAAAGAGAATAGTAAAAAAGCAATCTTTGCTGATTATCCAAACCCACATTTTCCCCAACGCCTGCAAGAAGAACAAGTTGGAGATTTTCTAAAGATTTTCAAGAAAATACATATCAACATTACCTTTGCAAAGACATTGGAGCAGATGCTCAGATATCTCAAGTTTATGAAGGAGATCCTATCTAAGAAAAGAAAACTAGATGAATTTTAAACTTTGTCACTCACAAAAGAATTTAGTGCAATCTTACAGAAAAAGTTTCCTCCGAAGCTAAGGAATCCTACCAACTTTACCATACCATGCACCATCGAAAATCAATACTTTGGTAAGGCTATATGTGAATTGGGAGTAAACATTAACCTGATGCATTTGTCAATCTGTAGGAAATTGGGAATATGAGAGGCAAAACCAGTCATAGTCACATTGTAGCTGGCTGACATATCCCTCAACTACTCATGAGGAATAGTAGATGATGTGTGGGTAAAAGTGAATAAATTCTTCTTCCCAATATACCTCATCGTACTATATATGAAGGAAGAATGTGGAGTCCCCGTCATCATTGAAAGGTTATTCTTCGCAAAAGGTAGAACTCTTATCGATGTGCAAAAATATAAGTTAACCATGAGACCAAGAGGTAACTTTTAAGGTTTTCAAAGCCATGCCATACCCTCAAGATGATGAAGAGTGCCATAGGATAAATAACTTAAGAGGTGCAGTTCAAGAACCTTATAACATGAGTCACCACAATGATAAAATAGAGGAAAATATTGTAAGAGAATGTTTGTTTGTACATGATACATCTCCGTGTGTTAGAGCTAACATGAGGTGCAACCATTTGATAAGCTATTTACGGACCTAGTGAGACCATCCATAGAAGATCCACCGTAACTAAACGATCTAAACATACCATCTTATGTTCGACGGAAGTGAGTGATTAGTAAAGCTTACGGGACTGTCTTGTCTATACTAGGGGTGTTCATGGTTTGGGTCGGGTTTTGTTGAAAAATATAATACTGATCGAGTCGTATCACGTGGGTCGTGCGACCCAAACCCGAAATTTGAGGGATGAAATCCGATCGGGTAGGGTCGGGCCGTCGGGTCAGACAAAAAAAATAATTTTTTTTAATGAATTAATTATTTTGAAATATAAATATTAATTAGTATATGTCCCGAAAATTATCATATATATAAATTTTCAAGACAATAAAAATAATAAATAAATGAAATAATAGTAAAAACTTTAAAAAAATAATAAAATTTTTAGAAAAATTTTAAAGTTTTTTGAAAAATACTAAAAATATTATAGTTTCGGGTCGGGTCGGGATTTAATATCAAACCTGTGACCCAACCAGTAAATTTAGGGTCTGGTCGGGTTAACCCGAAAAATCAATTTTTTTAAACTCTCACGGGTCGGGTCGGGTCGGCTTGACCCAACCTTATGAACACCCCTAGTCTATACATCTAAACACGTTTGGAAGCCCCCTTAACAAAAGTTCTGCAGAGAAAGTCTGGCTAAGACTATTGTAACACCCTGTCAGAGGTAGGATGCTATCGGCAGAAGATATGATTGACCTATCTCCATAAGTCACTAAATTTACAGAAAAATCCAACATGATATATCCTAAAACTGGACAACCTGGATCACAATCCAGCATCAAACAGAATCTAAGAAAACATCAAATAATTAAAAAGACCTCGGGTCCACACAAAACTCATCAAAATCATCACCCAATGGCTCTGTGCTTACATCGTCTATCAACACTCAATGGCTCTGTGCCCACAACATCATAGGCAATCACAACATTTACTTAATATATATACAAATAGCGTCCTCAGCACGACAACCAAAATAATAACCTATTATCCTAAACTTCTTAAACTTCTAAAACCTCTCTCATGACACTTGTAAGGGTGACTGTCGCTTGGGTGCTCCGTGTCTTGAGCATGACTTCCAAAGCTAAAATGGTTGACCCACTTGGTTGCCACCTACAAAACTAGCAAACTGGTTTAGTGTGAGTTATAAAAACTCAATAAGTAACCATGCTAGTACTATAAACAGAACATAGAAGTCAATCACATTAGACGTTTTTCAGAATTACCAAGTTATTACAAGTTTAGAATTATCAGCTTTCTATTATCCTTTATAATTTATCCATGTCAAATTTTCATATTTACATGTTGTCAATATAATGGCCAGACATTCCAAGCACATAAAACATGGATTTGAAATCACAAAGTACGTCATATAACCTCAAAACCATTTCAATGTTGAAGCATGAAGTCACATATTAACACTTATCACAAGTAAACATATTTGAAATATCATCAAATCAGTAAATCTAACAAACTTTCTTCTATTCAATTACAAACTATCTTAATACCAAAACAACTTACTTCAATACCAAAACAATCTTTCTTTAATCTTCTTAAACCACAATAATCTTACAATAACTTAAATTTGGGGTTCATATGCACTCAGACATACCATACCACACTTATCTTATATACATGCAAATACAATTTAATAATTCTTACACATATACTTACATACCAATACAACTTTGCAAACACGTTATAACCTCTGATAATTAAATGCAATTGTGTTGTGGCATCTTTGGAGTATATCCTTAAAGCGTTCACATGCTTCATACAGAGTCTTAGTTTCTACCTGCTTAAATATGCTAATTTCTGCCCTTAGTTGAGCTGATTTAGCTGGTGGAAAGAATCTCTCAAGAAATTTCGTGGCCATATCCTGCCATGTCATGATACTCCCCATCTGTATTGATTGAAGCCAATCTCACGCTTTATCCCATAAAGAGAATCAGAATAAGCGTAGCCTGATAGCTTCTTTACTCACACCATTTATCTTTATGGTATCTGCGATCTCCAGGAACATCCTTAAGTGCAAGTTGGGATCCTCTACAGCTGAACCCCCAAACTGATTTCTTTGTACCATGTTGATCAATGCAGGTTTTAGCTCAAAATTGTTGGCGTTGATTGGTTAATGGGCAATCCCAGAATATGTATCATCAATAATCGGCTTGAAGTGATCTCTGATTGCCACCTAACGTAGGTTGATCTCTCTGTTTTCAGCTGCTATTGCTTCTTTTTCAATTTTCCTTTCTTTTCTTAGTCTCCTCGTTGTCCTTTCTATTTCAGGGTCAAACAAGAGCGAGTCGAGACTTGTGGATTTTCACATTCACTGAAGCACCAAAAGAAAAAGAAAAAATCAATAAACAAAATAACATAAAATAAATATAAACTAAAAATAAAAGATAAAAATCTAAATTAAAGCTAAGATTACTTGGTAGTAGTATTAATTTGAATTAAACTATCAATCCCCGGCAACGGCGCCAAAAACTTGTTGTGATATTTTATATCATACCGAAAGTGTACGGTATCAAGTTTTAGTATAAATGAGTTTAGAGTGCCGAACCCACAGGGATTGCGTTAACTCGCACTAAATACTACAATTGATAATCCTAACTTTATTTAGAAAATAAATAATAAAGATTTTAATAAATAAATATAAAAATAATTATATGGGATGAACTAATACGATAGAGATTCTAGAGTCTGAATTCACCTAGCTACCCTCTATATATTTGTCATGCCAATTAATCCTTGTTCAGTTATATTTTTTATAAGTCAAGACTCCGAAAATATCCACTTCATCTCTCGAGTATCAGTGAACATATCATTAACTACAGACTTCGAGATCTCTATAAAAATCTAGTAGTTAACAACTCATTACGCTTTATGATTCTATATTAACGACTTCAAAGGAACTTATATATTATCTCGAACTCTATAAAACTCCTAAGTTATATTCTCTAAATATATTCAAAATCCTCTTTCTCGAGTGATAGATTCTAAACATGCATTATCTCAAATTGTGGCCAGCAATCAAGAAGCATTAAACTCAAAAGAATATAAATAACTCAATAAAACTTCATAACAATATCGACAAACAATACAAGATTCAAGCATCGATTACATCATTCTCTAGAATTAAGGAGTTAGTTCATGACTAAAAGATAATAACAATAAAAACAAGTCATGAATCTAATGGAAATCATTAGAGTTCTAAGAAAGAAACAAGAAGATAAAACCCGAATTGAATCTCTTCCTCTTCAGACATCACCGCCTTCGTCTCATCTTGTTGCTCTTCAATCCTCCTATTTGGATCTCTATAAAATATGTATTTTGGTGTTTTGTGCTGTGTATTAGTCTCCTCCTTTGAGTTTGGACGAACTAATCTATTTATAATAGAGTCTTGGAGTCATTGGGTATCTTAAAACCCTAAAAATCACGTTTCAGGTGTGTGCGGGGCGCTGCGGTGCTGGTCAATTGGCGTTATAGCGCCCATCTCTCTATTTTTTTGTATAGGCGTCAGCAGCAAGTGCGCATTGCGACGCACGTCAGATTTCCTGAATGTTTGCTTTCCGCGTTTTTGCTCTTCCCGCGTGCTTCTGATGCATCCGTATGGTCCCAAAACATGTATAAATGTCCCACGATCCATGCATTAATTCTTTCTTTAAATAAAACATAAAATAAACTATAAAATACATTAAATGATATGGAAACTAACAAAATAATAGGCTAAGGATGCCGGAATAAGTGGGTATAAACCACACTTATCAAACACCCCCAAACTTAAGGTTTTTCTAGTCCCGAGCAAAAGACTAAATAAAAAATAAATTCAAATAAACAAATAAAAATAACTAAATTAACTATGCCACTTTCTTTGGAATCACGATTGCATTTAGCATATGCAACAAGCCTTTAAACCCCTAGGCGGCCCTAGTGGACGAGTTATAGTCTCGTGAGGGCTTACAGCGACGATACCCACAAACGTCATTCACACATAATCCTGCAAAAATATAAAAATAATAAAAATAATAAAATAATCTTGATAGTTACGCATAAAATTGTCCTCAAAGAGTGTTTATCAATGAAAACAGAGAACCTTCAAAGTACGCAATTGCGACGTAAATCCAAGTTCTCGAATAAATCATCTAAGCTAGACTCATATTGTGTGTGTGTACAGGTTCATTCACAGCTTGACTCATAAGTAAGCCAACTCAATGATTTCGTCTCAAAAATTGAGATCCGATGGGTAAAACCAACCTAGATATCTCAAATTTATTATGCATTTGCATTTCTTTGCTCCGTATTGTATGATTTTATTTTCTTCTTTTTCTTCTTTTTTCATTTTTTTCAATCAATTTTTTTTAACACACATATCCTTTAAGGTAGCATTTCTCCCCATGGTGGTCCTAACACCGCCCATGGGTAGCTATACGCTTATCAGTTATAGGTGGTTCTTTTTTCTTTTTATTATCATACCATAAATCATAATACTTGCATATTGAGATAGATATCTAAGCAAATAGTCATTCATCGGCAAACAATTTCTTCAACTAGTCACCTTGCCAACTACCTAGGTCCTTACTGCCAAAAATCTATTATTAAGTGCTTACGAGTCTAACCTAGATCATCTACTCAAGGCATCAGATAAAAATCAATTGAGACTTATCGTTTCTAAAATTTCATTTATAGCAAACAAATTCATCATTAGACAATACTCTACTATCAAAGACATAAAAACAAAAATAATTAAATTTTTTTAGAATAAATAAATAAATAGCAGGAATACATGCACACACCCCCAAACTTAAAACTTGCATTGTCCTCAATGAAAGATAAATATAAAGAAACCAAATTAATGAACAACACTACCATGCATGAAGTTGATCAGGCTCCTGCTGGTCAGAATTTGGTTGCGCGAGCTTTGTGTGTCTCGTGCTACCTGCATAAATAGCATGCAAAACGAATAAATAAACAATAGCACACAATAAAATAAAAAAAATAAAAAAAAATAAATGCAAGGGTTGCCTCCCCGCTAGCGCTAAATTTAACGTCTTCAGCCAGACGCAACCACACAAATGGTGGTCATGGTAGCTTCTTCTTTTGTATCCACTGACTGTTTTGACATGAAAGAAATAGCTTGGCGGTTGTGGCTATTTATCCAAATATCCCTTACTGTTGCTTGGTCATGGAGGACGCAATCTGCCCAATCTGTGTTTCTAAGGACTTTATTGTTGCCCCGATATTTTCCATGTGTATCTCAATATTGTTCAGTCATGCTTCATTCTTCTCAAACCTCACTGAAGTATTAGCAACAAACGTGCTCATGAAATCTTCCAAGGAAGATTTCTGCTCAGCTCTTTGATAGTCAAAGCCCAATGAAAGCTGCAAGACATTCTCTGTATTAGCATATGACAGGTTTGGATGATAGCGGTTAGGCACATGATTGCCTCTATAGCTGTTGAAGTTTCGATTGTTCACATACTGGACTTGCTCAAAGTTCGAGTTTCCTTCCAATAACCGCATATTTGTAGTAGCTGCTGATTCAATAGATGCTTGTGCTCGTGGATTTGTGAGGGCTGCTACTTGAGTTGATAGGGTGGAAATCTGAGCTGTAAGTGCCACTAGAGGGTCCACTTCATATATTCCAGCCATTTTGGTCACCGTAGCATGTTCGTTTGGCCATTGAAAATTGTTAATGGCCATTTCTTCTAACAGATTATAGGCGGCCTCAGTTGATTTCTTGAATAGAGCTCCCCCAGCTGCTGCATCAACCACACTCCTATTCGAACCATTTAGCCCATTATAAAACAACTAAATTTGGACCCAGTCAGCATAATCCTGTTGTGGGCATCTACGGAGTGGATCCTTAAAGCGTTCCCATGCTTCATACAGAGTCTCAGTTTCTAGCTGCTTCAATATGCTAATTTCTGCCCTCAGTTGAGCTGATTTAGCTGGTGGAAAGAATCTCTTAAGAAATTTCGTGGTCATATCCTGCCATGTCATGATACTCCCCGTCTGTATTGATTGAAGCCAATCCAACGCTTTATCTCGTCAAGAGAATGGGAATAAGCGTAGCCTGATAGCATTTTTACTCACGTCATTTATCTTTATGGTATCTACGATCTGCGAGAACATCCTTAAGTGCAAGTTGGAATCCTCTACAGCTGAACCCCCAAACTGATTTCTTTGTACCATGTTGATCAATGCAGGTTTTAGCTCAAAATTGTTGGCGTTGATTGGTTAATAGGAAATCCCAGAATATGTATCATCAATAATCGGCTTGAAGTGATCTCTGATTGCCACCTAACGTAGGTTGATCTCTCTGTTTTCAGCAGCCATTGCTTCTTTTTCAATTTTCCTTTCTTTTCTTAGTCTCCTCGTTGTCCTTTCTATTTCAGGGTCAAACAAGAGCGAGTCGAGACTTGTGGATTTTCGCATTCACTGAAGCACCAAAAGAAAAAGAAAAAATCAATAAATAAAATAACATAAAATAAATATAAACTAAAAATAAAAGATAAAAATCTAAATTAAAGCTAAGATTACTTGGTAGTAGTATTAATGCGAATTAAACTATCAATCCCCGGCAACGGCGCCAAAAACTTGTTGTGATATTTTATATCATACCGCAAGTGTACGGTATCAAGTTTTAGTATAAATGAGTTTAGAGTGTCGAACCCACAGGGATTGCGTTAACTCGCACTAAATACTACAATTGATAATCCTAACTTTATTTAGAAAACAAATAATAAATATTTTAATAAATAAATTTAAAAATAATTATATTGGAAGAACTAATACGATATAGATTCTAGAGTCTGAATTCACCTAGCTATCCCTATGTATTTTTCATGCCAATTAATCCTTGTTCAGTTATATTGTTTATAAGTCAAGACTCCGAAAATATCCACTCCCTCTCTCGAGTATCAGTCAACATATCATTAACTACAGACTTCGATATCTGATGAGTGGTATTTATATCACTATTTCCCACTCATTGAACCTTATATTTTGTTTAGTTTCTTGAGTTTTGTGAATATTTTGATGTGTTTTGTGTTATTTTGTAGATAAATAAAGTTTCAGGATATTCTGGAGGTGAATTGGAGCAAAACAGGAAAAACTGGACAAAAAGGGCAAAATCGTCATTTCAGCGTCGCGACGCCCAGAATGCGCCGGAATTGCTAACATGCGCCGTGGACACGTGGACCAATCAGAAAGTTTGCTAATGTGCGCCGCCTGCTAAAATGCGCCGATCATGCTATCTTGCGCCTGCCACGTGTCGCCATCACAATGGAGATGCTAATGTGCGCCGGTGCCACATGTCGAGATCTCACGATGCCGACAATCGCCCTCCACACATCAGCATGACGTAAGCAATGACGTCATGAACAGTGCCACGTCATCGGATAAGGATCTGATCTCTTAGCCGCCTCGCCACGTGTCAAGCCGTCATTGTGCCACGACTCACTGTAGCTGGCGTCGCGACGCGGAACTGTAACCAGCGTCGCGATGCTGGAACCTTATTCGCGCCTATAAATAGAGCTCGAAATTTCAGATTTCAGTGCACCTCTCCCTCCCACTTCTTTGATGTAATTAGGGAGTTCTTCTCTCTCTAAGTTTCTTTTAATTTAGTTTTGTAATTTTAATTACGTTCTGTAATAATAATAATTTACTTTCTTTATTTTACAGTTTTTACTATTCACTATGAGGAGGTAACTTCCTTATGCTAGGGTGAAAGGTAATTCTTTTACTATTACTATTTAGATTAATCTCCCTTTAAATAATATATTTACTATTTAAAATTTGACTTAAAAAGGAATACCGCTATATTGGTTGGTTGGCTATTTAATTTAAACTGGTTAAACCTGACTAAGCAAGGATACCGCCAGATTGGTCGGTTGGTAATTTAATTTTGGTTCCGCCTTTATGGCTGGCTTATTTTGGTTCCGCCTATATGGCTGGTTGGTAATAATCACAAGTTCATATATTATTTTACAGGGAGATATATAAATAAGTAGTAGTAGAAATAATTCCTTTTACCTTAGCATTTTATTTTATTTTACTTTTAAGCTTTTACTTTACTGTAATTATTTTTCAGCACTGTTACCTTATGGCTTTTACTTTTAAGTTTTCATTAGCCCTAACTATGTGTCATAACTAAGTTAGTTATCTAGGGTTGTGATGAATTTCAATATCACGGGTTTATAAGGGGTTAGATTATAATTTGGGTAATATAAAGATTTATTTATTGAGTCTTAATCTTAATGCTTTTTATTAACTGGCCACTAATAAAATTGATAAGGTAAACTTAAAATGAACTAGACATAGGGATTTTAGGTTTAAGACCTTAGACTCAATAGCCCACGATCTTCCTTGAGGATAGATAACCCTTTTAATAGATTTCCTTACAGGATAGGAATATACCTGTCGGGCGGGGGTAGCCATAATTGGAACTTAATCTGAATGAATCTAGGTAATTTGGTTGACATAGACATATGGTTCAATTGGATTATACTAGGTATTTGTAATTGACCATCGGAAGAGGCTTTTACATAATTTAGTGTTCCAGGTTAATAAATCAATATTTTACCCAACTATGAGAGAACCACTTCATCTTTAAATAATATTGGAATAAATCACAACCCTAGATAGTTTTTAATATTGAATTTTCTTAAAATCTACTTTCAAACAATTTTATTTACTTGTCTTTAAATTTAGAATCGTCGTCATTTCAAATCAATTAAAAAACCTGTTAGATACTAGTAATCATTTGACCTCATAAAAATTAATAGATAAGGTTTTAAGTCCTCGTGGGATCGATACTTTTTATACTACTTGAACGATACGTACGCTTGCGTTATACGTGTGTGTTTACGCCGGTCAAGTTTTTGGCGCCGTTGCCGGGGACTTATTTATCTTTTACTATTATTTTAAGGGTTAGAAGCGTTACTTGTATCTAATTTCTTTTTACTTATTGTTTTTGTTTTCTTGTGTTTCAGGTTCTCAGAAACTTCATGAGACGAACCAGAAGCTTTGATCTCTGACCGCTTGACCCGGAAATTGAAAGAACTATCAGACAGTTGAGAAGGGAAAGGCGAGAAGCCCAAGAAGCTTTAGTCAACATGGAACCTGAACCTTTGGAGGTCGCACCACCAATTCCCATTCGAGACAGAACCATTCCGGTGGTAGACAGACTCATTTCATGTATTGTACTTCCTTCCTTACCAGCAAATGAAGGTGACATCAAAACTTGCATTCAGATGATTCAGCAGTCAGTTCAGTTGGGGGAAATGCAACTGAAGATCCTAATGCCCACATCAGTAACTTCCTGGAAGTTTGCGGCACTTTCAATTACAATCGAGAAGCCGAAGAAGCAATGAGACTGCGTGTTTTCCCATACTCCTTGAAGGACAGAGCTAAAGCTTGGCTACATTCATTACCAGCAGGTTCTATCACAACATGGAACACTTTAGCCACCAAATTTCTTGCAAAGTACTTTCCACCAGCCATAACCGGAAAGCTGAGGAATGACATCACATCCTTTGTGCAACAAGACTCAGAAACTCCCTACGAAGCTTGGGAAAGGTACAAAGATTTACTCCGGAAATGTCCACACCATGAAATTCCAAAATGGCTTCAAGTCCAAACATTCTATAATGGACTTTCTGGAATAATGAGAACCACAATCGATGCTGCTGCTGGAGGATCTTTAATGGAAAAATGAGAAGATCAAGCCTGGGAACTAATCGAAGAAATGGCCAACAACAATTCCTTGTGGCCAATTGAAAGAAGTCTGATTCAAAGAATTGCAGGAATTTATGAAGTTGGAGCCAATACAGCAGTCAACACCAAGCTAGATCAAATTTGCAAATTCATGGAGACTCTTACCACTGGATCCACAACTTCACCATATGGAGGATCACCAGAATCAAACCAACTTGAAGAAACGGTGAATTATGTCAACAATTTCAACAGACAGGGGAACAATCCATATTCCAATACCTACAACCCAGGTTGGAGGAATCATCCTAATCTTTCATGGAGCAACAATTCAGGCCAACAGCGGAACTATCCACCACCTGGATTCCAGCAACAGAACAAAGGCCAGGAGCAGACAAATGAACCAGTAATGGCAGAGATGTTAGCTCAATTAAAAAGATATGAAGCCATAATTCAGAGCCAATCAGCTTCCATCAAAGCACTGGAGAATCAAATCGGACAACTGGCCAATGCTCAGAGTTACAGACCGCCAGGTAATCTTCCCAGCAACACAGAACCAAATCCAAGGAACCGAGGGAAGGAGCAATGTCAAGCCATTACCTTAAAGAGTGGTACTGAGATCAACAAAGACGTTGGAATCAAGGCAAAAATAGAAGAAGTTCCAAAAGAAGCAGTTCCACAGATGGAGGAAAAAGAAGCAGAACAAATCATCCCACCTCCACCTTTTCCTCAGCGTCTTCAGAAAAACAAACTGGACAAATAGTTTGCTCGTTTCTTAGAGATTTTCAAAAAGCTGCACATTAACATACCATTTGCAGAAGCCTTGGAACAAATGCCCAGCTATGTAAAATTCATGAAAGATATTCTTTCACGAAAACGGAGATTGGGAGATTACGAGACAGTAGCTTTGACAGAAGAATGCAGCGCCATCATTCAGAGGAAGCTTCCCCCGAAGTTGAAAGATCCTGGCAGTTTCACTGTACCTTGCACCATTGGAGAACATTACATCGGTAAGGCTTTATGTGACTTAGGTGCCAGTGTTAATTTAATGTCTTTTTCTATTTACAGGAAACTGCAAATTGGAGAAGCAATGCCTACCTCGGTATCTTTGCAACTTGCTGATCGAACGCTCGCATTTCCGAGAGGAGTCGTTGAAAATGTGCTGGTCAAAGTTGACAAACTCATCCTTCCAGCAGACTTCATCATCCTTGACATGGAAGAAGACAAAGAAATACCTATCATTCTTGGGAGACCATTTTTGGCTACAGGTAAAACTGTGATTGATGTGCAAAAATGAGAACTAACCATGAAAGTGCAGGACCAAGAAGTAACATTTAATGTTTTCAACGCTATGAAATTTCCGAGCGATGAAAAGGAAGAAGAAGAATGCTTCAGAGTTGATGTTATTGATAGTATCATTCAGGATACTGAACCAAATCCCACGGATACACTTGAAGCTTGCATCACCAATATGACTGACAGTGAGCTAGATGCTGAAATCTTGGAATGTATTAACTACCTTGACAAACCATTTCGATTCAAAGCAACACCACTAGTTGAAAGCTTGGAATTGCCAAAGAAAGATCGAATCAAGCCTTCGATTGAAGAACCACCACAGTTGGAACTAAAGTTATTTCCGGACCATCTCAGGTATGCATTTCTTGGAAACTCTTCTGAATTACCTGTTATTATTTCTTCTTCTCTAACATTGGATCAGGAAGAAAAGCTACTGAGAGTATTACGAGAACACAAAAGAGCCATTGGCTGGACTATAGTAGACATTCGAGGCATTAGTCCATCATTTTGCATGCACAAGATTCTGATGAATGATGAATACAAACCCACAGTGGAGCATCAACGGAGACTCAATCCAATCATGAAGGAAGTTGTTAAGAAAGAAAAATCATCAAATGGTTGGATGCTGGCATCATTTACCCCATCTCAGATAGCACTTGGGTAAGTCCTATGCAGTGTGTACCAAAGAAAGGAGGAATTACTGTGGTCACCAATGAAAAGAACGAACTGATCCAACAAGAACGGTGACTGGATGGAGAGTATGCATGGACTACAGGAAACTTAACAAAGCTACGAGGAAAGACCATTTTCCGCTACCATTTATTGACCAGATGTTAGACAGGCTGGCAGGACATGAGTTCTATTACTTTCTGACGGATATTCAGGGTACAATCAGATTGCCATTGCACCAGAAGACCAGGAGAAAACTACCTTACATGTCCCTATGGTACTTTTGCTTTCCGCAGGATGCCATTTGGATTATGTAATGCTCCTGCTACATTTCAGCGTTGCATGATGGCCATCTTCTCAGACATGCTGGAGCAGAGTATGGAGGTTTTTATGGATGATTTTTCTGTGTTTGGAGATTCTTTTGATCATTGTTTGAAAAATTTGGAACATGTATTACAAAGGTGCGAAGATACAAACCTGGTACTCAACTGGGAGAAATGCCACTTCATGGTGCAAGAATGCATTGTTCTTGGACACCGGATCTCACAAAAGGGAATCGAGGTAGACAAAGCAAAGATTGAAAAATTGAGAAACTACCTCCACCAACATCTGTCAAAGGGATTCGGAGTTTTCTTGGACATGCATGTTTTTACAGGAGATTTATCAAGGACTTTTCCAAGATTGCTAAACCTCTTTGCAATCTTCTGGAGAAGGATGTGCTTTTCAACTTCACCAAAGAATGCCAGGAAGCTTTCGAGATCTTAAAACAGAAGCTGATTTCTGCTCCCATCATTGTAGCACCAGATTGGACCCTTCCATTCGAAGTAATGTGTGATGCTAGTGATTTTGCTGTAGGTGCAGTTTTGGTACAACGCAAAGCAAAGATTTTCCACACCATTTACTACTCCAGCAGAACTCTGAATGAAGCTCAACTCAACTAAACAACCACTGAAAAGGAGTTGCTAGCAGTTGTGTACGCTTTTGACAAATTTCGCTTTTATCTGTTGGGTCCCAAAGTGGTGGTCTACACAGATCATTCAGCAATCAAATATCTGATCACAAAGAAAGATGCCAAACCCATATTGATCCGTTGGATACTTCTTTTACAAGAATTCGACGTGGAGATTCGAGACAGGAAAGGAACAGAAAACCAGGTGGCAGATCATTTATCAAGGCTCGAGAATGGAGAAACAGCTGGCAAAGAATTATCAATCAAAGAAACTTTTCCAGATGAACAGCTGTTCGCCATGAAACAACAGGAAGTCCCTTGGTATGCTGACTATGTCAACTACATTGTGTCAGGAAAATGGCCGTTGGAATGGACAACTCAGCAACGAAAAAAGTTCTTCAAAGAAGTCAAGCACTATGTCTGGGATGAACCATACATGTTTAAACGCTGTGCTGATCAATTATTGAGACGGTGTGTTCCATAGGAGGAGGTCAACAGTGTTTTGCAACACTATCATTCATCACCATACGGCGGATACTTCAGCGAAAACAAAACTGCAACAAAATTTCTTCAATCAGGTTTGTTCTGGCCCACACTTTTTAAAGATGCTTATCTTTTTGCTTTTCAATGTGACAGGTGCCAGAGAACGGGGAATATTTCAAGGAGAAACGAATGACCGTTGCAAAACATTCTGGAAGTGGAGATATTCGATGTATGGGGTATTGATTTCATGGGACCCTTTGTTCCATCATTTGGAAACTTGTACATCCTGGTTGCTGTAGACTATGTCTCCAATGGGTTGAAGCAATTGCACTGCCATCCAATGATTCAAAAGTGGTGATAAAATTCCTGAAAC